>JBCFYV010000024.1:15414480-15445348 GCA_039000515.1 Timema cristinae | reverse complement strand
GTTTCTTAAACAAATACGAGAAAAACACTTGCCCCAATTTATTTTTCACAGATATAAGTTTTTCAAATAAAAATAATAATGCAATTTTATATTTTTGATGAGCTATTGTTATTATTCAGAATAGGTTTTCAATATTTACTGTGCGAATACACAACAATCTATCCTAAAAATCGAACCCGTATGAATACTTCCTAGGTGATCCATCATTTTTACGGCGGTCACAATTGTTCCTGCACAGTACTACCATCTGCAAGCATGGAGTCAAATCAATATTTAAAAGATCCCAGGGGGTTTATCACCTTTAACCCCCAAAGCCAGAGCTCATTGACCCCGCGGTAAGATAGAATAAGTTGCAGAAACCACCTACAAGGCAAGACGACTCTTCTGATGAATGAGAGACCATCAAGTGTATAAATGAATGATTCTTGAGGGCATCAAGAGGAATATTTGTAATGTTCTTTTTTTACTGACTTGCTTAAATTGTTTTTTTAGTTGAAGGTCAACGGTTAAATCAACAGGATCTCTCATTACGTTGACGGTTTATGTTTGAGATTATTGGACGAATATATATATAAGCATTTGAGACAATATACACTAAATACCTGATTCAATCTAAGTTTATTTATTAACACTATCTTAGAAATAAATTTAATACAAAATTTATAAAGAAATCGGTGGGATCACGAACCAAATAATGTGTTCATTTGGTTTGGTTTCCCGGTAATGAGGTGGTTGGGTTTCAAACTAACCCCGAACGTGTATACTGAGGGTGATTTTGACTTTCTCTCAACACCTCGGAGAGAAAATATTGTTATTGTCAAAAAATTAGAACTTGAGATTTTGATAAAGGTTGACGTTTCATGACCCCATGAAACCAAAATTGATTCTCTCAATTCCATCTGTCTGTCTGTGCCTCGGACTAGAGCTGAAACTATTTTACAGATTGGGTTAAAACTTGGTATCTGGGGTGTTCATTAGTTCCTCCCCGAGGGGCTGTAATTAAATGTCCAACCCTAAATTTATGGGTAGTTTACTGAAGGGCAAAAAATAGAAAAGAATTATCTTATCAAAATTAGATTTAATGATTTTGATTATTATTATTATTAGCACCGCGTCTTACTACCCGTTCGGGTTATACGCACTTACGCTAATGTGTAATGATAGGGTGATTGTGAGATTAAATGGAGGACCTACAGTTTAACGTGGAATCCGAACCACGGTGGAGGCCTGGCATTCCTCACATTCACAAGTTGTGATTAATACACATCTTGTCAGAGGTGAACGAAGAGTTTGGTAATCAGATAAATCTGTGCCGGGACCGAGGATTGAACCCCGGTCGTCAGCATAGAAGTCCGACACCTTACCTCTAGACCACCAGGTCACCGATTTTGATTAAATGTTATATTATCTAGACACTTTATTACTATAAAAAATGATAAAAATTACTTTGAGGGTAGTTTACTTGAGGGAAATTTTTCAATTTTTATTATTTCTCCGTTACTATTTGAGATACAAAATATCTTCTCATTAAAAAGTTGTAGTTGGTACCGTACCATTTATTTATAAATAGTTTACCACTTTCCCTCCATGTAAATGCATACACAATTAATATTAATTATTCCTTATTCATCCTTACTCCATCATTGTAAATATGTGGATAATTCGAAAGGGTAATAAGATGTAGAGTGCGAAATAATACAAAATACAGTATATGGATTTAAGAATTTATCTATGAAGGTAAAAAATAAACTTTATTATACGTTTTTAGCCAATGTTTGACCCTCCACCACTCTTTTGTCTTTAACCCTAAGGTTTGATGTGATTTCTATCCATCCAAAGCTGGACTAACTCAGCCCTTTGGCTGGTTAGTGCTGCCTGTATCATCTGGTAGAAATCTCATGTACTAGGAGAGTTCATATAGTGAGTATCTATTGCCTTCATTACTGAATTTCAATGCGTGAGCGTGAAAGGACATACCAATTTTGCTGGAAAGGCATTTTCTCATACATTAAAGGGTTCTTTTACATGCCACAATAAAGATGGATCCGGGCTTTACTTCACCTCCGAAAAGAAGTTATTTTGCGGATTTTTATCGCTCATAAACAACCAGTCGATCTCAGCTGGGTTTTAACCCACGAACATCGGGTCCTTAGGGAGTACCTTACCTCAAGAACACCGAGGTCAACCACTCTAATGTAGACCAACAAAACTATGATATCCCCAAATGCTACATATATACATACATTCCTTATTTTTTTTGTAAAAGTAGCTTATTACACATTATTGTAACGTTATTATTAATATTTACTTCTTACAAATTGTGTTAATAATGTTTTTGTTGAGCTATATGGTATGAACATTAAAAAACAATGATTGTATGGAACCTACACGTATCTACTACAATTTGTGAAAAGCTACAAATAGATACTCGTATTAAATTACTATTAGCATCGCGTATTACTATCGGTTTGAGTTATACGCGCTTACGCTAATGTTTAATGGTAGGGGGATTGTGATATTAAATGTAGGACCTACAGTTTAACGTGGAATCCGAACCACCGAAGAGGCCTGGCATTCAACACATCCACAACTTGTGATTAATACACTTCTTTTCAGAGGTGAAGAAAGGGTTTGGCAATCAGATAAATTTGTACCGGGAGCGAGGATTTAACACAGAACCCCCAACACAGAAGTCTGACACCTTACCCTTAGACCACCAGGCCACCTACTTGTATTTAAGAGTGTTATGACTAAGTTGGCTATACGGATAATGTGAATGATGCAGACTTGGGAGGCAAAGGCTCGATTACTACCTGATGAATGGAGTGTGTTTGATCACTAAGTGTTTTATTCTCCTTTTACTTTCTCGTGGTTCGGATTCCACGTTAAACTGTAGGTCCTTCATTTCATCTCACAATCACCCTACCATTACACATTAGTGTAAGTGCGTATAACCCGAACGGGTAGTAAGACGCGGTGCTAATAATAATAATAATAATAATAATAATAATAATAATAATAATAATAATAATAATAATACTTTCTCGTTACCTCAGGTAGAGAAAGTATTGGGATTTAAAAAATTGAACTTTATATTTTTATGAATTTTGACGTTTCATGACCCCGAATCCAAGAAAGTAGCTTTTGTATTTCTGTCTGTCCATCTGTCTACCTGTCTGTACCTCGGAGTAGAACCTAAACTATTTTACCGATTTGGCTAAAACTTTGTATCAGGGTTTTCATAGGATTGGCCCGAGGGATTTTTGGAATTGGACATCTAACCCTAAAATTAATGGTAGTTTACTGAAAGGTGAAAATAGACTATAAAACTCTATTTGATCAAAATTGACTTTAACGATATTAATTACATTTCATTTCCAAGCATTGATCAATATTACAAACAACATGGCTACTCTCAATTTTTTTAGCATACATCGTTACATTTTTACTTATACAAACTACTTAATATAATTACCTAAAATTAGTTATTTTATATAGATAAATAGTAAACAACAGCTGTGTGGATACTGTTTTTGAATTATCCATTACGACCTAAGTACTCCTCGTTATGCAATTCCTCGTTACATACCTAATGGCGGTGTCTTACTTCCCTTGACGTCTACAGTTGATGGAAGACTTGTTCGTTTTTCCTCTTTGCCAGGTTCTGCTCTTTGACCTGCAGCAGCGGGCTGGCCAACACTTGATGTACCTTAAGTGCGCATGTCTGTCTCTCATGTTATCACTCAAGAGTCCGAACAATGTTCCCAAGATTGGAAACCGCTTGTTCTCCTAAAGGCAACCGGAACACATCAAATAAAATAACAAACAGTTATTCGTACGCCATTTACATGCCTTTAGCAGATTTGAGTTCTTCAATATACCATTTTTTGTTTAGTTTTCTTATAGTTATTTGAGATATAATATTATATATAATCAGAACAAGATGTTAAGTAGTTGCGTTTTAAGATGAGGTGGAAGAGAACACGAAATAAGGTATTTGGTCGGTATTTTTATAACAAAAAACATTTTTCAGACAACTAAAGCATATTCTGAGTAGATTAATTTAGTTTGATTTCCTACGCATAATAAACCGAACATTTATTAAATATTTGTCATGAGTACGATGTCATTGTGTCATTAATTATATTTTTTGTAACTTGGTTAAGTGTAAGACAAGCTGTAACACTTTAACTTCGCCAGAATAACTAAGTACATTTTTAAATAAAAATAAAAAATAAAGTCATTCAAACAGAATCTTTTAAAATGAAGAGAATACATTTGGTTGCAACGCTACTATGTTCATGACAAATAATAAAGAATTGGTGAGATTACCCTATTTAGAAAATTAAACTAAACTTATCTTCTGAAGCCATTTTTGATATAGTTTGTCCAAAAGGTTTTTTTGTTATAAAAACTGCGCACATACTGGCCTTGTCTAGCCTTTCCTTTTACCCTCCCTTAGAGAAGAAGAGTAACGTATTTTTGGTTACATGATAAGAAAATGAGAAAGGACTTAGTGTAAAGCTCACACAATACCACAGCCGATTGGGAACAAACACCGAACCCCGGTATTTCTAGTCAGATGCAAACACACAATCCCCGTGGTATAATGGTCCGAGATCCTCTGGATACTGACCTAGAGGTCCAGTGTTTGATTCTCGGCTGGTACCGGGGGATTTTCCTCGAAAGTGGAATAATTCCCATGGTCACCAGGGTTTGGATAATTAGTCTTACGTTAGGTTAATAAATTCATTGGCTCCATCCCATCGTATTCACTATCATCATCATTTAATCTCATCGGGACATGGAAAGAGCCTCCACGAATATGATGAACGGTTAGTACACTAGGTCGTCCCCTGGGTAAGATTACATTGATACTAACTAAACTTTTCGCAAACTGAACTACAGGTTGATGTAGCCTGACAAGCTATTATTATTATTATTATTATTATTATTATTATTATTATTATTATTATTATTATTATTCTCATCATCACAATCATCATCATATTGAAAGTTAGCAATTTTACCTTGACAAACTACAAACAAATTACACTTATATGATAACATATAAGCTATACCACAATTGAATAATGCAATGTATTCTTGCAACCCTAAAGTAAACAAAGAATATCCTGTGAAAATTTTACACTAAAATTGATTTTAGCCAAACTAATAAACACGTTAGGCCGCATGGGGGTATTTCTGTTCTATTTCTGAAGATTGAAAAATGACACCTTGACACGGGAATTGAAACCGGGACCATTGGCTTAGCACGCCACTGCTCTTACCACTGAGCTATCCAAGAATCATCCCGTGCACAGGGTAATTCTTCACTCATATTTTAAGGCAGAGTCTGTGATGGACATGCTGGAATCGTCGGTTAGAAATGTATGATTTTTTATTAAGATAACGAGCTACCAGATGTATTTATTAATTCTTATACTGAAAATAATTAGTTTTGAATTTGATTATGGATTATTTTAATTAATAATGAATATTAAATGGCTTTAGACTAGTGCCTACTTAAATGGTTACATATTTTATATCGTTTTACTGTAACAGTGTATTTTTTGTTTCAATATAAATCAATATTAATTAATTGTAATAAACAATGAATTATATTAGTATCGTTAACTGCAATATGATATTCATTTTAATGAAATTCAACTAAACTGGCATGACACAGCATGCAACTTATTGAAGTGTATATAGACAATGCAATAGGTTCTATCTACCATCGTAATAGTTTCATGCTGTAAAATAGATTAAGGAATTATTGGTTGTTAGTTATTACCGTTCTGGTTGTTATAATTTCCCAATCCGAGTACTGAATATATTGTTAAGTACTGGTACTAATTTACACTCATTAATAGATATGAAGCACTGATATACGTTAGCTAATATATATATAAGGAATTGATTTACATTTATTAATAAAATATCCCTACACTTATTAATCACTTTTGCAATAGCTGATTGAAATTTAATCGTGATATTTGTTTCAATAATGTTTATTAATTGAGTCTCCATCACGAACAATTTTTAAGAATAAATGTCAGGTAGTTTATTAATTTTACTTAGAGCCTTAATCGAGAGGTCTTAAGAAGTTAGACGGAAAATCGTTCCCCTTTCTTCTTTACTCCCTAATGAAATGAATTTAAAAAAAAATCTCTGACCGGTTATCTAAAAGAACATCCCTGATGAGTTTCATCATTACAGCATTAGAGGTTTAAAAGATAAGGTTATATCATTGAAAATGTTTCAACTAGTTCTACTCTTTTAGCGGTTTAGTTTCGTAAGACCTTTTCTATAAAATACCTACGACTTGATGAATTTCAAAATGTTCAGGTCAAGGGGTTGAGGAGATGTAGTGATGAGTCAATCAGGGAGTGAGTCTGAGATTTCATATATATGTCGTGAGGGGATGATTCATAAAATATAAATATATATATATATTAATAGGTGAGGGGATAATTCATAAAATATGAATATATTTATTTATTTAATAAGTGAGGGGATAATTCATAAAATATGAATATATTTATTTATTTAATAGGTGAGGGGATAATTCATAAAATATGTATATATATATTAATAGGTGAGGGGATAATTCATAATATATATATATATATATATATATATATAATAGGTTCGCAGATAATTCATAAAATATTAATACAAGCGGTCCGCCGTAAAACCAGAAAAAGGAAGGAAGCTTGTTGATGAGATCCCAGTGACCCCTTAAGTAAAAATATCTATGCACGCCAGTGTTTGTAATAATAATTATTTGTAGTTGTTCTAATATAATATATTATATATATTTAGGCTATTAATGACTTATTCTAAGATATAAGTGGGATAGGGAAGTTTGCTTAACGAAAATGCAACCGTACTAGTGGGAAGAGAGGATGGGAAAACCACAGTGACAGCTCTTAAGGCGATAAAAACCCTGAGTACACCCGGTCAATATTATAACTCACCCTCCAGTAAACACCAATCCAGTTTGAGCGAAATTGACAAACTAAACTACGTGACCATCGTGGTGAGATATTGTTGGATTATTTTTATTCATTCATTTTCAAAAATATGAAACTGATAACACTGTGCAAATGGAAATTTCAATTCATAATTTTTTTTTAATCTTACTTGAGGGATGTAGTCCGGTAGCACTTTCAAGGTATTAACTAGCATATGGGAGAATAACAGTGGAATAGACTTGAATATAATATTCCTCATCCCAAAAACCATTAGCGCAGTAATTAGGCTGGTAATAATTACAAAATGTACTAATTTTGGTACATAAGCGCTCGATTGGGTAATGAAACATGCTGCATAAGGAAAACAAAAAAGTTTTTTTTCAAATATTTTTTTTACGAAGGATGCAGTTATTATCTTATATCTTGTTTTGTAAATGCATGCACGTGTTGAGTTTAACGCTAATGTGCACTTATAGAGTCAATTGTTTTTGAAATCTGATTGGTTCTTCCATTCCGATTTTATAGTGAAGCGTGGCTTAGTGGCTTAGTGCTCATTGAGTGATCGAGTGACCACATTTCAATTCTGCTCTTGATTATCGACGAACGTGGCCCCTACTACCTCCCACCCCCCCTTAAACCTCGTAACCAGCTAACAGTAATAAAATAAAAGTATGATTATCTGTTTTAAAGTTGCTCAAACTGATCATCTAGCAATGGACTATACGTGAATCTCTAGGCATAACCTCGCGTGCCTAACATACCGCCTGAAAACCAAACATTACGAGAACTCTTAAGTAATGCAAACAACCATTTTCGTCCAATTAAAAGTGATTTGGATAGCACGAATGGCAAGGGCGAGCAATTTAAATGTATTCCATTATTATTATTCTTCGAGCTGAGCAGGTAACGATTCTTATGTGGTTACAATGGGTTCGTGTTTGGTGTGAATTCATGTTTCGTGTTTATATAATCTTGCAACCTCATCTGACAAGATGTTGAGTAATTTAATGGAATAATTTTGTAGTTTAAAAATACACCATTTTGGTATTTTAAATATGAAGATGGATGCTATATTTGGTTCAAGTTTTCAATTTGTTTATGTAGAAACATATATTTTTTCTTCACTGATATTTTATCTAATGGCTATGTTTGAAAGCAATTTTAACTTTATCTCAACACCTCAGAGAGAAAGTATTGTGATCGTCAAAAAACTTGAGCTTGTGATTTTGATAAATGTCGAAGTTTCATGACTCCCTGAAACAAATAAATGGTTTTCGCAATGCCTTCTGTCTGTCTGTTTGTCTGTGTATGAAAACTATTTCACCGATTGGGTTAAAACTTGATATCCAGGGTTTTCATAAAATCCTCCCGAGTGGTTTACAAATTAGATATCCAACCTTAAATTTAAAGGTAATTTACTGAATGGAGAATGAGAACAAATAATCGATTTTCTTGAAATTCACTTTAACGATTTTGATTAAATTTTATTTACAGACATTGATTATAATAATAAAAACGATTGAAATTCTCATTTTTTTCATGAAAATGACTTTGAGGAAAGTTTACATCAGGGAAATTTTCCAATTTTCATCAGTTCTTTACAACTATTTGAGATACGTAATAAACTTATCATTGTAATGTTGTTTTATTGATAACATTCTTTTATTTGAAATATATTTATATAAAACCCATTATTTATGACCTATAAGGAAATATATAATTTATACTTTTTAATTAAGCTCTATGAAAACGAATTTGATTCTTATGTTCTTTGGTGGACAAAGATGTTACTCTTTGCTCAATTTTTGTGTAGCAGTGTTGCTAGTTTCTAATGCCGTAGAGTAAGTAACAGTGTATATTATTTCATTTATGATCTTTGGTGTAATGTTTCTACAACAATGTATATAACTATTATCTCGTTAGTTTCATAAATCTTACGGGCTTTGAGTAGTTATCTATTTTAAGATAAAAACGAGAGAAAGCCAGTGCACCATATCATTTGTTTTGATTTTTGTTTATCGCATCTTGACTACCCATACACATATTTACACTAATAGGTAAAAAGATAGAGATTTCATGAGACTTATTTTTATATACTTTTACATAGATTATCAAAATGGCTCTAAGAATGTATTCAAAAACTCACTGTATCATTTTCGGACTTAGAATACATGCACGAAATAAATCGAATTAGTCTCGCAAAGTTGTCTTCTTGGCCTTTAAAATACGAATTATTTTCAATTATGTTGATAAGTGATATTTAACTATAGCAATCAATAACAAAAACAAAGTTCTCTCAGATTAATAACTTTATATCCCCAACCAAAGAGAATTGTCAAATGTATATTTTTGAATTGGATATTATAACGGCCATATTGTAACCAAATAAGAAAAAGAAACAATTACTAGGAAATAGGATATTTTTAAAGTTAATATTTGGTTTTCTAGGTATTTAAAAATTACTCATAATTTTCTATTTGTTGCACTATAGGATTAAAAATAAACGTTGACTTATTATAATACTCAACAAAAATTAAATATTTTATTTACTGACTTTATAAGCAAAGCCAGTTTTTTTAAAAACTAATTCATATATTTGTATTACCAAAAATAAGATTATTTACTAATAGAGCATGGATAAGGAAGGTAGAATTTAGAAGTGTACCAGCATTTACATAGTAAGAGAGAGTAGAAATTAATTTAGGAAAAAATAACACTTCAGTACACCCAATCAGGATTTGAACCCTCACCTATCCAACATAGGTAAGCAAGAGAAGGCAAGAATGACGCCTTTGTCCACGTTTCCATCAATTAACAAGAGTTGGCCAGTTTCTCCAGTAAGTATAAAGTTGTACTAGGGACCGTTGCAGCGATGAAGGAAGACTATCGCATAAAATATATTCAAAACTTTTCACTGGTAGAAGTTATATACAGAGTGTTCCTGAATTGAACGGCTTTTGTAGATTTGTTCGTTTTAGCTTCCAGCAAAAAACTATATAAAAACACGCTTTTCTGCGGATATTATCGACAATGGCTTAATATTAATTTTCCTGGAAGATGGCTTCGTCATGTTGGACCTGTGGCTTGGCCTCCACGTTCACCTGATTTAATGCCATTAGATATTTTTGTATGGGTAGCTCTCAAGCAAAAAGTGTATTAAGTGCCTGTTAATGACCTTGAATCATTACGGGACAAAAGATAACACAAGAGTGAGAATAAACAACAGTTACACAATGTCGGCCAGCCACTCTTTCTGTCATTGATAGGTGAAATGCTTGTCTCCGGGCTGGAGGGCATCAACTTTAACTAAATAAATAAATAAAATATTTTATTTAATAACTGCCTATTTTATTTTTATCTAGTTTTTTTGTTGTTTCCGCGGAAGGAAAGAGAAATCTAGAAAATCTCCATAATACGTTTTAATTTCGTTTTTTGATCCCTCATCACTTCCCAAAGTTCAGCCATTTAAACCAGGAATATTCTGTAGAATGAGGCCTCAAACTATTATATCTTTAAGGGTTTACTCGTCAATGGCTTGGCCCTGACAACATGTTTTCTACAGGAGTGAACTTAGAGGAGAATTTTAGGCATTGAATGAAAGATACAGGAAAACTTTTATTTTATAAATGAGCCATTTCTCAACATTCAACGACTTTTCCAATTCCCACAATTTACAACTGAACATTAAATCCTTACGGAATTATACCTAGAGAAAACAATTCTGTAGGAATTAAGGGCAGCCCCTACTTGAAGGAAAATACTCCCACACTACGTTATTTACTATGGAAATGGCAGTTCTGAGCTTTTAAAACCAATACCTGTTCTTAGTTATTATCTTAAAATTTTCCTTGGTGAGTAAATTATTATTATTAGCACCGCGTCTTACTAACCATTTGGGCTATACGCACTTACGCTAATGTGTAATGGTAGGGTGATTGTGAGATGAAATGAAGGACCTACAGTTTAACATGGAATCCGAACCACGGTGGAGGCCTGGCATTCCCCACATTCACAAGATGTCTTGTCAGAGGTGAAGGAAGGGTTTGGTATTCAGATAAATCTGGGCCGGGACCGAGGATTGAACCCCAGCCGCCAGCACAGAAGTCTGACACCTTACCCCTAGACCACCAGGTCACCCGTGAGTAAATTAAACGTTTACTTTATTAGTTTGAAGAAGTTTAGATCATTGTTTGGAACCATTAACTTTGTTCTCAGAAGTGTGATATTTCTCATGAAACGCTTTTGATGTTAAGATAATTTCAACTTTTCATTAAATTATAAAAAAAAAATGTATATCATAAAATCAAATGTCTTTATTCTAAGGGAATCTTTTACCTCCATTTTAGCGTGAACCATATTTAAAATTAACAAGCCAATTCTTAAAATCAATGACTCGTTATTTCTGGATGTCTGAAACGCATCTCGCAAATTTTCTAATGGACTTTTAGGTGGCTTATTCAGTATACCTCCTCTTGACCAGGATTTGAACCAGAGGAAGTAAAACAACTACGATCACTTAAGAGACTATTAATATTCTTTAATAGCCTCTCTCACAATATACTGGACTGCTGGTGACGGGAAGATTGGGGTGCGTATTCCTGTCGGGTTTACTTGGGATGGCTTGTTAATAAATGGTTTTTCACTCTTCCTCCACGCAAATGTGAGCACACTTACTTTAAATTCAACTTTTATCTTCCCTAACACATTAGTGTAATTAAATATGCGTACAACCCTAATGGGTAGAAAGACGCGGTGCTGATATATATATATATATTATATATATATATATATATATATATATATTATATATCTTGGGTGCTACGCCCCATAGCCCCCAGTGCGTTTTATTTGCAAGTGGATGTAAACTAATGTAATTCCAGAGCCGTTTTTTGATAGGTCTTACCGTTTAGCTACAAGCTACATCCAAAGAAAGGTCCACACCAACTTTTAAGTTGCTCCGACATTTTGAATTTTTTCTGTGTTAAATCGTTTTTTTAACTTTTTGGAATTCTACCGTCGGCTACAGAATAGAAGCTGTAAGTTTGCCAAATTTCAAGTTTTTAGCTCATATAAAAGTGGGTCAGTCAGTCGTGTAGCTTTATAGTAGTATAATAATAGTATATATATAATATATATTGTTTAACTCACTGGACCGGCGATGGCGAAGATATTAGGGTTAAAATTCTGGTCGGGTATAACGAAAATAGTTTTCCCTAGATATTTTTCCACTCTCCCTCTTCGAAAATGCGCCTACACTTCTTTTGAATTTAACCTTCATCTTGTTTAACCAATCACCGTAATTAATAGTATACTTATGTGGTCTTAGGGTAAAGGGCTCACCTCAGGACCCGATGTTCGGGGACTCAAACCCAGCCGGGGTCGACCGATTGTTCAGGGAGGCATATGAAAATAGCTTTCCCCCCAAAATTGGTAGGCCCTTTCGTTCTCGCTCATAGAAATTATCCTGTGCTGATATAATAACAGCCTGAACGGACAGTAAGACGTGGTAATAGTTTTATTTTAAATAGTTTCAATCGAGGATGTCAGAATTACAAAGACTCCGTCAATTCACCTGGTATCTTGTGTGACCTCAACGCTGGTAGGTAAGAGAGTTCACACAAACTTAATAGATTAATAATAATTATTAAAACAACAATTTTATTAATTGACATTTTAACAGTAAAACTTTTGTGCCCCAACGTTTTTACGAGCTGTTTAATCGTAAGCTATTTCACAAACTGTTATATTCACTTTTACTTTCGTTAGAAATAAATGATAGCTTTTAAGTTGCGTGGCATAATGTTGTTGTTGTTGTTGTATTGCGGTGCCGGGTTGATTAGAGGCTAGTTAACCCTTGGGTCACGACCCAGGGTCGGGTCTGGGTAAGGGGAGGTTGGCTGGCTTGTGAAGTGGGCCAAGCAGCCGCGGGCTATACCAGAGTGACTGACGGGCAAGATCTAAGGTGTATTTGATGACTATTAACTTATCACCTCTCTCGTCTGCTCACGACAGTCTACATGAGTTCAATGAGGTGGGAGCTATGGGCAGTATTTTTGCAGTTTTTATACATTACATTATATTTGGTCAAAAATCAAATATTGCTCCAGTATAAACATGAGTTTAATTTTCTTCAAGTGGTGATATCAACAGTTGTTAAATATTTTCTAAAGGTATCCTGGAATTTAATGACAGATTTTTCTCTTCGTTTAAAAAGTTTGTCATCTAATGCCGAACCATTTAGTGAAAATCACCGTCAATACACCCAGCCGAGATTTGAATTCTGACCTCCACGTCACCGGAAAACTAAACCAAAAGAACGTGACGTTCAACATCACGTGCTCAGTAATTTTTAAATAATTATAAATTGACGAATGCGACTAAGATTTCACTCAAAAATCATACCAGTCAGAGGGAGTTTTGGAAGCTACTCTAGTAGAGCCGCTCGCACAAACAATATACAGTAATTAGGTCTACAGTAAAGTAAGTAAACCTAACACACAAACATACATGCTGTACATCAATACCTAATGACACCATTCCCTTACAGGGTAGGCAAGAAACTCTACATATAGCTAAAACAAACTCTGTATTTAATCCTTCCTCACTATCTTCCTCCAAACTTCCCTACCCTTGCAGCATACTCCCTTCACTTCAACAACATCCATACACCGTCATACATCCTCTTTTATTCTTATAACTTTGAGTGTTTCTCTTTTTCACGCATTCTTCTACAACATTTAACCACGTCTTATATAGCCTACCTCTTCCTTTTGCTCCACACACACTCTACCTTCATATTTTCGTCACTCGATCCAAACTCATCCTCTCAACAAGTCCAAACCAACGTAACACGCTTCTTTCACTTTGACCTATTGTATTCCCTTTCGAACCACACATTCAATACTGACTGTCCATACGAGTTTTTCCACACACATATCTTAGTTATCTCATTCCAATGGCATTCACCTTGCTCTTATGTTTCTCATAACAAACCTACGCTTTACATCCAGTGGCGGATATAAAATGTTTGCACCCTAGGCGTAATTATGATATGCCCCTCCCCCCACTCCCTCCCACTCCCTCCCACTCCCTCCCACTCCCTCCCAATTTTTTTTTGGTCAAGGGCTTTAGGCAGTTTTTGATTAAAGAGGTGTTGGGGGGGGGGGGGGGACGATGGAAGTTAGTATTTGAGAAAATATTTCTACGAAAGGTAATCAGGCATGTATATACCCTACAGTAGCTTGAGTTAACATTATATAGAAGGGGAGACACGTCAGCTACAAAACGATTGCAAAGTGCAGTCATTTAAAAATAAATATCGTAGTTCTAGCTTTAATTTTTAAACTTAATTATTAAAAACAAAACATAAAAAAAAAAAAATGATCATACAAAATGTGCCGCTGCCTCTAGTCGCATTGCCTGGTGGGCTTATATTGTAAATCCGTTTTTGTTCACATGCATAAAACAATGTTTTTGTTAACACACTTTTAAATAATTTTATATACTTAAAATTTTAAATATCACATTTCTCTTCTTATTTCAAACCTTCTTATAAACATTAGAATCATTTTAAAATTAACTTTATATTTAAAACCTTAGCATGCGTTCTAAGCCACATATTCGGCCTCCGAAACACACCGAGACTCTGAACAGGGCTGCGACCCTTAGGTTGGAAACCTCTGCTTTAAATGCTAGCTCAGTAAAACATTGTATCAACATTGATGGACACGCAGAATAAACGTCAATATCATCTGGTCCAGTTTGTTGGTAATGGACAGGTTAGGGTTCTAATCCTGGATGAGTGTACTGAGATGTTTATCGCCAAAATGTTTTCTTCTCTACCGCCATAAAATACGAGGTCATTTCCAATTATTCCTATCTTAGGCATCCCTACCACTATTAGTGAATTAGGAGGATATCCTGGTCAGATAGCATGATTTGGCGCACGTAAACAAATTTCCTTAGTAATTACCAACCTAAATATTGGTCTCACTAATTATTTGATTCAAAAATACTAAAATAATAAGATGATGATTGTCCTTCTTAATATTATGCCATAACAGCCAATCAAACAAGCGTGTCTTATTTGAAAAAGAAAACGTTTAATAAAGTAGACCAATTACATAATATTAGGCTAGTATTGTAAGTAGCCCTGGTACCTGATTTTCTTAAGGTTTTTCCTCATGCTCGTCTGGGATACATAACGCTGATAAATGTTATTCTGCTCACTAGTACTCAACACGCGGGAAATATTACTCAATTCGGCAGAGGAAGCTATACTGGAAATAAAATGGAAAATATTAAAAACTAACCAGCGTAGTAGCTACTACGAAATATATAACTTGCATTCACACGGTCATTGTTTTTTTAATTGTTTTGGGAGTAGTAAAAAAACTCCCAACACAAACTCTTTTCAGGAATCTGTAATGTATTAATAAATTAAAACTTATTTATATTTAGAAATAATCTGACATATTTAAATATGATTTTTAAGTTTATATTTATTACACATATATTTATTTTAAATCCCTTCTCTAAAACATTTTTTTGCAAACAAACATATTTCACTTTAATTGGTTTTAAAGACAGGGAAATCGCTAATCAATTCGATATAATAAAACGCGTTTATCTCTTTAGTGCATGCATTTGTGCTTAAAAATAACGCAGATGAAATACACACACGTTTCCATGATACCTACTTGTTGTTCCGATAATGGTCGTTATTATATTTGATCTTACACGTTAGCGTTAATAGAGGGCTTATATTGAATTCATTTCTGATTTAAGTACGGAAACATCCTATATGTGTATGGAGATAGTGGAGTATCCGCAGTGGTCTACAAGGAGTACCTTCTGTACTGCTCTTCGTCACCAGATAATGTGACGGGACCTAGATAATAAACTTGGGATGACAATATCAGGGAGCATATTAGATTACCTAATGCTCTGTTCTACGTCACCAGATAATGTGACGAGACCTAGATAATCAACTTGGGATGACAATATCAGGGAGCAGATTAGAGTACCCACTGCTCTGTTCTACGTCACCAGATATTTCGACGAGTCCTTGATGGCACCATTTGGACAAAAGTAGAGGATCTCAGAGAAGCGTACTCAATGCTCTGCTCTACGTCACCAGATAATGTGACGAGACCTAGATAATAAACTTGGGATGACAATATCAGCGAGCATATTAGATTACCTAATGCTCTGTTCTACGTCACCAGATAATGTGACGAGACCTAGATAATCAACTTGGGACGACAATATCAGAGAGCAGATTAGAGTACCCACTGTTCTGTTCTACGTCACCAGATATCTCGACGAGTCCTTGATGGCACCATTTGGACAAAAGTAGAGGATCTCAGAGAAGCGTACTCAATGCTCTGCTCTAAGTCAACAGATAATGTGACGAGGCCTTGACGGTCCACTCGAGACGACATAGCAGAACTGATACCGACTAAATACTGATTTGTGTTTGGCTTCCGAGAAAAAAGGAAACAGGTTTGATTTGAATACAAAACCCATCCAAAGTGTGTCGGATTTGAAGCGTGCGCAACTGGACCCTACGGCGCTCTAGCAACAAAATGTGATCGACCATGTTCCTAAAATAATGTGCTTCTAAATAATGCGTGGATAAACAAACAAGTCTGACTGCTTCTGCATCACGTAGTTCCATGGAAAGAATTTAGTTAAATTAATTAGTTAAAATGTTTATTTTTGAAAAAATTAAATTTATAATTAGACCAAATAAATTAATGGCTTGTGAGGTGTTTTAAGAATGTTGGATATTTGCCTTTTAAAAATCAACATCAATGATGGTGTACTGCACTGTTATGTGTCAAGTTACGTAAAGCAGGCTTACAGTGATCAATATAGTACAGTGAATAGCGCACCTTAATTTTTTCAGCAATAGCCATTTAGAAGTAACTTACTTACTTTCTCTATGACACCAGGAACTCGAAGGTTCAACGTCACATTTACAAAAGTACGGCACCTATCCCTATCTTGAGCTAGTTCTATCCAGTCCACCTTTTTACATCCTATCTCTATCTTGAGCTAGTTCTATCCAGTCCACCTCATTACATACTATCCCTACCTTGAACTAGTTCTATCCAGTCCACCTTTTTACATCCTATCTCTATCTTGAGCTAGTTCTATCCAGTCCACCTCATTACACCCTATCCCTACCTTGAGCTAGTTCTATCCAGTCCACCTCATTACATACTATCCCTACCTTGAGCTAGTTCTATCCAGTCCACCTCATTACATACTATCCCACCTTGAGCTAGCTCTATCCAGTTTACGTCATTACATCCTATCCCTATCTTGAACTAGTTCTATCCAGTCCACCTCATTAAACCCTATCCCTACCTTGAGCTAGTTCTATCCTGTCCATCTGCTACAATAGACTGGCTCAGTTTCATAATCAGACTTTTAAAGAACGGTGCTTTACTAAATACAGGACGACACCTACCTAGAGCAAAATGGAATTGACTAGTTTAATATGTGAATTTAGCCCATTCCACTTTGGTTAAGAAAGTTGTCATCTTGTATCTAGTATTTACTCGCACTTGAGGCCTGCTAGATATGACTATAGATCAAATTCATACTCAAACTTAGTAGGGGAAACTGGGGATAGTTGTAATTTACCCCACAAACGTGGGAATAGTTTAAAATAATATGTAAATATATCAATCTTAAATAAAATAATTACAAATATTAACAACTCATTTATATATGGGATTAGAAATAACTTATTTTTAGCACTATGAGCGTAGGAGGGAGTTTATGGGGGTCAAACCCCCCTCTACAATTTCAAAAGATTTTAATATGAAGCTTAAATATGCCCTTGTATCAAAATTCAAATTGCTTCTAGAGGCATTTAATTTTCAAATATCAATATTATTATTAATTAGCATCACGTCTTACTATCTGTTCGGGCTATACGTTTAATTTTTAAAAAAATCAGGTGGATATCACTATAAATTGATTATAGAGGCATTCAATTTTTTTTTAAATACCCGTAAGGGACCTTTTCAATTAGCTTTTAATAGCATTCAATTTTCAAAAATTTGCCGAAGGAGACAACACCAAATATCCTCTAGGAATATCCAAATTTAAAAAAATTTAAAAGATATCCCAATAATTTTTTAATATATTTGAAAAGCGTATAATTTTCAAAATCAATCCAAAGAAGGAACAATTCAATTAGCTTTTAGAAGCATACCATTTTCTAATATCTAGGGTAGAGCGGGGTAGAAGTACTCTAAACATTTTAGGTTACTTACCCCCACCCCTCTACCCCTGTCACACAAATAAAGTTCTACCACTACCGTATAAAGTGACAATATTCTTATTTTTAGGAATTCATATTTCGTCTATTTTTATTTGAGATATTTAACGTGCACTTTATGAACAGACTTATTATAACAGCACGCGAAATTTTCTATGAGCGAGAGTTAAAGGGCACACCAATTTTTCCGTGAAAGGTATTTTCAAGGTTATTTTACTTGCCACAATGGATATGGTACCAACGGCTTTACTTCCCCATCGAAGGAAGTTGTGCTACGCATTTTTATCGCTCAAGTAAAATCCGTCAACCTCAGCTTGATTTGTACCCACAAAAATCAGGCCCTGAGGCGAGCACTTTACCACAAAACCACAGAGATCAACTTTAAGGTTTAGTAGTAAGTCTTAATATCATGTCATAAACGATTTTGAAACCTTCCCCTCCCAAAATTAAATTATCCCTAAGCCCATGGTTAGCACATAAGAGTACTAAAGATAGAAGCGAGGTATAAATAAATAAATCAACAATTTGTTTGTCATTTGTAATAATATAGTTTGATTTTATTGTTTATCAATCTATAAAATATATGTTTTCAAACCAACACATAGTGTAGGCTCTATGTTTTTATATCAATACACACCATAGGTTCTATTTTGTTAAAATCCACTCGTTCCCAGTACCTTACGTAACCAACAGCTTAAAACTGCATTAGTACGCGCTATAATTAAAAATTAGTGTACAAATTGTAATTTGTTTTAATCTCAGACACCAAAGAAAAAGTCACGTTAGAATAAGAAAAATTAGTTTTACAAGATAACAAACTAAAGCTTAAAAAAGCTTTCAACTAATTCGCAAAAGAATAACAATTCAATAAAGAATAAAATAAAACTTGCAGAGGTGAGCATAGATTTTGAAAATGTCTCAACAGGTAACGGCCAGACGTATCGTTTGGTGTGAAATAAGGAATACGGTGAGGAAATTAAATTATTATTATTATTATTATTATTATTATTATTATTATTATTATTATTATTAGCACCGCGTCTTACTACCCGTTCGGGTTATACGCACTTACGCTAATGTGTAATGGTAGGGTGATTGTGAGATGAAATGAAGGACCTACAGTTTTACGTGGAATCCGAACCACGGTGGCGGCCTGGCATTCCCCACATTCACAAGATGTCTTGTCAGAGGTGAAGGAAGGGTTTGGAAAGGAACTTAAAGAGTGGATGCAGAGCAGGGTTTATAAAATGTGGATACATTGGCTATGTACACACCAACAAAAATATTGTCACATGCATCAACTTTGTCTTTGATATATATGACGAATTTGATGATTTAAAACCATTGTTGCAACATATCTCTACTGGTGTTGAAACATGTTCCTTTAAAGGAGAAACATGCAACATATGCAGACTCTGAATCGAAATAATTTTGCTAAACTAAATAAAAAGATAAAATAATAAAACGCACTTTCTTCAATCATCCAGGAAATAATATATTTTTATACCTGTAAAAATAAAAAGGATGTATTGACAAATAAAAAATTCTACAAATAAAAAAGTTAAAAGTTTTGCAACATGCTCTGGTCTCCCCTACGCCTCAAGTGCGGCTCAATACCAAACATTAAGACCTAACCTAACTAGATCAGAATAGAAAGGGCCAGTTTTATATGCGAGATTGGCCCATTCCATTCTAGTTAGGTAGGTTTAGGTCTTACATTTGGGGTCAAACCGCACTTGAGACGCACTATACTCGACTATGAATATAGTTCTAAGGGCCAGTTCACACTTAAAGCTAAGCTAAGTTAGGATTTGCTTTGCTAAAGGCTAGGTCCTACAGATCGCTAAGCTATGCTATGTTGTAATAAAGTTTGGTCAGTTTGATTTCATAGTCATTTCTAAAATAAGCTATGGTTCCTCTTTTACTTCCGAATTCATTGTTGTTTCTTTCTGGTCTTCTCCAGTCAGGTTACGTTATGGCATTAACTAAACTCAGACAATAGTATTGAGGAAGAGGATATGCTGCTACCAGACGCTGTCTTGGAAGAGGAAAAAATAATGTAAAATATGAAGGTTGTTTAACTTTATCAATTAATGATTTCATTTCAATATAAAATCACTTATTAGAGATAAAAACTAGATAAAATATTAATTAAATTCACGTGAAACAAACTGAAAACAAAATTTCAACACTTATTTGGTTAATTTAAACATTCCAGCAATGCGTCTGTTCAATAAGCAGTCCAAGGTGCGTTATGCGCATGCGTGACGTAAGATGGCTTAAGACAGGAAATAGAAACATTTCCCGGCCAGCAATCAGAAAAAAAAACATAGCGCAGCGTAGCAAGGCATAACTTAGCTTCGTTTAGTTTAACTTTCTGTGGATACTAACACATTATTATTATTATCACTATCATTATCATTATCATTATCATTATTATTATTATTATTATTATTATTATTAGCACCGCGTCTTACTACCCGTTCGGGTTATACGCACTTACGCTAATGTGTAATGGTAGGGTGATTGTGAGATGAAATGGAGGACCTACAGTTTAACGTGGAATCCAAACCACGGTGGAGGCCTGGCATTCCCTACATTTACAAGATGTCTTGTCAGAGGTGAAGGAAGGGTTTGGTAATCAGATAAATCTGTGCCGGGACCGAGGATTGAACCCTGGCCGCCAGCACAGAAGTCCGACACCTTACCCCTAGACAGCCAGGTCACCGCCAACACATTAAAATATGGTATTCTATTTTTCTAAACAGCTACTAGGTTGATTTACACTAAGAAGTTACCTAAACCAAGAAATCAGGATGCGAATAATTAATGTGGTCAAAGCTAAATCAAAACCATTAGAAATGGCAGTGAATTCATTAAATATGTTAGTACGGTAACTAAAGTTATTGACCAAACCAGTTTAATATTGAAAAAAATAAAAATAACAAAAAGAGTAAAGTGAAGTAGTTAAACTTTCTAAGAATGAGAATATTTCATTTTAAATCAAGCATTTACTTTGTCAATGTACTTTTCAATACACCTACTTATAAATATCATGTAAGAAGTCTTTAGTTGCTAAAACATTCAGCTATAAATTGATTTTAAGCCTTATTTATAGAATGTATTTAGTATAGTCTATTGACTAATAAAGTAAAATACATCTCTTCGTTCACACAAGTAGAAACAGTTCTCGTCCGTTATAGATTGCAGTTGTAGTGCGTGATTTATTTATAATTAAGTAAGTCAAAGTAATTTACTTGAATAAAAACCATATTTAAAACAACGATTTGTTTTGTTACCATTTGGGTTGTACGCATTTGAACCAATCACGTTGTATTATTGATGAGTAAGGCTAAATGTAGATTAATTGTACAGTAATTTCCGTGGAGGGGGAGCAGAAAACTATTTATTAAAAAAAAACCTCAGTACACTCGATTTGGATTAGAAACCCCGATATCCCAACCATCGACAGTCCAGTATATCGTGAGAGTGACGTCATAGACCATTCGACCACTGAAGCGTGAATACAGGAATGCCGATGCATGGCCGCGTGAATAAACGGATTAAGCTAATGGCAGTAGCTTACTGATATCTAGATATCTGGTTTGTAAGCATCGTTTATCCTGAAAGGTAATAAGCTTACCTTGCATTGATATTTATATGCGGCCATAAACGTACTTAACAACTACAATAGCGTGTCTATTTAATCCCTCATAATAATATGCGCATTTGCACAGTCGTCACAGTTTTATAGACATCATAAAAACCTCCCGAGTCGAAGATGGTTACGTTTTCTGAGAGCTCATGATATACTATTAATTACTCATATGTAGTAGTACTGTTTCAGCTCATCCATCACAGACTCTGCCTTCAAATTTGAGTTAATAATGTTCCTGGGTACTGAATGACTCCCGGATAGCTCGGTGGTTAGACCACGTACTAAGACAGGCAAACGTTATGGGTTCGATTCCCGTGTCCAGGTGTAATTTTTCAATATAATGTAACCGAACGGCCTCAATTGGTAAATTTGTAATATTGTATGTTATGAATAGTGAATGACAAAACGAAAGTTGCGAGGTTATTATGATTATTCTATAAACAAATAAATTGGAGGAACTGACCACAAAATTGTTGTCAGCATTCCTTAGGGAGGAACCAGGGTGGAGGACCGGTTAAAATTAGGGAAATTGAGCCCCTCATGGTTGACTACAGAAAATAAAAGGCTAAGGGTCACTCTGCCAATTTCGGGGCTACCGGACTAAGACGCCGGTCCCTCGGTACCAGTCTCAGAGGCTGCCGCTCTAGCCTAGGGAACCCGGTTTGGTGACTGTGTAGAGATCACCTAGGAGTCATTGGATTAACGTCATAACACCTCATTTTGTCACACGCTTCATAATATTATTTAAGTTCTTTCATTCTAACTTCACTTCTAACATCACATTTGTAGTAGATATAATAGTATTAATAAACCTTTGAAAAGCCAAGTCTAACGTCAATAATGAACCCACACTAGTATACCCCATCACCTCAAACTTATCCTCGGCCAAAGACATCCTGACAGATTCCAGGCCCCCACATAAGGGGGGTAGTGACAATAAATAATATAACTAGAGGTGATTATAATCGTACTTAGCAACTATATTGCATGTCTATTCAATCCATGTAAATACTATGAGATATCTTAGGATTAAACCTTGCAACTGTTGTTCGGCACACGATTAATAGGTCATTTAAAAGGGTAAAACTAGTTTCGAAATGAGGATCACTTTTTATAACAAGGCTCTCGATTATTCTTCCTTAGAAACCCGATGGAAAGTATCTTGAACCTTTAAATCAAACCATCATTCAGCCACAAACATGATTCCTCTTCATGGTATTTCAGCAGTATGTGGTTACGTGCCTCGTTTGCGATTGTTAGAAATGAAATTCATCGTTTTAAAAGAACATTAACAAGACTTACGCTAAAAGCGGAATGTTGTAGAAGGAATCATAATGAGACAGACGGGCAAAGCCGAAGGAATAAAGGTGATAACTAAGGGGCCGGATTTTATACAATACACGACTCTTAAAGAAAGAGAAACTTAACGTGTTTTTTTTTTGCCAATGCATCAATGTCCGATGTAAAAGGATTAGCTATTCGGTATATAATAAGTAGGTCTAGTAGTTAGCAAACCACACTTAGTTTTATGAAAGTGTATTTTTATATTACATTACAGGGTTGTCACGCATCTGGAAAACAGGAAGAAACGAGTAAACACAGGGAATATTTTGTGTCTGGATAGAACCAGGTAAACACATGGAATATTTTGTGTCTGGCTAGAACCAGGTAGACACAGGGAATATTTTGTGTCTGGATAGAACCAGGTAAACACAGGGAATATTTTGTGTCTGGCTAGAACCAGGTAGACACAGGGAATATTTTGTGTCTGGATAGAACCATGTAAACACAGGGAATATTGTGTGTCTGGATAGAACCAGGTAAACACAGGGAATATTTTGTGTTTGGCTAAAACTAGGTAAACACAGGGAATATTTTGTGTCTGGATATAACCAAGTAAACACAGATAATATTTTGCGTCTTGATAATACTGGGAAAACAAAGGGAATATTTTGTGTCTGGCTAGAACCAGGTAGACACAGGGAATATTTTGCGTCTTGATAATACCAGGTAGACACAGGGAATATTTTGTGTCTGGCTAGAACCAGGTAGACACAGGGAATATTTTGTGTCTGGATAGAACCAGGTAAACACAGGGAATATTGTGTGTCTGGATAGAACCAGGTAAACACAGGGAATATTTTGTGTTTGGCTAAAACTAGGTAAACACAGGGAATATTTTGTGTCTGGATATAACCAGGTAAACACAGATAATATTTTGCGTCTTGATAATACCAGGTAGACACAGGGAATATTTTGTGTCTGGCTAGAACCAGGTAGACACAGGGAATATTTTGTGTCTGGATAGAACCAGGTAAACACAAGGAATATGTTGTGTCTGGATATAACCAGGTAAACACAGATAATATTTTGCGTCTTGATCAAACCGGGTAAACAAAGGGAATATTTTGTGTATGCATAAAACCAGGTAAACACAGGGATATTTTTGTGTCTGTGAGAAATCAGGTAAATACAGAGGATTTAACACAAAGAACTTAAATACAACTGGAGTAATTTGAAGTTTTTACATTAAGCCGCAAGATTTAGACAGTAGAGCTTTGCATTGAAGGAAAAGCGAACTAGTGAAGTAAGAACGTTGATTCTAATACCTGTCCTATATTTATCTCTTCCCCTTTATTCATCCTTGAAACAAAGAGTTGCTTATAGCATCTGCATAAGTTTCCACATCAAGGTCAACTATACTGTTATAAGCACCGATAGCATGAGTTGTCATTTCATTTTTTCCATTTAGTACAAGTACTTATCATTCACTTTCTGAACTGACTGATTATAACAGAACACGACTTATAAAACTAACATAAATCTAGAAGACACACAACCCCTAACCCCCATCACCTTAAACGGGAAATCTTACGCTTCACTTATGACATAATTTTCGGACATTCCAGGAATTGAGCCCGGGACTCTTAACTCAGTAGAGAGACACGCTACCAAATGAGCTAAGGTGTCGGACTTCACAATAGTAAGTTAGATGAAAAATATCATTTAATTATTTTATGTATGTACACACATACATACATACATACATACATACATACATACATACATACATACATACATACATACATACATACATACATACATACATACATACATACATACATACATACATACATACATACATACATACATACATACATACATACATACATACATACATACACACATACATACATACATACACACATACATACATACATACATACATACATACATACATACATACATACATACATACATACATACATACATACATACATACATACATACATACATACATACATACATACATACATACATACATACATACATACATACATACATACATACATACATACATACATACATACATACATACATACATACATACATACATACATACATACATACATACATACATACATACATACATACATACATACATACATACATACAATACATACATAAATACATACATACATACATACATACATACACAATCACGTCGCCCCCTTACAGGGTAAGCAAGAAACTGTTCACATAGCTATAAAAAAACTCCATATTTAATCCATCCTCACTAACTTTCTCCACACTTACCTATCCTTGCTTACTCCCTTTTCTTCAACAACATCCACACACAGAGTCATACATGTTATTTTATTCTTAAAGCTCTTAATGTGTCTCTTTTTCACACATTCTTCTACATAATTACATGTCCTGCCACTTTATTTTGATCCACAAACTCTACCTACATATATTTGATTTGTCACCCAATCCACACTCATCCTTTTAACATACCCAAACCAACGTAGTAAGATGCGTTTTTCACATTTACCTATTGAATTACCTTTCAAACCATACTCCTTCAGCACCCATTCTTCATTGACTCTGTCTATGGAGCTTTTCCACATACACTTTTTATATACCTCAATCCAACTGCATTTACCTTGATATTGTGTTTCTCCTGACAAATCCACGCTTCAGATCCATAAAATAATGTTGGCGTCAACACACTTTTATATACTGCCATCTTTGCCTCTTTCAATACTACTTCATTCTTTACAATAGTCCACAAACATCCAATTAATTTCCGAGATGTATTCCCCCGTTTGTAGATTTCACCATATATCCTTCCATTTATACAGAACATTGTGCTCAGATACACAAAATCATACTCTTGTTCTAACAGTTTTCCATTTATACTAAAATCACAGTCATTTCCTGAGCTGTACTTATCAAAACCTATCACCTCAGTTTTGTAGACATTTAAACGAAGATCCATTCTGGCTGTCACTACATTCAAACAACTTAATTAATGCTGTGAGTCACTTTCATTCTCTTTGAGTCATTAATGCTGTATCATTTGCATATAACAGCACTCTCACATCCACATTGCTCATTTTTACGCCAACCACGTCCTCACAAGCATCCCTCATACACTTATCCATGATTACATTAAACAACCATGGAGTTATAACACACCTTGTCTAACACCCTGCTCAATGTCAAACCATTCGCTCAAAGCCCCATCCACTTTAACGAACGATTTACTTCCATCACACACCACCATACTTGCATTCACTAACCATGCATTCCCACCATACTCTATCAGAACATTTCATTCCATACTTCTATTCATCTGATCGTACGCTTCATCCAGATTAGCAAGTTCACAATAAAGTTTCTTCCTTAATGCCATACATTTCACAATCACTTGTTGCAATGCAAATATCTGGTTCATGCAACCTTTATCTGCAATGGTTGGTTATCAAAAGTTACTGTAAAAAAGGGAATTCCTTCTGTAAAACCTGTAAATCAAAGGGAATTTCATATTAAGAAATATAATTAACCCTCCATTGGCATGCCAGTTTACTAAGAGAGGTCAATTTCAATATAAGCTTGGTGCTAGACTTTACGTTCTTCTATTTTAAGAGTAATAATGGGAGTTTAGATTTAAGATTATACTTGTTGAAGCTATTATTTTACATTTTTGTGTTTTGGAATATAATAATTTAGTTCTGAACGTTACAATTGGGCATACTTGAAGCAGTGACACACTTGCTCTTAATTCTATAGAAATAGTTATTGTCTGTAAATATTTTAAATTCTATAATAATCTTTTAAATAAAACCTATAAAACATAGCAAATGTTTTCAAGTCAATGCAGTCTAAATATCTAAGGAAGGGATTTACATGAAAGCTAAAAATATGATTAACTCTTTTTTCACGCATTCATCCATCAAGACATGTACTTTGCAGATGCCATATTTGATATATATATTATCAATACCTATAAAATAAAACTAAGAATACAGAAAAATGTTACCAATGTTGACCACAAAATAAAGTTTATATATTTTAAAAGTTCCTTATTTTAAAATTAGACCACAACATACATAACCTATTTAAGGAATTGAAATAGGTTTTTAGATAGTGCAATATTAAATTTGTGTAAGGCTTTGACTTTAAAATTAGTTGTCAACAAAAATATTTAATGCTAGAATTGTAACCATGTTTTTTGTTATTCTGCTAAATATAATTAGAAAAGGTTCTAAATGTGGTGAAAATAATCAAGGCTAAACATAGGTTATTTTCAAAATTACATTCATCCCTATATAAATAGAGAATTTTAATTGGTTTCAAATATTATGGGGTGTATTACCATCGATCAAATAGGGTAAGTGGATCTAGAAAATCTTAGTTTTTGATTTAGGAGGAAATTTATAATTAAATTAAGGCCCTTTGCCCTGCCGAATGCAAGTCTCTTTTGTGGGATGGTGGGTGGGTGAGTGGAAGGCATGGCGTGGCTTCACAACCAACCACAGTATCCTTCCGCACCCACAATAACAGATGTATCATGGAAACCGTAGACGGCGCTAGCTACCGGACAGGTCTTGCGGAAAAATCATACGTTTGGAAATATCAGTTTTCTCGAGAACGAGTGAAATTTTTATGTTAATATTTTCAACACTCCTTCTAAGATAATAACGTATCGATGTTTAATAATGGTTACGTTTTCTTATTTTTGTTATGAAACCGGGAGTTTTCTATTGAAAAATGTCAGTTTTATCGATAGTTATTTGGTCACTGTTAAAATTACATAGGAGGTGTGTATATACAAAAGTATAAGTTAGTCAACATGGTCCTATTCTTGAACAAACCCTTTCAGAAAAAAAAAATGGCAAAACAATAAAAATTCTTGTAGATAACCGTTTGTTCCCATGGCCCTGCATTTCCACGCCAAATGAAAAGGACCAATCACTTTAATAAGAAATCCAAAACGAGTAATGCAATAAGCAAGACAAGGCTTAACAGAAACAAACAAAAACACAAGACAGAACCTTTAATTTTTTTTTCGAAAATTGATCAAAATGGAGTCCTCCTGGTTAGATACATCTTCTGAGCCTGCGTTCCATGCTTTGTCACATTCTGTTTGTTTTTTTGTTTTTTATCATCGTGTCTGACTACTAGTTTGGGTTATAAGCTTGTGTACGCTAATAGTTTTAGGTAAGAGGAAGGTTATATTAATAGGAAGTGTAGCAGAATTTGCGTGGAGGAAGAGTGACAAACCATTTAGGGGTAACCCCCCTCAGTACACTCGACCGAGATTCAAACCTCAATCTCCCCATCATCAGCAGTCTAGCCTACTGAAAGAGTAGCGCGTTAGACCACGCGGCCACCTAAGCGGGTTCGTAATTTGTAGAATACATCTGAGGTGCTACGTATTTGCTCATATCAATTTGAGATAAGCTCTATTGAAACCTCAACATCAGGAACTGAAGTTGCGTTAACAAATGACTTTGAATTTCTTCAGAAATAAAAATCCATTAGTTTCAAATTTGGTGATCGAGCAAGCAATTCAATGGATCCCCCACGGCCAATCCCTCTTTGAGGAAAACCTTTAATAACTCTAAAACTAAGCCTTTCTAGGGCTGTGTTTGTATGCCCTTTTGTTTTGGGTATAAGCCCCTAAAATATTTGACACTAGTTTAAGTTACAATCTGTATATTATTGTTGAAAGTACAATAAGATGGACTATTTTCCTGATTAGCATATGGTGGATAGTCACCTCTCCCCGTCTCCCCCTCCATATGAGAGACTTGTGACGTAACCATATCTTGTATTGGATGAATTGTCCCATATTGATGAGTGGTTCTCTCAACTGGACCTGTTGAAGCGCTCAGTTTGGTCACAGCCAGTTTCACTAAGTGGCAATACTGCCAAGTGGAGGTTGGCACATTTAGCCATCGACTAACCTAACCAGGCTTATTATTCAAATTATTTTTTAACACCACTTCTTGCTACCTGTTCAGATTATATGCATATGTAATACTTACGTTAATGATCTAGGGGTGAGGAAAGTGGAATTTGGTGGAAGTATATCTATATTTACGTGGAGGTAAGGTGGAAAACCATTTACGACCCTCAATACACCGACCGGGATTAGAATCCCAATCCCCTTGTCATTGACAGTCTAGTCTAACACAAGAGTGACGCCCTATACCATGTGGCCACAAAAGTAGGTTTAAAGAAAGTTGTTTGGAAAAAATGTTTCTAAACGAAAATATTTTGGTCCAGATATCAATCAAAAATATAAAGTTTTACTTGAGAAACATTATTGTTTATATTTTGAAAGTTACATATAGTCTAACACCTTATCTCAGTATGATACCATATCTGTCTATTGAAATTAGGGTCCTAGGTTAGATTTACAGCATGGGGAAAAAAATTGGTCATTGGTGAAATAAGGATTTTTTTCTTTTACAATGATGAATAAACTTCCGGAGGGATGGATGTTTTATATGCTCTAAATTTACGTTAGTTTGTAAGTCGTGTGTTGATATAAGCAATCGTTGCTGAACGTTCACGTTCATAACCGTAATAGATATAATATGATCACCACCATAATTGGTCACATGTTTCTTTAACTATAATATAACCACCACCATAATTAGTCACATGTTTCTTTGACTATAATGTAATCACCACCATAATTTGTCAAACGTTTCTTTGACTATAATATTTCAGGCTTTTATCCCCAATTATCTGCAATAGATATTTTTTAACTTGGTTATTTAAGATAGGCCTAATTTTTATAAGCAATTTTTCGTGTAAATCCTTGAGATTATTTTTCATCCTGCTTCCAATTAATATTAATTTGTTGGTCAGTATGAAGCATATAACTATATGTTTGATGGGTAATTTAACCGTGAAGCTTTAAAAAAAAAAAATTAACCAAAAATTTTGTAAATATGACATAGCATTTATACCATATATGTTCACGTATAGCTTTTATCCAGTGAGTGAACTTTTTAAAGGTTCTGTTGCCCTCCGCAATCAAAGGCCATTGAAAATATACTTGATAAAACCACAATATGACAACAGTGTTCAAATCATTAAACATAAAACAAGTTGACACCAGGCCAGCCAGCCTGTAAAAGAAAATAGAAAACAAACAAAAGTGAGTTCAATAAAATATGAGCGGGGAGCCACTTTGTCATCAGATTTACGGCTAATTGAAACTATTATGGCCTTTTTAGTGCAGTTTACTTAATAGTTGGTTAGTTACTTAGTTACTTTATGCACTCGAAAGTTCATTGCTGCACTTACAAAAGTACGCCACCCATCCCTACCTTTAGCTAGTTCCATCCAGTCAAACTCATTGTACCCTAGCCTTATATTTAGCTAGTTATATCCAGTCCACCTCATCACACCCTATCCTTACATTGAGCTAGTTCTATCCAGTCAAATTCATTACATCCTATCCCTATTTTGAGCTATTTATATCCAGTCCACCTCATTACACCCTATCCTTATATTGAGATAGTTCTATCCAGTCAAATTTATTACATCCTATCCCTATTTTGAGCTATTTATATCCAGTCCACCTCATTACACCCTATCCTTATATTGAGCTAGTTCTATCCAGTCAAA
>JBCFYV010000024.1:15377934-15414380 GCA_039000515.1 Timema cristinae | reverse complement strand
GATTTTAAAAAATGTTTAACAGCTCTAGGGAAAGAGATTTGTGTGAAGATCTTTTTTAAAATATATACTTTTTTGTATGGAATAATTACCATGTATTTTTAGGAAAGGAAAAATTTTTTTTGGTATATTATAAGAAAGGGGATAAAAAAGGGAAATAGGCCTAATAAAATATAAGGTTGATTTCTACCCCACCCCTGAATTTGGCAACATCAAGATAAAATTTATTGAGGCTCGCTAGCAAAAACTTCTCCCCATCTTCTAAAAAATTTTTAATTTTATGGGGGAGGATTTAGGGATATTTTTGAAATGTGTTATTTCATAGTTAAAAAAAAAAAAAAAGAAACTCCGGTGTGACCCTGCAGGTTATTTTTACCTCGGTTGTCTTGGGGTAAAGTGCTCAAATCAGTGTTCAATTTTTCGTGGATTCAGCCCCAGCTAAAGTTCGATGGATTTTCCTTTAGCAATAAAAATTTCCGTAGCACAACTTCCTTCGGAGGGAAAGAAAAAACCTTTGGGGTCCCATTTTGGGTTGGGAGGGTTAAAAGAACCCTGGAAGGTATGTGAAAATATTTTTTCCCGGCAAAATCGGTAATCTCTTTATTTTTTCGCTTATAGAAGTTCTAGTGTGTTTGATAAAACCCCAGTCGGTTCGGGAAAATGCCGTTAAATTCCCCCAAATAAATTTAATTTTAAAAAATAGAAAACAAAAAAAATTCACCTTTTATGTAACGTCTAGTTTGGTTTTTTATTACCTACTTAAGTTAGATACTATACATAAATAGGGAAAATTTATATTTTTACTTTACTATTTTTTTTATGAGATCTAAATTTGTAGCAAAGTAAAGTTTTCTCTAGTTTTAAATTTCGTTAATTTCATTCTCCCGAGGGGAAATTTCATCGAGAAAAACTATGGTATTGTAAAAGAACATTTAGGGTGGGCTAAAGGGTTTGGCAAATCCTTCTTTGTCGAGTAAGGTATGGAGTAAGAATTGAGGGCAGGAGAAGACTGACTGACTTTCCCATACTTCACTCGACGGTAAAACCTATAATATCGTCGAACTATGCCATACATTATCCTGACGGGCCGACTAGAAAATTACGTACATTAAAATTCAGACGGTACTGCGTAAATTATAGTTGTTGGTTTTTTTTTTTTTTAAGTTCATACGTTTTAAATCAAGGGCTATTTAACCGATTAAGTTATGGAATGGACGCGAGGAAGTTAATCTAGAGGAAGTGAGCTCGCATTAGCGTAGGATAGGAATGGGAAAACTACAGTGATAAATAACACGTGGGGAAAAGAAACAACGTGGTTTCCTCCAGCTAAGATTCTAAACTCGATCTCTCCTATTCTAAGGTAGGGTGACCTGGTGGTCTAGGGGTAAGGTGTTGGACATATGTGTTGGGGGTCCGGGGTTCAATCCACGGTCCCGGCACAAGTTTATCTGATTACCAAACCCTTCCTTCATCTCTGACAAGACGTGTATTAATCACAACTTATGAATGTGGGGAATGCTAGGCCTCCACCATGGTTCGGATTCCACGTTAAACTGTAGGTCCTCCATTTAATCTCACAATCACCCTACCATTACACATTAGCGGAAGTGCGTATAACACGAACGGGTAGTAAGACGCGGTGCTAATAATAATAATAATAATATAATAATAGTTAATACATGCATTTTAAAATCATTTGACTCAGATAACAAGTTCTTAATATTAATATAAGCACTTATTATAATTTTGTGGAATTATTTTATGAGCTATGTTTCAAAGTTAATGTCAATATGTTTCTTGTGTATTTATATTGTCAGCAGCTTTTATATGTGGAAGTACTTTACTAAGCATATCAAGAAGCCTGGACAAACATGTGATGTGAGTAAGACACAGTTTATTTTGGGCCAACCCTAACGTCTTAAATGATATTGGCTCTCTACCCTGTACTTCTGATTGTTTTAGACTTCACGTACTTCGAGTATTAGCTCAACTTCATGTTTGGGAGAATTAATTAAAAGCATTTGTTGAGCCACTTGATCTGTTGAGATTTGGATACGCCACAGATTCTGAAGGTAGCATACGATATATTCTAATGAAACAGTATGTTTAATAAATCTGCTGTTCCCATGCAAGTGTCAAAATTGAGTTTGTAATTTAAGTTGAACTTGGTTCTGTGCGTACTGTTCCTGTCACATTAACGGCTGAAATAATTTCAAGAACAACGAACTAATTATTAATGAGGAAGTGAACGGTGAAGAAGATAATTATTGCACTTAACTTTGCATTTTGAGATAAATAACATTCTTTTGAGGACTAACAACTATTTAACAATTAACTCTCAATATAAAAAAAATTAACTGAAATGTATTTCATGTATTGAATTTTAATTTGTTAAGGCATAAAACAATATTTATTTGGATAGTTCTTTAATAGAGTAATAACCCTTCATTGTTTAAGTGTTGCTACTAGTAAAATACCGATTAGCTTAAGTTACCAACGTTAGCAGCTTACGTAATAGAAACCATTACTTTTTTTTTTATCTTGATACGATGAATGAGCCGGAAGTTATAGTGGAAACAAAATTCCACCCCAATCGCGCTATTCACCCCCTCCCCTACGGGTTGTCGACCACCCCCTGAATTGATAACATAACGTTTCATAATCTCCTGGGTCCCCAGAACATTAAATAGAAGTCAAATTTTGTCATACTTAAAATGCATACTCAATGTAAGCTAGCGCCTCCACTAAGAGTCAATCTTCGACTTCACCATCATTGGCAATCCAGTATATTGTGAGACTGACGCCTTAGGACATGTGACCCACCAGTACGTGTGTTCCTGATTTGGAGGTACAAATAAAAAATTTCCTACTCAAATTAAAACGAGATGTAATTTAGTATTCACGTAGACTATGAAAGTCCTTCAGAGAATAACATCGGACATGTAGTTGTCTTACGTGTCGCTCATAATGAACGTGCAAAGCCACGCCGCGCCATTGGTAAGACAAGCGAAACTAGCATGTGGGACTCAAGTGGGATGTCTTGCATTAGGCGAGTTGTGGAAGATTGAAAAAATAAACAACGAATTGTACGTATTTTATAATAAAGTTGCCACAACCAGTTTGTAAAAAAAAAGACAATTAAGTGTTGCATCATGATTGCATTTCTCTAGACCCGCTTCAGTGGCCGAATGGACTAAGCCACCAGTGTGCTCCAACTAAAGGCCCGCCAGATGCAGCCCTCACTCACTGAGAATATGGACCTCTAAGTATTCTGGAGGGAAATTAGAAGGAAACACTCAGATATAGCTAATGATGCTCACAACGTATTTATTTTTAAAGATTATGAATTAATTATATCATGCATTTATTTGGTTTAATATATATAATGTAAATTGTTTTGTGAAAGTGTGTGTGTGAGTGCATATTTCATTACATATTTTTGGGAAATATATAAAATTTTGCAGTACAATTTTAAATATTCTACCAACCAAAGATACAAATTATAGATCAGTATTTAAAGTAATTGTTTATTAAGTGTTGTTTGTAGTTCTATATATTATGTTGATAGAATAACTAAATATATCTTCGACCCACGGTGCAAACTGATGGTCAGATTTTCCTCTTGGGATGGAAAACTTTGAACCATCCTGGTCTAAGGCGTCATTCTTATGTTAGATTGGCTTGCTGACGACGGCAGGATCAGGGTTTGAATCTCGATTGGGTCTACAAAAGTTGGTCATTACTAAATGGTTTCCCACTCTCTTTCCAAGAAAATGCGGGTATTTTACCTCTAAAATGCTTTCTTCATCATTCTTACTCCATTAGATTATTATTATTATTATTATTAGCACCGCGTCTTACTACCCGTTCGGGTTATACGCACTTACGCTAATGTGTAATGGTAGGGTGATTGTGAGATGAAATGAAGGACCTACAGTTTAACGTGGAATCCGAACCACGGTGGTGGCCTGGCATTCCCCACATTCACAAGATGTCTTGTCAGAGGTGAAGGAAGGGTTTGGAAATCAGATAAATATGCGCCGGGACCGAGGATTGAACCCCGGCCGCCAGCATAGAAGTCTGACACCTTACCCCTAGACCACCAGGTCACCTACTCCCATTAGAGAATTGTCATATATGCTTATAGCCTGGACAGGTAATAATACGCAATGATTAAAGAGAAACTTTCTTTATTGGACGAAAGGTGACCTGCTGGTCTAGGGGTAAGGTGTCAGACTTCTGTGCTGGCGGCCGGGGTTCAATCCTTGGTCCCGGCACAGATTTATCTGATTTCCAAACCCTTCCTTCACCTCTTACAAGACATCTTGTGAATGTGGGGAACGCCAGGCCTCCACTGTGGTTCGGATTCCACGTTAAACTGTGTAGGTCCTTCATTTCATCTCACAATCACCCTACCATTACACATTAGCGTAAGGGCGTATAACCCGAACGGGTAGTAACACGCGATGTAATAATAATAATAATAATAATAATAATTTATTAGACGAACTAAATATACTAAAGCCCACACTCGCTCACACATGTTCACACTTCCACCTGTCACTCCAATTGGAACCTGCCGTAAGACTACTATGGTCATTATTACAAGTCATTATATTCGTCCGATAGGAATATTTCTAAAATATGTATTAGAATTGAATACTTATAGGTTGATTTATAACACTGCACAATCTGATTGTAAAATAAATTCGTATTTTGCTTTTTTAATCAAAAGAATAATTAGTTGGAAAATAAGAATGAGAGGATAGTATTTTCAAGAAGACATTTTGTTTTATAAAAACCTCATTTATGATGTCTGACATGGACGTTGCGCAATATTTACCGCAAGTAGAGGTCTTAAATTTTAAAATCAATAGGTCCTTTAAACAAACCTATGCACCTTGAAGCTGGAGTTTTATATTTTTGACTGGATTTTTTTTAATCTATTAAAAACTCTGTTGGAATGATTAAAATGAAGATGTTTTTATCTATCTGTTTAAAACCACGCCAGGTACTTATGATAGTATATTATATAATAATTATTAGTAGAGTCCATGTATTGATGATAAGAAATATTGTTTCTGAGATGTTGAAAGTAATTATCAATTTACCCATCAATTACCTTGAAAGGTAGCAACCTTTACTTAAGCCCCGTATACATTAGGTGAGCCGTGCCTGTAACGTAACATATAATGTAACAGATTCGTCTGATTGGTACGGGCCCGCGAGCGCGCTACGAGCACACTAAGACCACGCTATGACCACGCTATGGCCACGTTACGACCATGCTACAAGCACGCTACGAGCACGCTACGACCACGCTACGAGCACACTAGGACCACGCTATGACCACGCTACGACCATGCTACGAGTACGCTAAGACCACGCTACGAGCACGCTAAGACCACGCTACGAGCAAGCTAGGACCCCACTACGACCAGGCTAATACCACGCTACAAACCATTCGCAGTGATCCGCCGGCTGTCGGTTTTTCCAACGAACACAAAGGGATTCGTCAGTTTAGTTGGGACGTGTTTGTTGCGTGATCGCGAGCATGGAGAACTGGTCTAAGGAATCTGTATTTCAGTTGATAGAATTTTATAAAAATCATATTGTTTTATGGGACACCGAGGAGGTGAGGATGAAAAATATTATAACAAGAATCTGAAGGAAGATGCCTGGAAGGATATCACCACATTATCAGAACATACAGAAGATGTTTGCAAACGAAAAATAATTAGTATTTTCGGTTATATTTTACTCAGCAAAATCTCAAAGTCTGTAGGAGACATTCTGGTAAAGTTTTTGTAATGCTTACTAATGTGCTAGAACTTTAAATCACGCAGTAATTCCAAACCGGTCCGTCTTGTATACAATTATACTCCACCATCACCGAGGCATTAATTTATTTTTAAATAAATTGGCCATAATTAGCATAGCACCACTGCAGATAATTAAGGCTAAGGCTTCTTCGTTATCTATTAACACCGCGTCTTACTATCCATTCGGGTAATGGTAGGGTGATTGTGAGATGAAATGGAAGACTAACAGTTTAACTTGGGATCCGAACCACGGTGGAGGCCTGGAATTCCACACAATTCACAAGATGTGGTTAATACTCGTCTTGTCAGAGGTGAAGGAAGGGCTTGGTAATCAGATAAATCTGTGCAGGGACCAAGGATTGAGCCTGGACCCCCAGAACAAAAGTCTGACACCTTACCCCTAGACCGCCAGGTCACCTCTTTGTTATCAGACATTTAGTAGAGTTAAGACAGCTAATTAAATTGAAACATAATAAGTGCACCCTCGCAAATAATGAATTGAACTGAGATCACTGTTACGTCGCTTGCGCGTGGCATGATTGTTCCACCAATGGTTCATAGGATGCTCGTAGTGTGATCGTTTCCCCCTGGTTCAGAGGATGCTCGTAGCGTGATCGTTTCCCCCCTGGTTCAGAGGATGCTCGTAGCGTGATCGTTTCCCCCCTGGTTCAGAGGATGCTCGTAGTGTGATCGTTTCACTCCTGGTTCAGAGGATGCTCGTGGCGTGATCATTTCACTCCTGGTTCAGAGGATGCTCGTAGTGTGATCGTTTCCCCCCTGGTTCAGAGGATGCTCGTAGCGTGATCATTTCACTCCTGGTTCAGAGGATGCTCATAGTGTGATCGTTTCCCCCCTGGTTCAGAGGATGCTCGTAGTGTGATCGTTTCCCCCCTGGTTCAGAGGATGCTCATAGCGTGATCGTTTCCCCCCTGGTTCAGAGGATGCTCGTAGCGTGATCGTTTCCCCCTGGTTCAGAGGATGCTCGTAGCGTGCTCGTTTCCCCCCTGGTTCAGAGGATGCTCGTAGCGTGATCGTTTCCCCCCTGGTTCAGAGGATGCTCGTAGTGTGATCGTTTCACTCCTGGTTCAGAGGATGCTCGTGGCGTGATCATTTCACTCCTGGTTCAGAGGATGCTCGTAGTGTGATCGTTTCCCCCCTGGTTCAGAGGATGCTCGTAGCGTGATCATTTCACTCCTGGTTCAGAGGATGCTCATAGTGTGATCGTTTCCCCCCTGGTTCAGAGGATGCTCGTAGCGTGATCGTTTCACTCCTGGTTCAGAGGATGCTCGTAGCGTGATCATTTCACTCCTGGTTCAGAGGATGCTCATAGTGTGATCGTTTCCCCCCTGGTTCAGAGGATGCTCGTAGCGTGATCATTTCACTCCTGGTTCAGAGGATGCTCATAGTGTGATCGTTTCCCCCCTGGTTCAGAGGATACTCGTAGCGTGATCGTTTCACTCCTGGTTCAGAGGATGCTCGTAGCGTGATCGTTTCCCCCCTGGTTCAGAGGATGCTCGTAGCGTGATCGTTTCCCCCTGGTTCAGAGGATGCTCGTAGCGTGCTCATTTCCCCCCTGGTTCAGAGGATGCTCGTAGCGTGATCGTTTCACTCCTGGTTCAGAAGATGCTCGTAGCGTGATCGTTTCCCCCCTGGTTCAGAGGATGCTCGTAGTGTGATCGTTTCACTCCTGGTTCAGAGGATGCTCGTAGCGTGATCGTTTCACTCCTGGTTCAGAGGATGCTCGTAGCGTGATCGTTTCCCCCCTGGTTCAGAGGATGCTCGTAGTGTGATCGTTTCACTCCTGGTTCAGAGGATGCTCGTAGCGTGATCGTTTCACTCCTGGTTCAGAGGATGCTCGTAGCGTGATCGTTTCCCCCCTGGTTCAGAGGATGCTCGTAGTGTGATCGTTTCACTCCTGGTTCAGAGGATGCTCGTAGCGTGATCGTTTCACCCCTGGTTCAGAGGATGCTCGTAGCGTGCTCGTTTCCCCCCTGGTTCAGAGGATGCTCGTAGCGTGCTCGTTTCACTCCTGGTTCAGAGGATTCTCGTAGCGTGATCGTTTCACCCCTGGTTCAGAGGATGCTCGTAGCGTGCTCGTTCCGCGTCCAAACTGACGAGCATTACATTACAGGCTAGGCTCGCCTAATGTATACGCACTTTTACAGTGTTCCCCTAGGGCGTAACTTATAATATAGGGCCATATTATAGACCGTCGATGTAGTACGGCTACCTCTCAAAGTTAACGGTGTTTACATACAATATTTCATGAAATCCGAATTCTAAAAAATATTTCTTTTTATTTGATTTATTTTGAAGGCGGGTATAAAAACATTTAAATCGATCTTTATCCACTGTAAGAAAATTGAAAAGCTGGACATCTAGTAAATAATCTTGATTTTAATGTTTTTAGTAATATAGATTGATTTGTTTAAATTTTCATTAAAAATAATTGTGACATGATTTTACATCTGGTACCAGCCAGGAATCGAACCCACAAGGCAATTTTGTGTGCATTTGTGTGTGTGTTTGTATGTGCATGTGTGTGTGTTTGTGTGTGCATGTTTGTGTTTGTGTGTGCATGTGTGTGTGTTTGTGTGTGCATGTGTGTGTTTGTGTGCGTGTGTGTGTTTGTGTGTGTGTGTTTGTGTGTGTGTGTGTTCAATAGATCTATGATTTATTTATACATTTCATGTTATAATTTGGATATAGCGCTCCTATGAATAAATGTCAATATCACTTGCTTAATGGTATTAGTCTCGGTGGCCCCACCGGTAGATATCTTTCAAGATACTCAGTAAACTTCAATATAAGTTCCGCACCATATAGTTATCACTCCAACACCCACCGTATAAATAGTTCATTGTAATGATATCAACAGTGTCAAGTTATCACTACAACACCCACAGGATAATTACTTGGTTGTAGTGATAGCTTCTACATTCCTGATCATAACCTAGTTAGCATGAAAGTTCAAACACCCACCGTACAAATAGATAGTTAAAAAAGTGGTTAAGATATCCATCACATCAATAGCTAGTTTAAAAAAATGTGGTCTAGATGCCCACTGAATCAATGTATAACTAAAATTATCACTTCAAATTTAAATTAAGCATTCGTTGGTAAAACAATTCTTGAGTCTATATCTTCTTTTTTCAACTCTCTAGTGGAGCATTGAGAAATTAACTTTGTGAAACCAGTAGCAGTTCTTAAATACTCAACTTGTCTTCATTTGGTGAATACAATACCAACCATACAGATAAAATAGTATACATTCCCCAACTCCCCAGGGATTCAAAGACAAGATAAAACAATGTTCTGCTTTGGTCTTCATATCAAACAACAAAGGACCTTGTCTCTCGTGTCCTTCTCTTTTTTTTGGGTGGAGCCCCAATATTCTCTTTGTAGACCTAGCGATATCAGCTGTCATGCATGACAAGGGGAAAAAGCTTCCACACAAGTGGTTGTCATACCCACTTGAGTCTGAAGGCTTCATAAACATGTTTAGAGCATACAAGAATTTGCTCACTGGGAAAGTTGCAACGTGATCAATTCTCTAGATAACATGTCAGCTAAAGATAACTTAATTGTATCTCTTGAGACAGTTTTTCCTGATGTTAGAAGTACTGGAAGTGTGTTGACACTTATTTAAATGTAACATATGAACACAAAAGTTTTAATCTAATATTTGTATTCAAGCTTCTTTCAAATCAATTCCTAGGACTATTTGTGTAGCAAAACCAAACAGGAATGGTATTAACCTTAAATTTCCTACTAGTTCTATACTTGGGTTATAATAATAAAAAAAAGCTACAAGAATTAAACAAAAATAAATAGGAAGACACACAATCGCCCTAACATTCTAATATTGTGTATTATGGCTTCGAAGAAAAATTTTCAAAAATAGGTTTTCAGTAAACTACCCTTAAATAAGTTTTACTTATAAAAACAAACACATAATCTTGTTAATCACAGTAACAAAATCTTTAATCATAAACATTATACCATATTGTTCAAATATTTTCAACAAATTTCAAATTTTCAAAAATAAGTTATTTATAAGCCACCCTAAAATTATTTATAAATTGTAAGAATAAAACGTATACTTATCTATCATGAAAAACTACTTCCAGATACCCATTCTTAGCACAATATTTAAGGCAAATTTGGATTTCATATTTTCTAAAATTTGTGTTAGTAAACTATCCTTAAATTAATTTATATAGTAAAAATAAACTCACATTATTCATTATCGGATAAAATATTCACCTGATATCCATTTTGAATAAAATCGGTATAGATATTTTCCAAACTACTCAAAATTTACAAAAATCAGTCCACCCCAAAAACAAAGTAGCCAGTTTTTACAGAGCAATTTTTAAAATAGTTCATTTGTTTTCAATTAGTCATCAGAAGGCCACCCTTAAAAAATTCTTACTCCAAAAACAAGTCTACAGGGCTATTTGTAATGTAAAACAATACCAATAGATCAATTTTTAACCAAATAATTAACTCAATTTTTAAAATATTTAAAAATTGTAACAAGTCTGTCTTTTATAAACTACCCTTAAAAGAGGTTTAACTCATAATTCAAATTATAGTGAAATCTTAAATGGCAAATACTACCAACCATTTAAAACCATATCGTTAAGATCATTATAAAAAATTTCAAACTTTTTGAAAAATCAGTCATTACTCATCAGACAAGTATCCATCAATGAGTTTTACCCTAAATATAAGTGTAGGCCTACATTATTATTTTTTATGTCAAACGCTCCCAAGATACCCATTTGGAACCAAATCGTTAGAGCCATTTGTAAAATGTTTCAAGTTTAAAAAATATATTATTCATCAGTAAACACCCAAAAATGAGTGTCCACCCCAAAAATAATTAAACATTGTTATTTTTGATAAACACAATCTCCAGATATGAATTATGAACAAAATTGTTAGCTGTTTTCTAATTATTTAGAATTTCCACAAATTTCCCAGCATTAAACTACCCATTCCGAATTTTAGGCAAAAAACCAATCAAAACCATCAAAGCCATTTTAGAAAAAATATTAATGCAAAATAAATCACTCATCAATAAATTAAAATTAATTAAAAGGCTAGGGTATAAAAAAAAGTTGTTAGGTATAGACATATAAAATTTAAATATCACGTTTGAACAAAATTCATCATACCGTTTTTGATCCGTGACCAAGGGCAGATAGACAGACAGACATGGGAACAGACGGAAATATAAAATTACATTTTTTGTTCGGGTTCACATAAAACGTAAATATTTATCATATTCTTTAGATAAATCTTTTCACAATTACAATACTGTCCTTTCATTTTAGTAACTAAACGTTTTTACGCCCATTTCAATCAATTTATCATCTGACGTTACGTATATGAATTCAATGGTGAAGCCACGTAATTCATAATATCTATTAGATCCTGCTTAGAATAAACAAGATATTTATTGAAGTGTATATAAAACTAAATTAGGTCATTCGTAAACACGACTTTAAATCACCTTCTCACTTTACGTATCTTTATTACTTGTTATTTATGAGATGAAGAATATGCACGTTTCTTTAGAGCCTCGTCGTCTTTATAGGGCCTTATTTATATCATTTTAACTTTAGGTAGTAGCAACTAATTAATTAAAAGTAGTGGGGAAACTTGTTTGAGTGCCTTCTATAGAGAACCTCTTTGATTTAAAAAAATGTAGAGCCCATTTAATACATATTTAATTTAAAATATACCTTGATTTTCTTAAGCGTGGACATTTGTATTATTTAAAAAAATACTAACATTATTTTGACAATATTTTTCTTTGTTATTACTGTTATTTTATAGGTATTTATATTATTTATCAATAGTTACAGCTTCAGATCATAGGGTTTGTCGTATGACAGTAGATCTAGTAGTTTTTTTTTAAAGCGTATAACCCGAAAGGGTTCTAAAAAAAATTTCTAGCTGAAATACGTCCCCATACATAATAAAATTATCATAATTACAGTACGTATATAAGTCAATCAAAATTAAAGATACTGAGTAAAAATACAGGAAAAAACAGATTTTTATGGCGTTCGAATAATTTTTTCTATATTTAGTAATTGGTTAGTTTCAAAAATGTTCCGTTTCCGATGTTGGGATTTTTATATTTAAGTTTTATGTTTCAAATTCTACTTTAAAGTACAAACAATTTAAAGAAAATTTTATATTTATTGGTCTTTTCTTTTTGTAATATAAGTAGATACAAAGTTCGTCATCTGGGCCATCATTTGACATTAAGGGCGGTATTCAATTAACAATCTGAATGTTATTTGAGTACTTGTGTTGTTTCAACATTAACGTTTGAGTTCCTAGTGCTATATATATATAAAGAGAGAATGTAAGGCCGTATTAAACATGAAATATTGGGTATATACAAGAGATATGTTTGATTCAATTAAAAATCCGTTTATAGTAGGAAGCAGCAAAAAAGCCAATAAAAATAAAATTGTAAGTATTATTAAGCTATATTTATTACATTTTCTAACACAATAGTTTTTTTTATCGTTACGTCTTACTACATGTTGAGGCTTTACGCATTTAGAATAATTACTCTAATGGGGTAGGGATGGGGAAGGTAGAGTTTTAGAAGTAATCTACCCCCATTTTCGTGGAATAAAAGTGGGAAACCATTTAAGAAAGCCGCCCTCAATAGACCCGAACAGGATTTGAACACCGATCTCCCCGTGCTCCATAGGCCAGTCTTAACACGAGAGTGATGCCTTAGACCATCCAGCCATTGGAATGGGTTGGGCAAGGTATAGTTGTAAGGTTTGATCCCTCTTCCTCGAGGAAAATTATGAAACAATTCTTTTTTTTTTACCGCTTATTCAATCTATAACAAACACCAATGTGAAATTATCTCTCCTTTATGAAAATTCAGAAAAAAGATCACCCAAAACCTCTAAGTTTTCGTAAATCGATGCCTTTGTCAAATAATAAAAGTAAGATAGCCAGAAGTGTTTATGAACGAAAACCTATTGAATGAGTAATTATTATAGACATATCAAAGATCAAGTAAAAGATATAAGGCAATGGATCGGACAGACTTGACGAAATAAGAATGGAGTTGTGATTAAATTTGTTTTAGTTTGGAACACAAAAGGTAAAAAGTAAGCGTGGCTAGCACAAAAAAAATAATTGAAGGCGGATAGCTTAAGAACACGCCTTTGAAGATTGAATCAAGAACCAGGCCACCGACTGAGCTCAGTGGAGATTAGTCTTTAAAAACTTGTGGTTCAGTAGTGGTATAGGAAATATTATTAGTCATAATCATGATGATTAATAAATTAATATGATGTATTTATGTTCACTTATTGTTTGAAAGTATCAAATAATTTACCCCACCTCAAATAAAGTACCTTTAAATTCACTCAGTGTCTGTCAGGCCTCACTGAGAGTACCTTTACTTTCACTCAGTGTCCATCAAGCCTCACTGAGAGTACCTTTACATTTACTCAGTGTCCGTCAAGCCTCACTGAGAGTACCTTTACATTCACTCAGTGTCCGTCAGGCCTCACTGAGAGTACCTTTACATTAACTCAGTGTCCGTCAGGCCTCAATAAAAATACCTTTACATTCACTCAGTGTCCGTCAGGCCTCAATAAGAATACCTTTACATTCACTCAGTGTCCGTCAGGCCTCAATAAGAATACCTTTACATTCACTCAGTGTCCGTCAGGCCTCAATAAGAATACCTTTACATTCACTCAGTGTCCGTCAGGCCTCACTGAGAGTTCCTTTACATTCATTCAGTGTCCGTCAAGCCTCACTGAGAGTACCTTTACATTCACTCAGTGTCCGTCAGGCCTCAATAAGAATACCTTTACATTCACTCAGTGTCCGTCAGGCCTCAATAAGAATACCTTTACATTCACTCAGTGTCCGTCAAGCCTCACTGAGAGTTCCTTTACATTTACTCAGTTTCCGTCAAGCCTCACTGAGAGTACCTTTACATTCACTCAGTGTCCGTCAGGCCTCAATAAGAATACCTTTACATTCACTCAGTGTCCGTCAGGCCTCAATAAGAATACCTTTACATTCACTCAGTGTCCGTCAGGCCTCACTGAGAGTTCCTTTACATTCATTCAGTGTCCGTCAAGCCTCACTGAGTGTTCCTTTACATTCACTCAGTGTCCGTCAGGCCTCACTGAGAGTACCTTTACATTCACTCAGTGTCCGTCAGGCCTCACTGAGAGTACCTTTACATTCACTCAGTGTCCGTCAGGCCTCAATAAGAATACCTTTACATTCACTCAGTGTCCGTCAGGCCTCACTGAGAGTACCTTTACATTCACTAAGTGTCCGTCAAGCCTCACTGAGAGTTCCTTTACATTCACTCAGTGTCCGTCAGGCCTCACTGGGAGTACCTTTACATTGACTCAGTGTCCGTCAGGCCTCAATAAGAATACCTTAACATTCACTTAGTGTCCGTCAGGCCTCACTGAGAGTTCCTTTACATTCACTCAGTGTCCGTCAAGCCTCACTGAGAGTACCTTTACATTCATTCAGTGTCCGTCAGGCCTCACTGAGAGAGTACCTTTACATTCACTAAGTGTCCGTCAAGCCTCAATGAGAGTACCTTTAAACTTACTAAGTGTCCGTCAAGCCTCACTGAGAGTACTTTCACATTCACTAAGTGTCCGTCAAGCCTCACTGAGAGTACCTTTACATTCACTAAGTGTCCGTCAAGCCTTAATGAGAGTACCTTTACACTTACTAAGTGTCCGTCAAGCCTCACGAGAGTACTTTCACATTCACTAAGTGTCCGTCAAGCCTCACTGAGAGTACCTCTACATTCACTCAGTGTCCGTCAGGCCTCAATGAGAGTACCTTTACATTCACTCTGTGTCCGTCAAGCCTCACTGAGTGTTCCTTTACATTCACTCATTGTCCGTCAAGCCTCACTGAGAGTACCTTTACATTCACTCAGTGTCCGTCAAGCCTCACTGAGAGTACCTTTACATTCACTATGTGTCCATCAGGCCTCACTGATAGTACCTTTACATTCACTCAGTGTCCGTCAAGCCTCACTGAGAGTACCTTTACATTCACTCTGTGTCCGTCAGGCCTCAATGAGAGTACCTTTACATTCACTCAGTGTCCGTCAAGCCTCACTGAGAGTTCCTTTACATTCACTCAGTATCCATCAGGCCTCAATGAGAGTACCTTTACATTCACTCAGTGTCCGTCAGGCCTCACTGAGAGTACCTCTACATTCACTCAGTGTCCGTCAGGTCTCACTGAGAGTTCCTTTACATTCACTCAGTGTCCGTCAGGCCTCACTGAGAGTTCCTTTACACTCACTCAGTGTCCGTCAAGCCTCACTGAGAGTTTATTTACATTCACTCAGTATCCATCAGGCCTCAATGAGAGTACCTTTACATTCACTCAGTGTCCGTCAGGCCTCACTGAGAGTTCCTTTACATTCACTCACTCTCTGTCAATTTTGTGCGAAAATATTTGTGACACTTTAAATTTAGCTTATTTACATTGACCTTGGTGGACTTGGGTAAAGTACTTGCCTTATGACCCAAAGTGTGTGGGTTTAAACCCATCTGGGGTCGACGGATTTTTCTTGAGCGATAAAAATCCGTAGAATAACTTGATTCGGAGGGGGAATAAAGCTTCGATACGTGTCAATTTTGGTATGCAAAAAAAAACCTGAAAGATATATGTAACTACCTTCCTTGGAAAAATTACTTTTTCGCTCTCACTCATAGAAACTCTCGTGTGATGGATGATCAGTCGATTCAGAGAGCAAATGTTAAATACTTCAAATACATAAAATAAAAAGGTGCATTTATACGTATATGTAGGACCCTAAATAGTAGATTAATATTTGTGTGTCTTGATTATTTTAGTTTTTATTTAAATGTCGAGCTGATAAAAAATAGATATTGCTCTAAATGGGTTTAAAAGTACAATTTAGAAATAAATATTAATTTCTTGCAACGGCATGGCAAAATCCTTTTGATTGTATATTTAATGGTGAAATCACAGTGCGCCATCTGCTTATTATTACCATCCATTAACTCCTTTATGTCTAACCCAGACCTAATGAACCATGACTGTATGATGTCAAAACAAGCCGAAAGGCGGGTTCCTCGTGAAAGTGGCGCGTTACTTTTTAAACCGCCATAAATTACCCGAGTCAAGACAGCCTGCCAACTGTGCGCGGCTAGAATTCCCTGTATAAATCATGACTTGACGTTATGCTGTGACAGCCTGACTGACACGCCAACTATGCTCGTTTTAATATTAAACGTTATTATCTCAAACAACAATCACGGAAGTTTCTAAAAAGAAATTCATGCTTATTGGTGGAAACCTCTTTATTTATACTATTTGTACTGGAGAATCATCGTCGCATTCTTCAATACAAAGTAAATGTTTGGATGATGATAGCTCATGTATGTAATTGGAGTTTTTTTTATCGTAAAATAGTAAATACAATGGATTATTTTATGTACCTCGCAAGATACGGACACACAAATTATAGTTGTCAAATTTTCACTTGAACGCATTAATTATAATTAACATTATGTTATAAATATAAACTTTCAGGCTATGTTGTTTTAAAATATAACTTTGGCAACCGTTTATAATTCACCCTGCCCCTATGTCCGTAGAATGTTTGTCTACTAATCCTGAGGTCCCGTGTTCAATTCCCTGCAAGACCCAAAAAAATAATAATTGGTGAAATGTAGGTTTTCACTTTCACACTGACCAATTAACGGCTAGGGGCTGGGCTTTGTGTATGTTTTAGATAAGTTAGTTTAAAAGTAATGTTTTGATATAATCAATCGGTTCATTACTTGAAATTTTTAAAAAAAATGTTCCGCCAAATTAACTTGAAGGAGTATTGAAAATAAATGATACGGAACTCCACACGGACTTTCTCACTCTATTTTTTTTAATGGAAATATTTACTCAAAACTCGTAGTATATGTTAAAAGAAATAATATATACGAGCAAACCCAATCATGTATTGCACTATAACTCTGTCAAACATATTTTGAGTTGTGGTTTAATTTTTATAATATTATTTTTTAAGAATTTATGTTCTCATTTGTATGTTTCGACCAATAAAAAAATCAATATTTGGTCCACAAGGCTCAACACTTCGTTTTAAGATCTCGACTTGCGGTTAAAATTTTCGACATTTTATTAGGTGTTGCATGTCATCGCATTGCTATTAAATTCCTCATTTATAAATTTTGACCAATAAAAAAATTTAAAAATTCATTATTGAGTATATAATAGATAAAGATCATTGTTGTACAAACATTTCTCCTAAGAGGTTTAAGGAAAAACAACATAAACTTTTTGAGAGACTTATATTTAATTACTCTAAGGCAATGGATAATTATTGGGTTAAAACTTAAGTAGTGTCTCTTTACAACTAAAGCTAACAAAATTGTATAAATATATTTGCCAATATCTCAGAAACTGTTGGATTTATAAAAATATATTTCATATAAAAGTTTTTTATTTTTAATAGTACTACAATTTCGCAATGAAAAGTTATATAGTATCTCAAATCGTTGCGGAGATACGTAAATATCTGCTTCTGTAAAGTACCCTAAAAGTCAATTTCAGGGTAAAATGAAAATAGCCAGTTTATTTATAGTCTTAATCAACGCCTAGATATGAATTTTAAACAAAATTGTTAGAGCTGATTTTGAGAAAATCGATTTTCTTCTTTTCGCCTTTTATTAAACTACTCTTAATTTTAAATTTTAACAGACACTCAGACAAACGGCATTGCAAATAACACTTTTTAATGTTCGGGAGGTTATTATACGTCGACATCCATCAACATTTCACGCTAGATTTTTTTAAGGCCGCAATACTTTACGTTTTGTGTTCGAAAAGTTAAAAAAAAAAAAATATTTGTGTATAGCTTAAAAGTTATTGGTTTTATAAAAATATGAATAGAATAAAATATTTGTATTATAAATATATTTACATATTTGTAACGATAAGTAATTTCATATCTCATTTCATATCTTCGGAGATAGAAAATGATAATCTACGCATCAGACCGGAGTCCTTAAAGTCATTTTGCCGAAATATTGAGAGTAACCATTTTGTTTGGCATATTTATAAATGTTAAGAAATGAAATTTAATCATAATATTAACAGCTAATTTTGAGAAAATTGCCTTTTGTCTTTTTGCCCTTCAGTAAACTACCCTTAATTTTAGGGTTAGATATCCAATCCCAAAAATACTTCGGGACAGCTTTATGAAAACCCTATTTACCAAGTTCTAGCCTGATCGGTAAAATATTTTAGGCTCTAGTTGGTGGTACAGACAGACGGAAATTCAATAAAACACTTTTTTCGGATTCGGGTTGTCATGAAACGTCTAGATTCATCAAAATCTCGAGTTCGAATTTTTTTTACGATCACAATACTTTCTCTACCTGTAACATAGCGAGAAAGTAAAAAATCTCCCCGTCATCGGCAGCCAGTCTATTGCGAGAATAGCGCCTTAGACTAACCGGCTACCGAGGTGGGTATTAACTTTCTTCAGATCAGGCCAAAGTAACATATTATATTTTAAAAGTACATACATTTTTTGTTAAATTTTTAGTAAAACCAAATGATTTCCTCTCACGGTAACTGAAATAAATACTGTCATTTTCAGCATAGAGGTGTTGTATAGGAAAAGGTTTTTTTTTAACAGCGTATTCGTACCTGTCTGATTTATCTGCATTTAAACCAATGAGATTTTTTTTAAAAAAAAAGAACACCATAACGTCAGTCAACAATATGGTCATACCAACAGAGTGGCTGCTGTTTGTGGGTGAATATAGTGCCAATATTTGCTGATAGAGGGTGTTATGTGATCAACACAACGAACCTTTCAGCCATTTATCTCAGTTTTCTAGACTAGAGCCGCTACTCTTTTTTTTTATTAATGTAGATACTCATTTGTCCTCCCGAGACTAAGTTGACTCCATTCCAGACCCTCCACTGATTTACAAAAAATAAAAAAAAAAAAAATTGAAGCAGCTGAGATCGAGCCCAGGACATCTCGATTTGTAGCCGCCAGGAACTCTGATCACTATACTACAAAGGTGGTCCTAATTAGATGAGGAAACTAGAATTTATTTAAATTTACATAAATTCATGTGGAGAAAATGTTGTAAAACACTAGGGGAAAATAAATCCTCAGTACACCCAACCGGAATTGAATCCCGATCTCCTCTGCATTAGCAGTCTAGTCTGGTGCGAGAGTGACGCCTTAGACCATGCGGCCACCTAAGGGGGTTCAGAATTCAGTTGAGTACAAGATATCTGCCAATGAGGATGGCCGCTATGGCTTGTATTTTGTCTAAAGCTATTAACTGTTCAAGAAGACTAAGAAGAAAAAGGTGATGTGTTTGTACAGTGCTTCAAAATGGTTCATATTATTATGCAAATAAACTTCTGACATGATTGAGGTTTGAATACATCACTGGTTTTATAAACTTCACTCGCATGTTTCTTATAGATTTGGAAGTTCTCTTACAAAATGGTTGGTCTCAGGATGGTGAAAGCCTCACGTTGTTTGTTGCCAAACACGTCAGATACGCTAACATTGTTCCTTGTAACTCATTCAAAATGGATGAAGAAGAAACATTAGTTTCTCTTTGGGAAATAAAAAAGTAACACTAAAAAATGTTTGCAACAAGTTTGCAAATTGTTTCCGAAGATATTAAAAACATTTAGTAAACAAGAGAAATATGTTTGCAAACATTGTTTCAGACAAACTATTTCCACGATCGTAATTAGACTTAAGGTGAGGTAAAAGGGGATGCGAGAAAATGCCAATGAATCTGCAATTTTTATAGCAAAACATTTCTTTGTCCAAAATATATAAAATATTGCTCCGATAGCAACGTTTAGTTTAATTCTCTTCACGCGGTGATACCAACAGATGTTGAATATCTGTTAAAGTGGTTGAGGAATAAATTATTATTATTATTAGCACTGCGTCTTACTACCCATTCGGGTTATACGCACTCGAGGAATTTAATGATAACTTTTTCTGTTTCTTTAAAAAGTTTTGTCATCTAATTCCACTATGCTTATGACATATATTCAACAACTGTTGGTGTCACCATCTGAAGAAAAGTAAATTAAACTTTGCTACTGGTGCAATATTTTATGTATATTTGCCCCAAAAAAATATGTTTTGCTCTAGAAACTGCAAACACACTGTCATTTCCTCGTTTCCCTTACACTCCCACCTTAAAGAATTATAAAACTCATATGAAAGATAAAATATTACTAGAATGTCAAGTGTTGCAAACAGAAGAAACACAAAAATACAAAACAATGGAGTCTACAATCTTAAACTAATTAAAATGTATCCACACTCATTCATAACATCACATAATCTATTAGAGTAGCATGCCGGTTCTACTAGTGGTGTCTCGCCTATATTTGGTCAGTTAAAAAAAAGTCAATTTCCTGCTTCTAGTATTTGTGCAGCACTATAGAGTGCAATGTCCTCGTCGGGGACTTCCCCGATCCTCAACATTCGCCACTCCTACGTTCGATTGTTGACACAAGACATCCTCCTTCGTAAGGCCACGTCCAGACAAACGGTAAATGTTGTTTGAGGTGGAAATATGAATAACACTCGCTTACAAAAATCGCAGAACATAGAAAGGAACATGAAATGTGACTTAATTATTCGTGAAATGTTGCTACCTACGTCTGGCCGTCGGGAACATCCTTAGGGTTCGGCCAGACTGACAAGCGTGCGAGCGAGCGAGCGCGCAAGCGACTGGGTGGCCAAATTGGCGAGCGAGCGCGCGAGCGCGTAATTAGCAGACCCTAGTTCATCAGAGAAAATGTCTCTGTCAAAGACACTTGGTACATCTCTGTTCCTCGAAATTTCTTACAGAAAATATTGTGTATTTATTAAAAAGAAGGGTGACCTGGTGGTCTAGGGGTAAGATGTCAGACTTCTATGCTGGCGGCCGGGGTTCAATCCTCGGTCCCGGCACAGTTTTATTTGATTTCCAAACCCTTCCTTCACCTCTGACAAGACATCTTGTGAATGTGGGGAATGCCAGGCCTCCACCGTGGTTCGGATTCCACGTTAAACTGTAGGTCCTCCATTTCATCTCACTATCACCCTACCATTACACATTAGCGTAAGTGCGTATAACCCGAACGGGAAGTAAGATGCGGTGCTAATAATAATAATATAAAAAAGAAAAAAGTAGGAGTGCATCCAATTAATAAATTGAGAAATGTGTATGGTACTGTACTGAAGTGTTTTAAAATCAGATTTGCCGCACCAGTGGCGGAATGGTGCGTTGCACTCGATAGCTTTTGACTAGGAGGTAAAGGTTCGAATCTTGGCTCAGTGAACTGAAGGTGATTTTTAAAACTTATTATATTGTTGTGGTTTTTTCATACTTTATCCAAACTAATGGTGATTCTTATTTGTAAAGGCCTACTTTGATTATAATATTGAAGTATTTTAACATATCGGGTTTATATATATACATTATATTATTTATGGTCTTACCAATTAAATTAGGCCATTAATAGAAAGTGTGTTAAACCTATCACTGATAGAAAAAAGTCAAATATCATGTCAAAATGAGAAGTTTCCCTAGTACTCAATGAACCAACATACAATAATATTGCCTAGCGCCTGTAAACTAGACTGTACCGGGTCGAGCGCTCGCGCTTGAAAAATAGAACCAGTTCTATCTTTCAAGCGCGCGCGCTCAGTCGCTCGCGCGCTCGCTCCAGTGTGGCCACCCCCCATTACAACCAATGTGTTCTATTTTATATTTTAGTCGCTCGCGCGCTCAGTCTGGCCGTACCCTTAGGGGTACGAAGGCGGTGTGGATGCACATAGCCCCGGAGTTTGGGAATCCCCGCACTTAAGTGACAAGAGGGGGAATAAAAGTTGAGCTGGGAAATCTTAGTTTGCGCACTCGTATAATAAATAGGCTGCCTGCATAGGCGAACTAGCAAATATTGTCAGAGTGTAAAAACAAATAAAAATATAATCATGTAGTTTGGTTTATCCGTTCTAACTCCACCGATTTGAATTTGTCTGTTTGTATGTAATGGATATGTCTCATGAAAACTTTTATAACTCATTAAACGATTTAATTAAAACTTGGAATAGCTGTTCTTTGTACCCTTATCCAGATTAAGTTCGTTGAAAAATATAATCTAAACAAGGGTTAAGAAGAAATCAACCCTAATATGGGTAAAAGCTCGGTTTCTAACATTGGCCAATAGATGTATGTGCCTTTTAGGGCATTTACTGACACCTTACACGGTTAAAATTGGTAAATAGGTGCAAGCTACTGTAATAACAATAAACCAAAATTAAATTTTTTAGTTCCTTTATTTTTGGGGAGGCTGAGTTGAGACAGATAACCGGTTGACCCACAAACAAAGTTTGCCCATGGCCCTATATCTGCTATGGGTGGTCTTGCCGGTCGTACGTGTAGGTGAAAATCCTATGAAAACATAGGAGAATATAATTAGAGATAGCCCTCTTTATATATGTCGTTGACCTCGGTGGTATTGAGGTAAAGTGCTCACCTCAGGACCTAGTATTCATGGGTTCAACCCCAGCTGGGGTTGACGGGTTGGGGGTTTAATGGCAATTGGTACATTTAATTAAATAAGTAAAGGAAAATGAGATATTTAATGTGACTTAGAGCTAGATGATACCAAAATATAGTGAACATTAGCAATATAAATGTCTAAGAGATTAGAATTATCAAAGTAAACTCTGTTATATTATTTTAATTATATCATATAATAATAATAATAATAATAATAATAATAATAATAATAATAATAATAATAATAATAAATATCCTAGGTAGTTCCCTTCTTCTCTTGGGGAGTTTAGTAGTATATTTCATGTTTGTACCCTTCTCTCATTTAGATCATTAAAATTAATGTTGGATATATATTGTTGTTTTTTGTCCCCTCATCTTACATCTTACTGCACGTTAGGGTTCTACGCATATGTACTAATGACACGTGTTTGGAATAAATAAGGTTACATTTGATAAGAAGTGACCCGTCTCGGTGGCGTAGTTAGTTAACGCGCTAGTCGTGTTGAGTTCGACCGCCAAAGACGGAGAGATTGAGGTTCGAATCTCGGTCGGGTTATCTGGGGGGGGTTTTTCCTAAACGGTTTTCCACTCTCCCTCCAAACAAACGCGGGTTCACTTCCTCTAAAATTCACCCTTCCCAATTCCTAATCTATTTGCGAAATTAGTACTTAAGCGTATAACCCGAACAGGTAGTAAGACGCGGCGCTAAATAAAAATAAATAAATATAAGAAGTGTATTCACATTTTCATGGAGTAAGAAAGGAAAAAAAAGTTGAGGTAAAAACAGCCTCAGTACACCCAACCAGGAATCGAACCCTGATCTCGCCATCATCGTCAATCCAGTCTATTGCGAGAGTGACATGTTATTATTATTATTAGCACCGCGTCTTACTACCCGTTCGGTTTATACGCACTTACGCTAATGTGTAATGGTAGGGTGATTGTGAGATGAAATGAAGGACCTACAGTTTAACGTGGAATCCGAACCACGGTGGAGACCTGGCATTCCTCACAGTGACATGTTAAACCAATCAACCACCGAAGTGTGTGTGTGTTTTTATTTTCACCGCACTACCTGTGTAATAATAATACTTAGCACGGCGTCTTACTATCTGTTCAGGCTATACGCTTAAGTACTAACTACGCTAATGGGAAGTGAGCCTGCATTTGCGAGCAGGGAGGGTAGTAAACCATTTAGGGAAAACCACACCTAGCTAACCCGAGCAAGATTCGAACCTCGATCTCCCCATCCTAGGCAGTCTAGCTCAACACGAAACTAGCACGTTAGCAACCTACGCCACTGAGGTGGGATGTATAATTTTAATCTAAATATTTGAAACTAATAAATACAATCCAAGTTTCATAAGAAGGGCCTTTTAGAAAATATAAACATTGTGTGGTCAGCCCTGATAATATTTTACAGGTAGGCTATTGATAACATATATCAAAAGTGGCAGCTAAAGATAACATGACTTGACGTATGAATTTATAAAATAGATCTAGTAACTTTTCTGTCTGTCAGATGAAGAAAGTCACTTCCTATTACCATTGGACAATCAGTCAACGTGTCTGATAATTGATAAATCAAGCAATCGAGGCCCAGTATAATATCCCCCATCAGTATTGGAGGTGTGCGGGTGAAGTGTGGGAACTTGGTGAGGTGAGAGCGTGAGGACCCCCCTGAGAGGTTGGGAGGGAGCAGGGGGGTCGTGAGGGGAAGGGCGGAGGCCCATCACGTAATAGAGATGCCACCGCTGGACCCGGCCCACCCCATCAGGGATGTACAGTGGTGGTCATCTCTTGGCTGCGGATTTATATGCACAAAAAAAACGGCAAAATATTTATGCAATTATGCACTTAAAACTGAAGAAAGATGCAATTTTTCTGGGAACTTTTTTTGAGTGTCTGAGATAAAATGTATGTTGAAAAACTATTTTCAAGACATTGTTTCCTCTTTATTTGATGATCTTATGGGCAGATCATCTCATCGAGACGAAATAACCAACCTCAGAAGAAGGCAACATATCTGCCACTTCCATAAGAAAATCAGGAATGTCCAGTGCAACACGCCATTTGGAATAAAAAAAAGGTAGAAAAGATTAATGAGCTCAAAATAAAATTTAATGATCTATCGCATATTTATTTAAAATATTTTAATGGATTGAAGCTGTGCCATGACTAGAGAAACATAATTTATTCTGTCTGAAATATCTACAGTGCAGAGCATAAAGAAGAACTGGACTGTTATTTATAAATACTTCTTAGCAACATTTCATCAATGAAATTGAAGGCTTACAGGACATTGTTTGTGTGAGATTGGTTATATCTGTCTACTACGTCCCTTAGATTAGCTCCTGTGGATTATAAAAGTTAATAAGGACCAGTTTATTTAATTAAATAATCATCTACATCCAGTTACGCCCGCTTCTCGGATTCCCTGTTGTTTGCCTATAATACAGTACACCAGTGCACTCAATTATCGGATGCGCAGGCGTACTGTTGTTTGCCTATAATACAGTACACCAGTGCACTCACTTATCGGATGCGCAGCCGTACTGTTGTTTGCCTATAATACAGTACACCAGTGCACTCACTTATCGGATGCGCAGCAGTACTGTTGTTTGCCTATAATACAGTACACCAGTGCACTCACTTATCGGATGCGCAGCCGTACTGTTGTTTGCCTATAATACAGTACACCAGTGCACTCACTTATCGGATGCGCAGCCGTACTGTTGTTTGCTTATAATACAGTACACCAGTGCACTCACTTATCGGATGCGCAGCAGTACTGTTGTTTGCCTATAATACAGTACACCAGTGCACTCACTTATCGGATGCGCAGCCGTACTGTTGTTTGCTTATAATACAGTACACCAGTGCACTCACTTATCGGATGCGCAGCAGTACTGTTGTTTGCCTATAATACAGTACACCAGTGCACTCACTTATCGGATGCGCAGCCGTACTGTTGTTTGCTTATAATACAGTACACAGGTGCACCCACTTCTTGGGGGTCATCCATAAACCATGTAACGCTTTTTTCTTACCTTTTTAACCCCCCTGCCCCATGTAACACAATGTATACATTTAGCTTAGCCCCCCTCCACCCCCACCTGTGTTACGTAACTTTTCTCACCAAGAATGAATGTCATTATTTAATAGGGAAGTTTTGTGACTAAAGGAGAGATTTAGATTTAATACTTCTTAAAATACATATAAATGATAAATGATTATAGAGAGTATTATTATTTATGGTTCGCTACACATAGAAACAGATAAGACAGACAAGTACAGACATAAAGACGTTGAATTCAAATTCCTTAGGTTCACGAGATAAAAACCTCTGGTATATTTATGTTGTGGATGCCAGGTTTGCAATATGAGTAAGAACACTACTGTATGCTGAGTAGAATGGCCATTTCTGTAGAAGCGCTACATAATTATGTAAAGTGCACATTTCAGATAATTGACGCTGGGGGGATTGCACCTTCCTTAATATCATGCACTTTTTACTTTCTCGCTATCTTCAGGTAGAAAAAGTATTGTGATCGTCAAAAAATCGAGCTCGATATTTTGATGAATCTTGACGATTCATGACCCACCAAATCCAAAAAAGTTGTTTTTGAATGTCTGTCTGTCTGTACCTTCAACTAGAGCCCAAACTATTTTACCGATCGGGCTAAAACCTGGTATCTAAGGTTTTCATAGGGTTGCCCCGAGGGTATTTAGAATTGGATATCCAACCATAAAATTAAGGGTAATTTACTAAGGGGCAAAAAGATAAAAAGTCGATTTTCTCAAAATCTGCTCTAACGATTTTGATTAAATTTAATTTATAAATCTTTATAAATATTCCAAAAATAATGACTACTCTAGATATTTAAGAAAAATGAGTTTAAGGGCTCCGATCTGGTGACTGAATTATCACTTTTTTATAATACCTCCTAAACTATTTAAAATATGGAATTAATTATCATTACAAATATGTAGGTCTCTTTATAATACAAATATTTTATTCGAAGCACATTTTTATATAACAAACAACTTTCAATATTTTTGCAAATATAGATATTTATTCACTTTTCGAAGTATTGCGACCGTAAAAAATTTAACGTGAAATGATGATGGATGTCGACGTCTCATGAAATCTCGAAAGCTAAAAAGTGGTCTTTGCAATTCCGTCTGTCTGTGTGTCTGTTTAAACTTAAAATTAAGAGTAGTTTAATAAAGGGTGAAAAGTATAGAAAATAGATTTTCTCAAAATCGGCTCTAACAATTTTGATTAAAATTCATATCTAGGCGTGGATTAATATTATAAATAAACTGGCTATTTTCATTTTCCCGTGAAAATGACTTTTAGGGTACTTTACAGAAACAGATATTTACGTATCTCCGCAACTATTTGAGATACTAAATAACTTATCATTTCAAAATTATAGTACTGTTAAAAAAAATTACTTTTATATGATATATATTTTTATAAATCCAACAGTTTCTGAGATATTATGAAATATATTAATACAATTTTTTGAGCTTTAGTTGTTAAGAAGCACTACTTAAGTTTTAACGCAATAATTATCCAATGCCATAAAGTAATTAAATATAAGTAAGTCTCTCAAAAAGTATATGGTATTTTTCCTTAAACCTCTTGGGAGAAACCATTATCTATCTCCATTTTAGACCCAACAGTCGATATTTACATTTTTTTATTGGTTAAATGAGGAATTTAATAGCAAGGCAATGACATGAAAATGTGTAACACCTAATAAAATGTTGAAAATTTTAACCGGAAATCGAAATTTTAATACGAAGTGTTGATCCTTGTGGACTCCTTATTGCTCTTTTTTATTGGTCCAAACATACAAATGAGAACATTAATTCTTTAAAAATAAAATTATAAAATTTAAAACCACGATTCAAAAATTTTATACATAAGTATAATGCAATTTATGCTTGGTTTTGCTAGTGTATATTATTTCGTATCACATATATTTCGAGTTTTGAATAAATATATCCATTTTTAAACAATAGAACGAGAAAGTCCGTGCGTGGTTCCGTATTAATTATTTTAATTGTCATATTATCATCATATAGAGAGCTATTTAAACAATTATAGGTATGCAACATTTCTAAATTAGTATAGGATTAATCTTCAATTTTACTCTGATTAACTTATCAATTCCTAGATTCATGTTTCGTTCCAACATCGATCCTGGATCCTGGCTTCACTCTAGAAAAAGACTAGATGGCCAATGAAGCAGAGATCAGGGTTCAAATACCTGTCGGGTTTACTCAGAGTGGCTTTTTCTAAATGGTTTTATATTCTATCTCCGCGTTAATGAGGGTAGATTACCTCTAAAATTCTACCGTTCTCATTTCTACTACATTAGATAAATATAATTTAAAAAATTACAATAATTACAATTTGAGCATACCACCCTAAAATAAGGTAGAATTTTAAAGGAAATCTACCAGCATTTGTATGGAGGGAGAGTGGGAGACCATTTAGGAAAAGCAACCCTTAGTAGATCTGAATAGTATTCGAACCCCATAGCCCCAACATCGGCCGTCTAGTTTACTAAGAGAATGAAAATTTAGACAAAGCGGCCACCGTAGCAGGTGTATAATATTTGAATTTATATATACACAATAGATTTAACAGAAGGGAAAAGGTATAAATACACCTACCTTTTGAAAATAATTAATGACATTTGAAGCTTTAATTTTCATAACATGCTGCTGGTACGAAGAAATAACACTATTGATGCACTCCTCAAACTTGCCTTGAGATAAATTCTGTACTTTTGCTTCTTTACATTTCACTACAACATCTTTTTGATACTCTTCCACTATTTTTTCTGGATATCACTTTTTATACGCAAACAATGAACAAATCTCCTCTTTTTGAAGAATTCAATTTTTGTTTTTGTACAAACACAAGCGATTATTCAGGGCCTATGTACAAGAATGTGCAGTAGGAATCTAAATCATAATTCATCTCAACTATACTGATAAATGAAAGCCGCTTCGACTGACAGCTGTTATCCAACTAAAGAACGTGAGGGGGTCAGTAGATGGACAAATCTAAACAAGTGCCGCGAGTATAAACATGGCACTGTCATCTGCATGAAAATATGGGTTTTCAAATGTGCTTGACGTTCGTAGTCTCGGGCAGACAATGACACCTATAAGTGCATTTGAAATATTGATAAACAAAAAGTAAGTGCTAAGCTTGCATTTTCAACTCCATAGATATTTTTAAGCTATCTATAAGTATGTTTATCAAAGGTGAAAACATGAACAATAATATTATTTTTGAGCATTAGAATTTGAGTACATATAAGATATGTGTTACATAACACTTTGATGTACCCCACCCTCCCTCCATATAACAGCATGTAGCTATCAGAACCCCCCTCCCCTCTCCTCTTCAAAACATTACGTGGTTTATTGACGACCCCTTGGACGTGCAGCCATACTGTTGTTTGTCTATAATATATCAATCACACAAGTGCAATCACTTGGACTATCTCACAGATGAGTAGTGTAGGATTTGGACAGGAAAAACTTTTTATGTCAACAATGATAGATTTTTACTATAATATTAGTTTTATTTCATAGGTATTGATACAATCTATCAAACGCGATATCTACAGATATCATCACTTGACGTATTAATATAGAAAAATTATATTTAGTACCCTTTATAAGCCGTCTCATAAGTTTGTTATTATGAAAATTGGACTGTAACTATGATGGCTGTATTCATACATTATGTTTATCATTATCTCCTACCGGTTGAAGCTACGCCCTCCAACATTGCATTGCTTACAATATAATGGCCTCTATAAGACCTGTTGCACTGTTATGTCGGAAGCGCAACCTCAATTAATGTTGTGTTTATTTTCTGCCTCTGCAATAAGATGTTGTGAGACGTAATTTCAACTAGAGGAATTAAGAAAGATAAATAAAAAGGAAGATATATGCAAGACTGTCTAGATGAATAAAACCCAAGATGACAGTTATAGCCTCGATATCATACAAGAAGGTAGAGAAGATATGAAAGCTCGTGGATTCTTTCACGCAATCCTGAACGATACCTTGAAGGTATAACAATTTTGCGCGTCTGGGTTACATCAATCGTAGCTCAGGTTGTGGAAATATTAGCCAGTAATAATGTACCGTTGTCCAGAGGACGCCCGAATGTACTAATCGTGCATCCTTTCCGTGGAGGCTCTTCCCATGTCCCGATGTGATGAGATGATGGTGTGGAACCAGTGGAAAAACTTAAACCCAACTTAAGTATAAACCCTAATGATAGTTAGGGTAATTCCCCTTTCTGGATAAATACCCGAGGTACCAGCTGGGAGTCGACCCCAGAACCCCTAGGCTTGTAGAGAGCTGCACTGAACATTACGCCATGGGGCCGGTTACCTTGAAGATAAAGAGTCGGATCTGCCCCATATGAAATAACACCTTAATTTTAAATTTTCCCACATCAATCGCAGGACCCACTTGTCAGGTTGCAAAACCTATTCATTACAATTGATTGTAAATGCACGAAGTGGAAAATGTGATACCTTCACCTCGATCTGAGCAAGGCCTACCTGGATTGTGTTCCCGGTGCAGTACGTGACTGAATTAGCCGCAGCAAACAGCGTACGGACGTGCAAATTTATTAGACTCGATTCTTGCGTGAACGATGTATGTGAGGAGTGAAGGGGGAGGACCCTTGATTTCTCGTCCATGGGATGGATGTATCCAAACGTGTTTGTCGAGGTCGCCCACTATCCACCTTGGAGACATTGTAAGTGGCCAACACGACCAATCCTTTGACAGTCTCAATGAATAGATTTCCTACTGGTAAACGCATATGCAAGTGATATTTTTTAATGCCGTGCCTTACTACCCATTCCATTTTTACACTTATGTACTAATTAATTGGTTTGTGAGATTAGAAGGGCTATATTTAGAATATATGTTCCAGTATTTGCGTGTAAGGAGAGTGAGACCTCATTTTGGAATAAAACCTCAGTACACCCGACCGAGATTCAAACCTCGATCTCCCCGTCATTGGCAGTTTAATCTACTGTGAGAGTAGTGCGTTAGACCACGTGGCCACCGAAGTGAGTCATATACAAGTATTGTATTTTTATCTACTTTCTCATATAGATAAAGTACTGTAATCTTGAGAATTTTCTTCCTCGATATAATTATCAATCTCTACATTTTGTGGTATGTCTCCACACCCCCTCCCCCCTCCCAAAGTGGGTATTACATTTATTTCCGACTATCCATCTGCCTATCTATATGTCTGTCCTCTGTCCATGATCCAAAACATTTGATGAATTTTGTTTACACTTGATATTCAGATAATAAATGGTCATGCCTTGGCCGTGTATTGATTTTTATTCTAATTCTCAAATTTAGGTTAGGTAGCTTACAAAAATGTAAAATAAAAATTGTATTTTTAAAAATCAATAACTAAACTATTGTTAATTTTTTTTTTTTTTTCAAAATGGCTTTAATGATTTTGTTCAAAATTAATATCCGGGTAATTTTTGAAGTTTCCTTCAATATTAAAACCAGGGGAATGGCTGAAGATTTTGTACAAAATCAAAACTCTGGGGAATATATAGTATGAAAAAAACATTAATCACCCCGATTTTCATAAGAAATCCATTACTTAACAAATAGATAATTACTAGATCTACTTTTCGTATCCATACTTCAAGTCATGTAATCTGCAGCTGTCAAGTTTTATGGATATTATCGACAGCTATAAAATTATTAAAATATAGTAAAACTCTATCAATGTTGGTTGCAAAAAAAGTTTGTACTTCTAAAACAGGCTTCCTAAGAAAAATGGGATGTATACACTTGTTTTTTGTAAGAGTAGTTTAGTGATGACTTGTTAAGAATGCGAAATACTTTGCAAACCGACCTAACGGTTTTGTTTAAAATGGATAACTGGGGAGTGTTTGGTATAGAAAATAACACTCTATATTTGTGTTTTTTTAGATAGAATAATTAATTTAAGGGTAGCTTATAAATTATTAATTTTTGAAAATTTAAAATTTTCATAAAAAGCTCCAAAATTTGTTATTTCAAAAAGTGAAACTAAGTAGGGGTATATGACAAATAAGACTATTCTCATTTTTATGCGTAAACGTAATTAGAGGTTGCTATACTAATGAGGGAGTTTTAAAAATGTTATGACAAAGCTATTTACGATTGTGCCATGTCTTTAACTTGTCTGTTTTTATTTTGTGACTCTCATTTTACTACCTGACCAGATATCCTCATATTTGTTCTATTGGAACAGGGGTGAATAAGGTATTATATAGAAGAAGTGTACCCACATTTGATTTGAGAGAGAGCGAGAAACCATTTTGGAAAAGTTATCTCATTACACCCTGGCAGTTTTTGAATCCGACGTCCCAGTTACTCTAAAATCAAACAATAAGAGACTATCACCTTTACCTATGTCACCACCGGTGTCAAGTAACAAGTTGGTCCTATTGTTAGTGCCATCGTAATAATTAAATAGCAACGGCTTTTATGTTTGTATGTATAGCATGAAGAAAAATTGTTTGCAGTTACAACTGAGAGCTATTTATCCAGCATACTCTATCACAACCAGTTAAATAGATACAAATTAGTGTCTAGTTATTGATTTTGCTACTAAAAATGTTAAATGTTTTCCTCGTCTGTACTTTACTTTTTAGTGCTATGTGTCTATATTAATAGCATAGATAAGTACACTGCTTTACATATCGATAAATTTCTACTTCTTTCAAGATTATGAAAATATTATATTATATTTTATTATATTATATTATTATATTTAGCACCGCGTCTTACTTTATGAAAATAACATGTTAGGAAGAAGATCAGGTAATTATGCAAACTAGTATTTAATAAACTTAACGATTTTAGTAAAGCAAGGACTACAATGATTATAGCTAAAATACCTTGACTTGTCTATTTTAATGACGTCTTTCAAGAACTCCATTACATTTTATGTCATCCAATTAAATTATTTTTAATTCACGTAGTAAGTAGGCTACTGTCTACACTAAGTCTATTTTATACCAAGATATAGGATTATTAACTCTGCACGTTTATTAATGCAATCAAATGATGTAATTGACTCATTTCTGAGATTGGAAATTGTATAGTAAATATGTTTCTAATTTAATTATTATAAAAATAGTTTATTCTTTGATAGAATAAAATTTGGGGGTACACTTTTTCTTATAATCCTTATTCCCCCCTTTTCCCAATAGAACAAATTGAGGATATCTGGTCGGTAAAAAAGGGAAGTCCAAAAAAAAACAACAAAAAAGACATGGACAATCGTAAATACTTTGTCAAAACTTTTTTAAAATCCCTCATTAGTAAGAACCCTCAAATTTTGTTTCCCAAAAAATGAGAATAGTCTTATTTGTCATATACCCCTACTTAGTTTCACTTTTGAAAAAACAATTTTGGAGCTTTTTATAAAATTTTAAATTTTCAAAAAATAAAATTATAACTCCCTTTAAATTTAATTATTCTTCAAAAAAAAACACAAAATAATGTTATTTTCTATCCCCAAAACACCCCCGTTATCCTTTTTAAAAACAAAACCTTTTTAGGTGGGTTTGCAAAGTATTCGCTTCAAAAAGTCATCACTAAACTACTTTACAAAAAACAGTTAACCCCATTTTTTCTTGGGAACCTTTTTTAAAAGTACAAATTTTTTTTTGCAACCAACTTTGATAGAGTTTTACTAATTTTAAAAATTTTTATAGCTGTCAAATATCCATAAAACTTGACACTGCAGTTTACATGCTTGAATAGGGATACAAAAGTAATCTATAATTACATTTGTTAATTATGGATTTTTTATAAAAATGGGGGTGTTTAATTTTTTTTCATATATAATTCCCCAAGTTTTGATTTTGTACAAAATTTCAGCCTTTCCCCCTGGTTTTTATATTGAAGGAAACTTAAAAAATTCCCCGGGATATTTTTTTGAACAAAATCATTAACCCATTTTGAAAAAAAAAAAAAATTTAACAATAGTTTATTTATTGTTTTTTTAAAAATACAATTTTTTTTTTTACTTTTTGAAGTACCAAACCCAAAATTTTTGAGAATTAGAATAAAAATCAATACACGGCCAAGCAACCTTTATTATCTAATACAAGTTAAAAAAAAAATTCATCAAATTTTTTGGTCTGGACAGAGGACAGACATAAATAGGCAGAGGATAGTGGGAAATAAATGTAATCCCCCTTTTGGGGGGGGGGAGGGGTGTGGGAAAACCCACAAAATTAAGATGATAATTTTTTCGGGGAAAAAAATTTCTCAAGATTACATACTTTTTTAATGAAAAAGTAGATAAAAATAAATACTTGTTATGATATCGGGGGCCACGGGGTCTAACGAAAATACTCTCAAGAATTTAAAGCCAATGACGGGGGAATCGAGGTTGAATCTCGGTCGGTGTACTGAGTTTTATTCCCAAAAATGAGGTTACTCCCCTTACACCAAAATTTTGGGAACATATATTCAAAAATTACCCCCTTTAATCCCCAAAACCAAAAATTTAAAATAATAAGTGTAAAAAAGGGAAATGGGTAGTAAGGCACGGATTAAAAAATATCACTTGCATATGTTTTTTACCATAGGAAATCTTTCATTGGAGTAAAAGGGTTTTGGTCGTTTGGCCACTTACAATGCTCCAAGGGGGTAGTGGGGACCTCGACAAACACTTTGGGTACATCACCCCTTTGGGGAGAAATCAAGGGTCCTCCCCCTTTCCCCCAATAAATCGTTTACGCAAGAACGAGTCAATAAATTTGCACTCCCTACCTGTTTGCTGCGGCTAAATTTTCACGAAATCACCGGGGAAAACAATCCAGGGAGGGCCTGTCAATCGAGGGGGGAAGGGATACATTTTTCCACTTCGTGCATTTACAATCAATTGAATAAAAGGTTTTGCAACCTGACAATGGGTCCTGCGATTTATGTGGGAAAAAATTTAAAAATTAAGGTGTTTTTTTCATATGGGGCAATCCGACTCTTTATCTTCAAAGGGAACCGGGCCCCCGGCGTAATGTTCATGCAGCTTCCCACAAGCCTAGGGTTCTGGGGTCGCTCCCAGCTGGACCTCGGTATTTTTCCAGAAAGGGGGAAATTTCCCTAACTTATTAGGGTTTATACTTAAGTTGGGTTTAAATTTTTCCCTGTTCCCCACCATATCTCATCACATCGGGCATGGGAAGACCTCCCGGAAAGGATCACGTTAGTACTTCGGGCGCCCTGGCAAGGTACATTTTATGGTAAATTTTTCCCCAACCGGCTACGATTTAAATTTAACCCAGACCGCAAAAATTGTTAACCCCTTTGGTATCGTTCAGGATTCGTAAAGAATCCACGAGCTTTCATTCTTTTTACCTTCTTTTATGATATCGAGGCTAAAAACTGTCATCTTTGGGTTTTTTTTCATCTAGCATCTTGCATTTAATCTTCCTTTTTTTTTTATCTTTCTTAAAAACCTCTATTGAAATTACGTCTCACAACACTTATGCAGAGGCAGAAATAAAAACAACTTAATTGGGTTGCGCTTCCGACATAACAGTGCAACAGGTCTTATAGAGGCCTTATATTTTAAACATGCAATGTTGGAGGGCGTAGCTTAACCGTAGGAAAAATGAAAACAAATTATGAATACAGCCACATAGTTTTCAGTCCCAATTTTTTATAAAAACAAACTTATGAACGGCTTATAAAGGGTACTAAATAAATTTTTTTAATAATACGTCAAGTATGAACTGTAGAAACCGTTTGATAGTTGTATCAATACCCATGAAATAAAACAATATTTATAAAAATCATCATTTTTGAATAAAAAGTTTTCCTTCCAAATCCTCATACTCATCTGTGAGATATCCATGATTGCACTTGTTATTGATATTTAGACAAAAACAGTATGGGGCATCCAAAGGGGGGGGGTAAAAACCACGAATGTTTTGGAAAGAGGGAGGGGAGGGGCTGTACTACATGTGTTATATAGGGGGGGTGGGTACATCAAAGTGTTATGTAACCATATCTTTTATGTACTCAATTCAATGCTCAAAAATAATATTAAAAGTTCAAGTTTTTCCCTTTGAAAAAAAAATACTTATAGATACTTAAAAATACAGGGGTTGAAAATGCAAACTTAGCACTTATTTTTGTTTTCAATTTTCAAATGCCTTTTTAGGTGTATTGTCTGCCCAGACTACGAAAAGTCAAGCCATTTGAAAACCCATATTTTCATGCAGATGACAGTGCCATGTTTATACTCGCGGGATTTTTGATTTGTCCCTCTTTGACCCCCACGTTCTTTAGTTGGGTAACAGCTGCATCGAAGGGCTTTATTTACTTGTTGAGAAGAATTATATTTAGATTCCACTGCACATTTTTGTACAAGCCCCCAAAATCGCTTTGTTTTGTACAAAAACAAAAATTGAATTCTTCAAAAAGAGGGGTTTGTTCATTGTTTGCGTAAAAAAGTGATATCCCAAAAAAAAAGTGAAAAAGGGATCAAAAAAATGTTGTAGTGAAAATTAAAGAACAAAATACAGAATTTATTCCCAAAGGGAAGTTTAGGATGCTCAATATGTTATTTTCGTACCGCAGTGTTTTTAAAATTAAAGCTTCAAATGTATTAAAAATTTTAAAAAGGGAGGTGTATTTTTTTACCTTTTCCCTTCTGTTAAATCTATTTTGTAATTTTATAAAAATTTAAAAATTTAACACCCGCACGGGGGCCGCTTTGTCTAAATTTTCATTTTCTTGTAAAAAAGACGGCCGAATTTTGGGTTGGGGGTTTGAAATATTTAGACACAAGGTTGCTTTTCCTAAAAGGGCCCCACCTCCCTCCATACAAATGCTGGGAATTTCCTTTAAAAATTTTCCTTTTTTTTAGGGGGGTATGCTCAAA
>JBCFYV010000024.1:15353421-15377834 GCA_039000515.1 Timema cristinae | reverse complement strand
ACACCCTGTCTTTATCTTGAGCTAGTTCTATCCAGTCAGCCTCATTACACCCTGTCTTTATCTTGATCTAATTCTAATCAGTCAACCTCATTACACCCTATCCCTATCTTGATCTAGCTCTATTCAGTCCACCTCATTACACCCTATCCATATCTTGAGCTAGTACTATCCAGTCCATCTCATTACACAATATCTATTTAATGTTAATTCTTATGTTATCCTCCCATCTGCATCTAGGTCTTCCAATGGTCTCTTCCCATTAGGTTTGCCAGTTAGTACCATGAACAAGGTTCTAGAATCTCCCATTTGCGCTGCATCTCCTGCCCACCGTAACCTGCAAAACCTTACTATCCTAATAATGTTATGGGATGAGTATAGGGTATGTAACTAGTCATTATGTAACCTTCTCTACTCCATCGTAGCTTTATCCCATTTTGAACCAAATATATCCCTAAGCAACCTTGTTTTCGAACACCGTAAGTTTGTTTTCGTGATATAAGGTAAGAGACCATGTTTCACAGCCATAGAGAATACCCAGTAAAACGGCCTTGTATACGTATCTTAGTTTTACATTCCTATATACATTTACACTGTTATTCTCTGAAAACGATACAAACTAGATGCATAGTTTTAAAGAGTTTAGTCTAAATTATATATCTTAGAATATATCTGTGTTTCTCGCATTCTAGTAGCTCTATAATTTATTTACATTTTGCATTTACGAACATAAATGCATTCGCTCTACACGCCTTCAATTATTTCTCTAATAACAGTTGTTCGATCACGGCATGAGTTTGTTACATGCTAGGCCAGTATACGAACTGCACGTAAGGGGGTTATTACTTAACATTTGCCTTTCTCCTTGGAGACATAACAATACACTCCAATCCTAATTAAAAGGGCAATTTATAAAAGAAAAACTTTTTTAATTTTGGGGTAAGTGATGCCCACAGTTTAATATATTGTTAGTGTTATTTTATAGGTATTTAAAATATATATCAAAATTTACAGCTAAATATCACATGGCTAAACGTATGGATTTGTGAAAGTAGAAGATTTAGTAGCTTTTCTAGCAGTCAGGTAAAGTTATCTCCTTATTTCCATGGAAATTGAACTTTATATGCCTCCTTCCTTGCCTCTCAACCAAACACGCGGCCAGTGTGTGGTGTGTGTTTTGTGTGTGTGTGTGTGTTGATAACACATACTCTTATTTATAGTGCATTGTGTTTCATTAAACATGTAGCCCACACAAACTTAGGAAAGAGCAAACATTGGCGCATTATTGATATAATCTTTTGTTGTTCAAACGTATTAAGGCTCTCAGTTTTATTCCATTGATTTTTCCTATATTATAAAGTGGTGGTTGTTAATTTAATTAATTTAAAATCATGAGGTATCACTTTTTCAATGATAATATCAATGTTTTTTTATTTTCGATTATCATCCTCAAAATTAATATTTACACTAGAATAAAGTAGGCAGAATTTCTAGAATTATTCTAAAGTATTAAATTAATTTAATATAGTTTAAATTAATTATTTTATTATTTTAATTACAAATATATTATTGATTTGATTAAACTTGATAAAACACCGCCTGTAATTTGTACGTACTTGAAGACTGATTCCAATTAGAGTTGAAGATAATGTTCTGAATAATTTGCAATTAAAAAAATATAATAAGAAAAAGTATGAAAATGTATACAAAAATAATATTTCTAGCGATTTCAGAAATAAATTAATAGTCGATTTAAATGTTTAACTAACATAATGGAGTAAATATATTATTTTAACTCGACCAATTGGCATTTTTTCTGTTTGTTACACGATTACTCCCAGAGGCATATACCAATTTAACTAAATTTGGCAGGGTCCCTCTTTGAACCTAGGACGGATAACGCATGTGTGTATATATATTTCTAATTTTTATATGTATGGCAAGACTAACGTTTTAAAAAAGTTCGGCCACGATTATGGATATGATATTAATTTGTTTTATGTCAAACTGGATCCCCAGACAAACATATCAACTACTAAATCCAAGGATAAATTATGGTAAATATTTCAAACCGAAATAAAATTAGAAATCTGAATGCAGTAATAATGACCATAACATGGCTTAGTTCTTAACATTATGTAGGGCCTACTTAGCAAATTGTTGAATAAAGGGAACAAGACAAGATACTGAGTTTTTTTTAAAAATAGTTAAGCAAGTATTTTAGTTTTGATACCACAAATATTGACTTCTATGAACATAAAATTGAAATGTGTACACCGTCGTGTAAAGTAACAGCTGTTCAATTTTAACGAAATAACTACTCGTTCGTGTATTCATGTTCCTAATAAACTCATTAAAGTTTTGAGGCTATATATGTACTATAATTTCACCATCAATTTTAAGCCAACGAACTTCACTCCCATTACACCTGACATAATCAGTCACATGATAGAAGTGCATGCACGTTAACCAATCCAAGCCTCGGCCCTGTTCACCTCACGACCTCCCTCCAGGGGTTAATTTGGGACACCCGCCACTACCAGGCCACGTGAGAAATAGCTCCCCTGCGGGGGTTTTAGGTGTGCGACGTTGCATGAAGCATAGCGAAATAATAATAATAGTAATAATAATAAAAGCATTATAAGATCTAGCTTTGGACTATTATGAAGCTTTTAAGGTAGGGTTTGTAGGGAATATCAGTTAAGATCAGTGTTTTTTGCAGATATTATAACTAAACTTTTTTGACAAAATCCAACAATTATTGATCCAGTAGAAACATAGAGTTTAATTTCTTCGAATGCTGATATCAACAGTTGTTGAATATCTGTCTTGAGCATAGCGGCATTAGATGAGAAACTTTTTAGATGAAGAGAAAAAATTATCATTAAATTGTTAGGACACCCTTGATCGATCGATATTCAACAACTGTTGATATCACCATATGAAGAAAATTAAGCTCTATTTTTCTACCGGAGAATTGTTTGATCTCTTTTGACCAAAAATGTTTTGATATTAAAACTGCCAAAACACTGCCCTTAATGGTCGTTTCCTAAACTTCCACCTTAAAGTCCTCACACCAACCAAAGTTAGATCTAAAAGTGTGTTTATTATTTTGTTACACAACTCAATGTTTATTAGAGAAAAGATAGAAGGGGGGGGGGGGGGGGGGGGGGTGTTCAAATCAGCGTACTTAGGCTTTCAGCTATTTTTTCTTCAATGTAAATACCTACTTTTTAAAGCTTGAAGTTGAAATGTCCCAAATTCACAAATATAACAGTATTATTTTAGTTTTTTTTTTATGAAATTTTCCGTGTTTCTCAGCTTTTTTCACACACAAATTTTTCAACTGTTTCCCCTATTTTCCAAAGGCTGTTTGTTATAGCTCTGATAAATAATGTTTTGTAAATATCCAATGCGGTTATTTAGGTTGATACAAGCATCAGAGCTTGTTACATCGTTGTATATGTGAAAATATTTTTCAATTTTAGTGTTCCCATTTAGAGATGATCTAAAATATATAAAAAATTAATTAATTATGAAAGTTAACTTATTTTACTTCTCTTTAAGAGAAAGATAAAGGGTGCGTTTCCTTTAGATAATGTAGATAGTAATAGGCTACTTCTAAAAATACCTGTTTTATTATATATTTATAATATTATGATGAGAGGATGAGTGTAGATAAATAATATGATAGTAAAGTTTGTGGATAAAATAGAAGGGTAGGCCATGTAAGACGTGGCTAAATTTTGTAGACGAATGTGTGAGAAAGGGAAACATTTATTGTTTTAAGAATAAAAGAGGATGTATGACTCGGTGTGTGGGTGTTGTTGAAGCGAAGGAAGTATGCAAGGATAGGGAAGTGTGGAGAAAGTTAGTGAGGATGGGTTAAGTACGGAGTTGTTTTTTGAGATATATTAACCCTGTAAGGGAACGGCGTGATTATGTATATATGTATGTATTTAGTTAATATAATTGTTTATTGAGCAAGACATCTTACTACCCATCTATAGTGTCTCTATTGATATAGGCTTGAAGAAAGTAAAACTTTGAAGAAAATTTACCCGCATCTGCGTGGAGGATAAGTAGAAAACCATTTAAGAAAATCAATTCTTTGTGCACCCAGCTGGGATTCAAACTCCAATTTTATGTTACCAGCAATCTTGACCGGATGACGTTTTACGCGTTAGCCCATGGCCTACCTATGCTGGTTTTTAGTATATGATTTACATATTAGAAGTTTCAAAGAACTATACTTTGATTTACTTACGAATGGAGATTTGGACCACAAAACAAACTTTTTTTGTGGTCAACAATTATCACATTTTACTTTATTATTATTATTATTATTATTATTATATTTTATTATTATTTTTACAGGTTTGTACAGGCCTAATAATAAAATTAAGAGTATTTTTTTGTCCATCCGAAATTAACACTGCGTGATATCTACCGCACACAGAGGTCTGTAAATTTAAAATTAGTAGCACCTGCATAAGCCAAAATTGAACCATTTTGATTACATTTTTTAATTAATTAAAAACTAGGTCAGAAGTATTAAAGTTAATAAATATTTGTCTGTTTGTTTAACTAACGCCGGGTACTTCTGTTAGATGATAATTTTTTATCAAGAATGAAAAATTAGGATAACACGACAACGTATGATTACGTGAAAGAGGCTCTAATTGTAGGGTTAGCTATCATGGTCAGATACGTCCTTTCGCAAGAAAATTGGCTTATTGTGTAGCCTACTAAGCTAGCGCCTTATCTTTTTAAAGTATTAGTTGATTAAAATAAATACATTATAATATAATATAATATATGATTATGTATTTATATATATAGTTTTCCTTTATTTATATAATGTATAATTATATCAATTAATTATAATAATTTAATCAATTAAAATATTATCAAAATTTTTTCAAAATCTGTATTTTCGATATAAATCCATAGCATGGATGCACCGCCGAAGCAAGGGAATGTGTGTGCCCCCTGATGGAAACGTCACCTCGTGGTGCTAGAGACGTGATGACTGCACCTCCTGCTTCGTACCGGCTCCTGAAGTGAAGCTGTCCGTAACCCCCCTCCCAGAGACAAACCGCCGTTAAATCAAAACAAGTGCCGCACGAAGACGAATAGTTTTACTGGGACTATGTCGCGATTAAAAGTTTTGGCATTACTTCGATAATCATGGAATATAAACTGGTTGGTGGTACGTTTTAATAAGTTGGGCGAAGAAAGGTTAGGGCCCGGGTGGTTCGGATGACTCCGGAGATTAATGGACCTCCCATAATAAGGGTGGGGGGTTCACATTTATATATAAAACCTTAGAATTTAAAAAAAATCATACTTTGTTTACTATTAATTTTATATTTTTATTATTAGGTGTCTTTTTTTATGACAGATCAATTCTTTTTGTTCCGCGTCCTTTGTCTCCCCCTTCAGCTCCCAGAATTTTCTTATTTCCTTCAAGTCATCCAATATTTTAATACTCATTCTTCCTAAGATCCTCTTTCCTTCAATCATTCCTTCTATGACGTTGTGCAAATATGAATTTATTATTTATTTCTAGCACCGCGCCTTATTGCACGTTTGGGTTATACGCTTATGTACTAATTACGCCAATGGTTTTAGGGTGGGAAGGCTATATTTAAAGGAAGTATACCCTCATTTGCGTGGAGCGAGAGAGTGGAAAACCATTTTGGAAAAATCATTCTCAGTACATCCGACCGAGATTTGAACCTTGATCTCCCCTTCATTGGCAGTCTAGTCTACTGCGAGAGTAGCGCCTTAGACCACGTGGGTAGGTAATTATTATTTTAATACAAGATGTATTATTTTAAACCTCCTGTTTTAACACTCTTCAGATGCAGAGTTCCCGGGTTCGATCCTGGTACTGCCAGATGTTTCTGTAAAGAAGTGTATCTGGAATGGGGTCAACTCGGCCTCATGAGGACAAATGAGGAGTTATTTGAATGAAAAAATAGTGGCTTCGAGCTAGAAAACTGGTATTAATAACCGGATGGTCCATTGTGCTGACCACATGGCGCCCAATAGCCACATAGATTGCATTATCTTCGTCAGCAACGAACGGCTGCTCTATCGGTATGGGTCGATTGTGGGCTGACATCATAGAGTCATAGATAGTATATTTTTATGTTCTGTCATTTCATTCTCTCGGGTAACTTTTCACCACTGGATGGATATTGAATCAAACATATTGTCATCGAGAACTCTAAATTTGAGTCATTTACAATAGGCCTACACGTACGATTATAAAGCTGTTAATAAATATGTATGTAACATGTTCAACATATTTCTTTAAAAATTCGAGAAAAAAACTCTTCTATTACTTATGTTGAAACTTTTTTAACATGGTGGTAACAGTAGTTTTACCCGCCTCGGTGGCGTAGTTGGCTAACGCGCTTGTCGTGTTGAGCTCGACTGCTGAGGACGGGGAGATCGAGGTTCTAATCTCGGTCGGGTGAACTGGGGGTTGTTTTTTCCTGAAAGGTTTTCCACCTCTCCCTCCACGCAAATGCGGGTTCACTACCTCTAATTCAACCTTCCCAATTCCTAATCCATCAGCGTAATTAGTACTTTAAAGCGTATAAACCGAACAAGTAGTAAGAACGCGGTGCTAAATATATATAATATATATAACATAGTTTTTATATTAAAATCCGATTTTATTAGCTCACTCTGTAACTGTTTGTCTAGCGAACTGAGGGTCCCGATTTCGATATCCGTCATCCTTAAAATGTATCATTGGTGAAATGTGGTTTTACTCTTTCACAGTGATAAATTAACGACCAGGGACTGGATGTTGCACCTGTCCTAATCTTAAGTTAGAAAAAAACAGATGAAGCTACGACAGGCCTAGCAAGCCGCAATGGCTTGAATAAAAAAATTTTACCCGGACCATAGGCTGGAAAAAGTTTGGATGTAAAGTAAAGTTTTGTTAAAGTGTTAGCTAAATTATTCTTGTTAGATTGTTGTGTGGGATTTTTATTTGGTAGATAAGTGAACAAAAAAACAAACTTAAAACATTCAAACATAATATGTGGTCAGTGGACAACCTTGAATTAGTGCATTATTCACAGAGATAAGACTATTTTTACTTAGGTAGTAAGTAAACATTTCTCATAACAAATATAAATACATATTTTTTAACGTAATAAAACTAGTAGTACTGTCTAGTTCTTGCAAATAACATTTGATGTATAATAAAATGGCCACGAAATTTTTAACAATATAATGGAATAATAAAACCCTTCAGTAATATAATATATAAATAAAAATATATATATATATATATATAATATATATATATATTATATATATATATATATATATATGAAAAAACTGCGTGTTCTGATAGTTTTTTATTGCAGCAGATTCATAATTGAGAAAACGATTACCCACGTTTAATATACAGGGCTTATTTACAATCTAGGAGAATATTATAAAGGTCTTTATGAACATCTTATATCTAAAACATAAATTAAACTCAACGAACGTACTGTGCATTACTGTGTAAATTGTTAAAACGTAATTATTTGAGCTACCCTGGAAATAAAAGGACAATATAGTACCTTAATTTTAAAAGTCAGTCGAGTCAAGAATATATTGATAATATTAGTATTACATTAGTAATAATAATGAGTTTGTTTGTGAAATTATGTCTGATTTTGAGTACACTTCAAATATTTATTTTTTTATTTTTGGTATTTAACGTGCACTTTCCGAACCAATTGATTATATCAGCACACGAATTATAAACTTACTTATATCTATAACAGACACAACATCCAAAACCAGGCCGGTAATTCATCACTGTGAAAGGGTAAACCCACATTTCACCAATGATAAAGTTTTCAGCCATGCTAGTAATTGAGCCCAGGACCCTTAAACTCAATAAACAGACATGCTGCCGACTGAGCCAAGGTGTCGAACACGTTCAACATTAGAGATATTATTTTAAGCACCATGTATCGCTACCATTCGGCATGTACACATATGTACTAACTACACTAATGTGTTAGGTATTAGAAAGGATGAATTTTGAGGAAGTGTACCTGCATTTGCGTGGAGTGTGAGTGACGAACCATTTAGTAAAAAAAACTCAATTTATTTGAACGGGGCTTGAACCTCGATCTCTCCATTAACTGCAGTCTAGTATATTGTGGGGTGACCTGGCGGTCTAGGGGTAAGGTGTCAGACTTCTGTGCTGGCGGCCGGGTTCAATCCTCGGTCCCGGGCCCACAGATTTATCTGATTACCAAACCCTTCCTTCACCTCTGACAAGACATCTTTGTGAATGTGGGAATGCCAGGCCTCCACCGTGGTTCGTATTCCACGTTAAACTGTAGGTCCTCCATTTCATCCCACAATCACCCTACCATTACACATTACGTAAGTGCGTATAACCCGAACGGGTAGTAAGACGCGGTGCTAATAATAATAATAGTATATTGCGAGAGTTAGACCATTCTACCATTAAAGCGGGCTATTAATTGTCACTCCTTACATACAACCTTAACTGAAAATTCAAATCAATGTCAAAACTAGAGAGGTCTACACTCAGAAATAAACTCTTAGTATGTATCGAGCTATCCTATTAAGTATCATGTTTTTAACGAGTGTTGGACAATCCTACCGTCTTCATCAGACAGACGTACTCTCAGCCGCAACCCCCCCCCCCTCCCCCCCCCCACCGTTACCCCCTTAGCGTCACCCCGTACACACCTTTTGACTGACTTCAACTCTGACCTTGTGAGCTATTTCGAGGAGTGGCAAAGAATTTTGAGAGCCATGACAAATGATCAAGTATAGTTCTACCACTATGGCAATGAATTTGAATAATAATTTTATGTCGGGACTTGTTTGTATATTTAACTCTATATAGTCGCAGGCGGTTATTACAGGAGATGAGCTCACTCCTAGTGTATTATGAACAAGTCATGCAGGCAGGAGTGAGTATTGCACCTCCCAAATGATTCACTATACAATATTGTTGTTATTATTATTATTGTTCTTTAACAGACGACCGTCTCTATGTTAGAGGCTTCCTGGCTACAGATCCAGAGGTCCTGGATTCAGTCCCCGGCACTTCCAGTTTTTTTTTTTTTTGAAGCAGTGTTTATGGAACGATTCAATCCAGCCTCGTGAAGACAAATGAGGCGCTACTTGAATAAATAAATAGCGTCTCTGATCTAAAACTGAGAGTAATGATTGTAACATTCATTGTGATGAATTCATGATACCTTCTATCCACAAATTTTAGACAACACGTGGCGGCCGCTCACCGGCATGGATCGATTGAGAGGTGACACCATGTTTATTTTATTCTTTACAAAAGCTTTGACACACGTTAGTGTCTTTTTTCCTTCTGTACATAGTGTCTTACTACCCTTCCGGGCTATCCACGGATTTAGACTAATCAAGTAGTGAAGAGAAAGGTAGAATTTACATAACATGCATCCATATTTTGTAATGGGAGGATAGGAAACGCTTTGATAAATAAAACACGCTCAGTATGATCTTTTCTGATTCAAACCTTAACCTTCAGAAATAAGCCTTAGACTACCGATGTGGCTAATTGACGCCTATTACAGAAAGCTTGGTTGGTCTCATCATCTCTGTTAAAAAAAAAGATACAAAATAAAATGTCCTTAGTTCTAGTTGCGAAATACTACATAGTTTTTAGGATGTAATGCAAAAACGGGAAAAAAATATACTCGTTAAGCATTTTTTTATTTAGTTTTTTCTGAATTCATTTCTGATAAATGAAATCCTTCAAATTTATATCAAAATGCACAAATTATTCCAATGAAATACCTGTTACTAGTTTTTTTAACTTAATTTATTCATATATAGTACCAGTGGTAAGATGGTGGGAAATTTAAAAAAATACCAATAATTGATTATAAAGTTTTATTCTAATAGTTTTAACTTAATGTAATACATTTTAACACCTGGTATTCTAGTTACACTTTAGTGCTTGTCTTCTTGACTCTGAGATACGTTCAATTTAAAATAATCAATAATTTTCAACCAAGACTTACATGAACATTTAATATTTAAACCATATAATAAATTTATGCAAGAACTTTGAAACAAAACAAAGAAAGAAACCTTAATATTTAAAAACTAAGATAAAAAAAGCTTTATAACACCTTAGATTAATTCAAGTTTACTAATTTATGTGCACTAACATTTTCCAGGTACATTATATTTCGCTATCTTATTGATAAAGAGAAGATCACCAAACATTCTGATATGCGATACAAATTGAAAACATATTAAATCCCTTTAGATAATAATATCTTAGTTCAGTTAAATTCTAGTGACTTTTATCCCTGGGCAGCTATAGTAATCTTAATAAGAAGACAACTAGTAAAGTTTCTAGATCTACTTTAACGTATTCACATGTCAGGTCATGTGATCTACAGCTATAAGTTTTGATATATGTTAACATTTGCTAAATGTTATCAATATTGACCACAAAAATGAGCTTGTATTTTTTTAAAGTGTATTTTTACCATAATTCTACTGTGACAAAGAAAACCATCCCCTTTTAATTATAATCCCTATTTACAATCATCCATACGTCACTATTCCAACAATATTACTACTTCTAAATGGTATCGCCTCTTTGGCGTGTATTGAAAAGGTTCTTTTGTTTTGTTATTGGCGTGGGGTTGAAAAGGAGTGATATTAATGCCGGGATGTAAAAACTTTACAATCATTAAGAAAAGAAGAAAAAAGGACTTGTTACACTACTTATTACCAGTTTAAGATTATGAAAGGATGTACACCAGGATCTTGATTACTACTTGAAGAGTTTGTGAGGACATGCATATCCTTCAGTAAACATAAAGAGATATGTACATATGATCGAGTTCTCGACTACAGATGGACTAGGGTGAGAAGTTTCAATTTTCTTATATTATTGCGGGACTGAGGATGGTTTTAATAAAAAAAAGGTAAATAATAGGTGGCTGTGAGCAGTGTGGCTATTTTGTTTGACTCAAAGAAGTCTAATGGTGTTAAGGGTAAATAATAAACTTTCTGTGCCATAATTTTTTACGTGGTTGGACTTAGGTATATATGTTGGTTTTATTTTGCCTTTGAAAATGTAAGGAAAAAGGTTTTTTTTTTTTTGTTATCGAATGATTTAAATTGAATTAAGATTGTGATATAATAATTATAGCTTTGACAACAAAACAAATGTTATATAAATATGTTAACCTAGATATGTGATTTACCGGAGCTCCGCAGGCAGGTTAAGTATAAGTGCCTATCCAAACCCAGAGGTCTCGAGATTATATTTAATTAAAATAAGTACTTTTTTTTTCTTACATTTTTTTATATTTTTTTTCACAGTGGCGCCCAACGTGGGGCTTTTCGATAAGGTTAGGATAGAGCAACCTAGTATTTTCAAATGTGGTTTAGGTTATGAACCAGGAAGGGTATTTTCTTAGAAGAAGGGACAGAGGACAGTCTAAGATAAACATTAGGTATGAGGCTGAGGTTTTACCCACAATAATGGATGGACAATCAATTGATGTAGGGTTGGAGGATGATGCTGCTACCACGACACCACAGCAGGAAAAGGTAGTTAGGGACCAAGTAGTGGTTGAGGATTTGAGCGACGACTCATCCCAAACTTATTTTGAGGGTCCGTCACCAGACGGGGACAAAATCCCTCCTTTCCCTATGGAAGTTCCCCATAGTACCCCTTCGTTGGACCTTATGGCGGTATCCAACAGTTGTTAATGGAGATGAGGGAAGGGCAGTTAGTCCTCGAGAGAAAGCTCGTTTCTACTCAGGAGGAAACCCGCAGTGAGATTATGCGTCACATCGGTTCATTAACGGTCAGTATGAGGGAAGAGTTTTCAGCGGCAATAGGCAAGACCAGGGCCGACTTTGAGGTTAGAGTTGAGGCCACTGAAGAGCGGTTCAGGCAGGAGCTGGCCAGTGTTAAGAAAGAGATCCTGGAGTCAAGGGATGAGCTTAGCCTGACCTTGGAGTCAAACCAAAGGTTGACGGCACAGAAGCAAGAACAGCAGGTTGCACAGCTAGAGGAAGGATTGAATAGACTAAGCCTAGAGGTGCGCACAGGAAACGAGAGTCAGACAAACACACTGGGGATTCTGAACTCTACTGTTGGCTCACTGAAGTACAAGAACCGGGATTTAGCCAAAACCCAGGTGGTGTTGGATCAGAGGTTGACTGATACAGCCGAGGAGGTAAAAATGGTAAAGAACCAGCTTGAGGGATTGTCAGACCAGGTCAGGTTAGGAGGGCTGGGCGACTTAAGCCCATTTTCTTCATCTTTGTGTACCCTTTTAGGAGACCGGGCTCTTGGGGATAGACTCCCTAAATTCAATCGCAGGAGTGGGCAGGATCCCGTTAGCCACCTCAACACTCTGGAGGAACTTTTTGAAGGGCGTCGACTAAATGATAAGGAAAAAATAAGGTTAGGGGGGAGTTCCCTCACTGGTGACGCTTTGCCTTGGTGGTCGGTAGTGCGTGAAAGCATCACAGGCTGGGAGGAGTTTCGAACCCGATTCCTAGCAATGTTTTGGAGTGTGGAGATCCAGGGCCAAATGAGGGCTAAATTACATGCGTCAAGGTACCATGAGAACGGAGGTACTCTAGAGGGTTACCTTGCCGACATGTATAGTAAAAGTAGGAATTTCGAGTCGAACATCAGTGACTCTGAGTTGATATATATGGTCACGCATCAACTACCCATACGGTACCGCGAGATGTTGGTAGGGATTACCTACAACACTTTGGAGGAGTTTAGGGCCGGACTGCAGCGCTTGGACGCTTTGGAACAGGATAGGCGTAGGGACAAAGTAGGACAGTTTAGTTCCCCACTTCATAGGAGGCCGAACGTGGAACAGCGGGTAGGACCTACTCCACAGTTTCAACTGGGAGCACGTCCACAGGAAGCGTGGAGGAGAGATAGACCTCCTCGCGACCATTCAGGCCGTAGTTTAGTTTGGGGTGCCCAGTCAGAGCACCACTATTCTGGTAGAGGTCGGGAAAACCCCCATCATAACCTTGAGTAAGAGACAAATGTCAGTCAACGGACCTTTTCCCTAACCTAGGAACCACCCTTATGGGGATAACGACAGGGACTTTAGGTCTAGGAGTAACTCCCATACCCCATTTAAAACCGTCCCAGACGAACCCTCAACATAGGGTACCAGCTAACATAGGTCCAGTTTATCAAGGGCAAGCATCCCGTGGTTCTAGTCATCATCCTCAACCAGTTGATGTAAATGTAATCGTCAAAGAGGGAAACTGTTGACCTGTGATGTAGGCAGCCCAGACCGGTCGCAGGTTCCACACACTCTGGGAGCATTTTTAGTATGTCAAGAAAAAGTTAACACCCTTGGTGTAGATCTTAGGGAAAAATTACTGAATGAAAAAGAAGAAATGGAGAGTCAAGAAATCCGACGTGTCCCGAGCTTATGTTAGAAGTTGAAGGATTATCTTTGAGTTGTCTATTAGATTCAGGAGCACCATAGGACAAGATCGGTTAAATTCGCTGGCTGTTTGTTCTATACTTAAGGATGTAATTGTTGAATTTCTAAACTTCAGCAACAGAGTCATCGATGTGTTTGTCAGTCAGAAGAACGGAAGTAGCCAACTTTTGTACAAATAATTAAATAGTATCATCACTTGACTTCAAATTTGAGCATGGGAAGACAATATTGATATCAATATTTTTAAAAGGCGATTATAGATTTGTATTAATAAAACATTCAATTATTTTAAAAGCAAATTAAATGTTAACATTAAGGGCTGGTCGACCCTTTCGTGAGCCATCTCTCCGGGGAAATGAGTTACATGGCTCTACTAGTTGCCAGCACTGCATAGGTGGTGGCCTGGAAATACAACAATGTGGATTACAATTGATTATGTCTAAAGCCGGCTACACAATTAAAACACTTAAAACTACAAAAAAAAAATAAGAAGAATTTAGAAACTCTAGGAAAGATTGGTGAACGATTCCCAGCATCCAACAAATAGCCTGCGGCATTTTTTTCTCAAGGTTGGAAGGTACACACCGTATTATACAAGTCAGGTATCAATCTAAGGAAAGATAAGAAAGATAAAACAAAAGTGTGGAGAAATTTTTTTTGTATTGTGGAAAGGGTAATTTATCCCACAACTATTACTTAAGAATTATAATGGATAATTTCGACAATCAGTAATAGATTATTTGTTATTGTTAAAGTATCTACGTCAAAGAAGTTAAGAAATACCCATGTGAAGAGAAGATGCACCCCGAAGACCTACACGATAAGAATGTGCCTACAAAATGAGAGAGAGAAAATCCTGTGAGTATTTAAAATATATGTATAATGGTTATAACCAGCGTCAACATTAAGGCTAGTCCCTCTGTGCCGGTAGCTGTTAGATGGGCAGACTTGTGATAGTCCCCATGAATATTAAAACTTGTGAAAGGGCAGGAACCCACACAACTTTTATTGGAAATGAATAGCATCGAGAATTATTAAATGTTTTATGGTGAAACTTTGAAGGTTATTTATATTTTTTGTATATGTCAGAAGAAAATATAGTTAGAGGAAGAGAGAAGAGAGTGGGATTTTCTGAGAGTAAAGTAACATCACAACCAAGGTCATTCCTTATTCATGTATGGGAAGCAGACAAGTAACATGACGAGGTCTAAGACGTTATAAGCATTTTCAGTTTAATTATAATGAAGTTATTTTAAGAAAAAGAAGTTAAATCCATGAACTTTATCTGCAATTGTTACCCTATGATAGGGCTTGTGTGTTTACAAGTATGTACTGTATACTTGAGATGTGTAGCCCCAACAGCTGAGAAGAGACGCACCGGAACTTTTGATTTCACCAATTAGTCGCCATAAGCAGGCCCCAGAAAGTGTGGTACCTGGTTCCGTCATTACGCTCCTTGCAGTCAGGAACGAGGGAAGTTATTTCCCTTTTCTTAAAACAGACAACATTGTGTAAATGTCCTTTTTTATTATTTCGCTTAGTATTTATTTTAAAACACCCTATGAAGTTATAAATTATTCATACGTGTAGCACCTTATGATAAGTGCTTGATATTTATGTGAAAAAGGCCCAGTATTTCCATGGTAGGCTTATACTTATGATAGGGAACTTTATAACATTTGTATGTCTATTTCTAAACAACCTATAATTTCATTGAATAGTTATGTCAAACTACTATATTATTTAATATATTGTGTCATTATAGTCTATGTTTATCTCAGGGTTTGAAAAAGATTTTTTTCTTCATATAATCAACTAATGTTTGTAATTATTATTTTTAACTTGTTTACTTTTCTCATATGGTATATGTAAATCACCTGGCAGAGGATTGTTATGATAATCTCACTTTAAGAAGTTGAATTTCATATTATGAGAGTCAGCATTCGCGACCAGTGGTGTAATAAGAAGCCTAGGGGGCTGTAGGTACCCAAACAGTTAGGGTGAGTTTAGTGGGTCAATTGAAGATGATTGGGGGCACAGTACATTTCAGGAAACACCAATTTGGCATGAGTTCACGAGTTGTTGTTTTTATTGTTTGGAACAATTGTTTCATAAGTTGCAAGAGGAGAGTCTCATATTGTAACACGACTATGTTTCTATCTAACCTTTGCCATCCACTTAGCTATTTAATATTTAAGAATTTTGGTTTAGTTAAAGAGTGTGTAAACTAATAATTTTAATATGTCCAGTCTATTGCTAAAGTGTGGTTTTGTTTCAATGTAATGAGGGTAGTTTTGTTTTTTGTTAGTAATTCAATTGTATGTAGGTCTAGAGAATGCTAACAGCTTATACTATATAAGGCAAGCATTAGCCATGTAACATATTTGTGTAAATGTTTGTAAAAAAAAAAAAAGTTATGTAAAACCCAAGGTAGTAGACAAATGTTTCACCTGGAGGACAACTAGAGTGCCATTTGAATTTGCTCAAATAGCTGGTGTAGTGCGGTTGAAACCCAGGAGCAGGTGTTTTAATTTGTCGCTTTGGTTGCGAGGACACCGACATAAGTCAAGTGCGCGTCTTCAAAACCTATAAACCAATATGTAAAGGGTTAAATGAATGTACATTTCCGAGCAACCTTACCTGCAAGGATCTCAACGGTGCCAAGTTTAGAAGAAAGGAAAAGTCGTTAGACAATGGACCTTAACTCCTACCACTTTAAGTGCACCAATGGCTGGTAATGTTCCAGTAGCAGTTTTCAATACTAAAACTAACTTCTGAAACATTAGGGGGCAAATCTGTGACAAGAAAACCATCCCCTTTTAATTATAATCCCTATTTACAATCATCCATACGTCACTATTCCAACAATATTACTACTTCTAAATGGTATCGCCTCTTTGGCGTGTATTGAAAAGGTTCTTTTGTTTTGTTATTGGCGTGGGGTTGAAAAGGAGTGATATTAATGCCGGGATGTAAAAACTTTACAATCATTAGAAAAGAAGAAAAAAGGACTTGTTACACTACTTATTACCAGTTTAAGATTATGAAAGGATGTACACCAGGATCTTGATTACTACTTGAAGAGTTTGTGAGGACATGCATATCCTTCAGTAAACATAAAGAGATATGTACATATGATCGAGTTCTCGACTACAGATGGACTAGGGTGAGAAGTTTCAATTTTCTTATATTATTGCGGGACTGAGGATGGTTTTAATAAAAAAAAAGGTAAATAATAGGTGGCTGTGAGCAGTGTGGCTATTTTGTTTGACTCAAAGAAGTCTAATGGTGTTAAGGGTAAATAATAAACTTTCTGTGCCATAATTTTTTACGTGGTTGGACTTAGGTATATATGTTGGTTTTATTTTGCCTTTGAAAATGTAAGGAAAAAGGTTATTTTTTTATTTTGTTATCGAATGATTTAAATTGAATTAAGATTGTGATATAATAATTATAGCTTTGACAACAAAACAAATGTTATATAAATATGTTAACCTAGATATGTGATTTACCGGAGCTCCGCAGGCAGGTTAAGTATAAGTGCCTATCCAAACCCAGAGGTCTCGAGATTATATTTAATTAAAATAAGTACTTTTTTTTTCTTACATTTTTTTATATTTTTTTCACACTACTATAAATTTTGCTTTGGGAGAAAAACTTTTTCAATCAAGAATCAGCAACATTATAGTTTTAACACGAATAAATAAACGTAATATTTGTTACAATCAATTAAATTTCCATATGTGTAAAAGCGTTCAATAGAACGTCACGCACATCACGTAGTAAAATCTACCTGAAAAAAAAAAATTAGATCTAAGTAATTAAATGTTACAAGGTACTAAAGGCAGAGCCTGTTTTTATACGTGTTGAAATTTCACTGATCCCGACTTTGGTTTTGTTGCAGAACATTAAATAATAAAAAAAACGTAAATAAAACTGATGTAAGAGGCATTGGAAGTATATAGTCACTAACCAAAACTCTGTCCTCTCCCCCCTCCTCCCCGCCACAACACCCATAAAAAAAACTATAGGCCTTCTGTTTCTCAGAGGTCAGCCACCTTTTTGGATCCCACTTAACTTGTAATTTTATCAATGGTCCCCCAATCATCCATTGTTTCTCCAACCTATATTTTCCTTTTGTTTTAGACATCTTATACAGGATGGGTCGGAAATAATTAGACGATCCATGCTGAGGAAAATAATGGACAACGTTTTAAGGTTTTCCTGACATCCAGTGGGGCTCATCTGAGTGACATTATATTCAAAAAGTGATAGAGTGTAGTATGTAGTTTGCTTTTATTTAGCTAGTGAATATTTAATTTCAATTAAAGTGTTGATTTTCAAGTTACTAATCGTGTAATTGTCTCCGTCCCACCCTGTATTTATTCCTTAAATTAAACCTTACACAAATACGTATGTCCTACCTTCTATAAAAAAATAAAATGTATATTTTCATATTAAACTATTGCTTTTCTGATAACATTACCGATTATGACAGAACAAGATTATTTTGGTCACATTTAAATATTTTTTGAAAGTACTTAATATATCAGTCCTTTTTTTTTACAATAGTGAAATTTAGTAAGGAAAGATAATATTAACTTGAGAATAAAACAATATACTTTGATGTAACCATATTTTTTTGTCTGCTTTTTTTTTATCGTAAGTTGCTTACGACTGGGGAGGACTTTGATATCCAGGTTCGGTTTTCTTATGTGTAGATTAATAGCCGCTCTGTTGTCACAGAACGTTGTCCAGGGTACTCCATAGGAGGTTGTATACAGGTTGTACCAGCATTGAGATGATGTGATGATAATTAGTATGATGTTGTTGAGCTAGTATGATTCTTAATCTAACTTAAGACTAATTTACCAAACCCTTGTGATCGTTGGGATAATTTCCCTTAAGGAAAAAGTCCCCAAGGTACCAGCCGGGAATCGAACCCGGGACCCCAAGACTCGTAGCTAGATACACAGACCACTACAGCACGGGGTTGGTTATTTTGTTTATGTTTCTTTATTAAAGACCTGAGGATGATGTAGAACTATATAGAAACCAGTCGTCAAATGGTTACAGTTTACGCAGGAACATCACAAGGAGAAAGGGATTTTCTAAAATGGATCATCAATTTGTAAACTCCATCTTTTTACTATTTTATATTATTATTATTATTATTATTATTAGCACCGCGTCTTACTACCCGTTCGGGTTATACGCACTTACGCTAATGTGTAATGGTAGGGTGATTGTGAAATGAAATGGAGGACCTACAATTTAACGTGGAATCCGAACCACGGTGTAGGCCTGGCATTCCCCACATTCACAAGATGTCTTGTCAGAGGTGAAGGAAGGGTTTGGTACTCAGATAAATCTGTGCCGGGACCGAGGATTGAACCCCGGCCGCCAGCACAGAAGTCTGACACCTTACCCCTAGACCACCAGGTCACCCTATTAATACTATTATTAACTAATTTAAACTTTTATTTCAGCAATTTTTTTAAGTAACTAATTCTCATTAATTTATCTTTAAATTAGTTACTAAGTAAACATACATAATCATCAGTTTAAGCTTTAAAATATCAAGTGAATAATTTTATTATATCACATTATAATAATTTTAATTATATTTATTTTCTTACGATTGATTCATGAGCCTGATACTCTTAAATGTAATGTCCTAATTTTAATCTTTTTTTTTTTGTTAGAAAGGCTCTTATAATACTTATGTTTTGACTATATTTTTTTAAATTCTATGAACTATTTAATGACATTCTACGTATTTCGCAAACTTGTATAATGTTTAATACAACTCTATCTAAAACCTACTGTAGTTTATAACTTCATAATACATTGATTGATTCAAAAATGAATTATACATTTTATTTGATGGCCAAATACAGGCACGTATTTCAGAGTCAATTCCGTGAAAGTACCATATTAACAGCGCAGTTAAGAAACATCTTGGAGTTCTTAAATCAATTAAGTTATACTGTTCAATTCGTGGCGTCATAGGCTACGGAAGTAGCAAGTTAGAGCTGACACACAATCTTTAAAATGACTGTATGAATCAGAGGAATAGATCCACCATCACGTCAGTACGCAATAGAGCCACACTGACCATGTGGCTCCCGTCTGTTGGCGAAGAAAATACCAACTTCTACTGATAGAAGCTATCATGTTGTTAGGACAATGAATCCTCTAAACGTTAGTCTCACATTACTAGAATGGAGCCGCTACTTTTTTTAAAATTCAATTATCTCCTCATTTGTCCTCATGAGGTTGAGTTTACCCCGTTCTAGACCCATTGCTTCACAGAAAAGTTCCTGAAGCCCCGAGGATCGAACCTGGAAACTCTGCATCTATAGCCAGGAGCTCTGATATCACCAGACCACAAAGGTGGCCTTCAGTATAGAGTACAAGAGTTTAGTTAAATTATCACCTTTTACTACTCAATAATAGCATATCTTCTTAAGCTTTTTACATGTAAGTCTTTAAAATGTGTATTTTAATTAGATATAACCCTCGTCAGTGGTCACGTGGAGTAGAGTGTCACGCTCATATTAGACTTAGTTGCGGATGACGGGGATATGGGGGTTAGTATAAATGTCGAATCTACTGAGTGTGTAGTTTTTTTTCTAAATGGTTTACTACTATACACTAATGCAAATCAGGGAACATTTACTATACAATTTTACCTTCCTCATACTTAACCAATTAGTGCAATTAAAATGTATGCTTGTATCCCAAACCTTGTCTAGGTTATAAGCACACATTTTTATTTGACCTACCCGCCTCGGTGGCGTAGTTGGCTAACGCGCTTGTCGTGTTGAGCTCGACTGCTGAGGACGGGGAGATCGAGGTTCGAATCTCGGTTGGGTGAACTGGGGGGGGGCTTTTCCTAAATGGTTTTCCACTCTCCCCCACGCAACTGTGGGTTCACTTCCGCTAATTCAACCTTCCCAATTCCCAATCCATTAGCGTAATTAGTACTTAAAGCGTATAACCCGAACGGGTAGTAAGCAGTGGTGCTAAATATTATTATTATTTATTTGCACTACAGGGTGACAAATGAAGTCCTAAGAAGAGTGGGTTGGAATAGAACCACTCCGGATGTGATTATTCAGTTCAAATCAAACTGGATTGGACACATCCTTAGGAAGAACTGTCTTCTGCATGACGTCATAGAAGGCAAGGTTGAGTGAAAGAGGAGCTTAGGAAGAAGGAGGATTCAAATACTAGATGACATGAAGGAAAATTTAAATTTCTGTGGCTAAGGAGGAGGCAAAGAACAGGGTGCATTGGCTGTCTAAGTTCACTGACAAAAGGAATGGACATGTCGTAAGACAGAACATCTAATACTACTACTACTAATACTTATACTATTAATACTAATCCAAACGAGGGGTAAGAAGCAGATAGGAATAGAATAGTATAAATTAAAATTTTAGGAGGCGTGGCTATGCGTCTGGCCAAACGTATATAAAATGGGTCATTATTTGACCTCCTGGTTGAATATTGTTAACCCAAGGAAAGGAGATAAAATGCGTATAAAATTAAGCTAAAAAAATACATAAATTATCTCTAAAGCAATAAAGGAGCACACACAGAACGCAAAGGAATGACTTATTCAGCAAGAAAATAAACTATGAAGTTAGCTATGTTTATTTTTAATAAGAATATTTTTCAGATAGCTATATCAGTTAATCAGTTCATTTTCACAGGAAAGGTATTATCTGATAGCTAGAAAAATCTGCTAGTCCTACTTTCACGTATTCAAATGTCAAATAACGTGATCTGCAGCTGTCACTTTTGATAAATATTATCAAAACCTATAAAAAAAACACTAATAATATAGTAAAATATTATCAATGTCCAATTAAAAAAGTATTTTCTAAAAGGTCCTTTCTCTGAAAATTGTACTGTGCGCTTACTGCTATGCAACGCGCATGAATTACTTGAGCCATTAGAAGGTATTTCTGCACTTGTCTTCAATGTCACTTTCTCCTGAACAATCACTGGGCCGAGCGACAATTAGGCCACCCATCCCTGTGAATGATGCTAGAGCTCACCTGTGACACCCACGGCGCCATTGTATGTTGATGCGATGACAAGCAACACTCGAGCCGCTCCGGGCCGGGGCGGACGTTCGAGCAACTAACAAGCACCTGGGTGCGCGCGTCGACAAATCCTCTTCAAGCATAGTCGTACCGACTTAGGAAAAACCTTCTAGAAGTTATTATTATTATTATTATTATTATTATTATTAGCACCGCGTCTTACTACCCGTTCGGGTTATACGCACTTACGCTAATGTGTAATGGTAGGGTGATTGTGAGATGAAATGAAGGACCTACAGTTTAACGTGGAATCCGAACCACGGTTGAGGCCTGGCATTCCACACATTCACAAGATGTCTTGTCAGAGGTGTAGGAAGGGTTTCTAGAAGTTAGGGACCAGTAATGATAAAGAGCTGATATGTTTATCTTAAAATTAACGTTAATGGTATGCTGAATCAAACACATCCTTAGGAGGAACTGTCTTCTGCATGACATTATAGAAAGAAAGGTTGAGGGAAAGAGGAGCTCAGGAAGAAGGAGGATTCAAATATTGGAATGAATTGAAGGAAAGAGGAAATTTCTAGGATCTGAAGGATGATACAGAGGACAGGGCACATTGGTGGTCTAAGTTCACTGACAAAAGACATAACATATAATAATAATAATAATAATATCATTTAGCAACAGTGATAGCTGAAAAACACCTGTATTATTATTAATAGATAAAAGTAGATTTAATAGCTTTTTAAGAAGTGGGATAAGGCTATTTTTTGGGCAAAGGTGGATACAGGGAACAATGTTGGTGGAGAGGGAATCCCCCTTTCCCCCAGTTGATTTATTTCTCAAATTTAGCCCTCAATGATGGCGCTTTAAGATAATCCTGGTCTCCTGGAAATGAATTAGAAATCAATGGAAATATAAATAAAACAAATTATTATTTACAAAAAGATTTTTTATAATATTTCTTAAATGTAGGATATAAGTTACTATTTACATGACTATTCTGTGTTTGTTAGTTTCGGCAAAACACTCAGTTACATGTTGTGGGTCTAAAATGATATCCTTGTAAGCATGTTGAAGGGCCAAACCAACACGTCTGCTTCCCACGATAGTTTCTTTTAGCGTCACGTGTTTCTAACCGCTCGGGTTATAGGTTTATGTACTAATTACACTAGCTATTTTAGGGATTAGTAAGGCTTTTGGAGGAAGTGTACTTGCATTTGAGTGGCGGGAGAGTGGAAAACCACCCTCAGTACACCCGACCATGGTTCGAACCTCGATCTCCTGATCATCGGCTCCCTAGTCTAACAGGAGAGTAACGCTTTAGACTATGCTGTCACCTAAGGGGGAGGGGGGATTCCACCATAGTTGTTTTCAACCATGTCTTGATTAGACGCATCACTGACTTTGAAATACCTAAAATCTTAATTTTCCTGCTATTACATTCCTGTCCGTTCCCCTGGCTTTTTAATAACGCCTTTTCCGTTTATCCCCTTGAATGTGCTTATTTCGGTTATATTATAAATATCCGTTGAATGCCTGAATATTTGGGACACACACACATTTACCCTTTCTCCTTTCCTTTGTGGATCAGACCCTGACAAGGAAATATATTATTATTATTATTATTATTATTATTATTATTATTATTATTATTATCACCGCGTCTTACTACCCGTTCGGGCTATACGCACTTACGCTAATATGTAATGGTAGGGTGATTGTGAGATGAAATTGAGGACCTACAGTTTAACGTGAGATCCGAACCACGGTGGAGGCCTGGCATTCCCCCCATTCACAAGTTGTGATTAATACATGCCTTGTCAGAGGTGAAGGAAGGGTTTGTCAATCAGAGAGATCTTTGCCGGGACCGAGGATTGAACCCCGGACTCCAGCACAAAAGTCCGACACCTTACTCCTAGACCACCAGGCCACCCTACAGGAAAGATAGCCTTATGTGTGGTGATGAGGGTGCGAGTCACTGAACTGAGCCATGTTAATTATATTTTAAACAGCTCTATAATTTCCTATTATAATATTTGTAATACCTCAGAGTAATAAGACATAAGATAAACCATACAGGATATATATTGTCTATGTGGTTTCTAGTAAGGTAGCCGTAGTTTTTAGTGTGAGAATGTAGGGTACGTGATAAAATGTCAGTGTTCCTTCAGTTTTTATAGCAAAACATTTCTTTGTCCAAAATAAATAAAATATTGCTCCAGTAGCAACGTTTAGCTTAATTTTCTATAAAAAAAATGCAAAATCTCTGACCTTTTCTCGCGTCCTCCACCACCCTCGCCTTGAGTGAATGCATTCGTATATTCGTAAAATGTATAGGCCTATTTCTATGATAAAAAAATGTTAAAACATTGTGAACATATATGAATCTATGTAGCTTGTTTATGAATTAAAATAATGAGCGTTTTTACGAAGTTTATATCACATATGAATGACATAATGTTCACTTTTGTTAAGGAGTCGGCTAGGCACTTAGGAACGATGTAACTTACATTTATTGACATGTTAAATAAAATAAAATAGGAAAGAAAAACTAATTAGATTATGAAGTGAAAAATTAACTAAAACCTGCAATAATACCATATATATTCATATGCTACATATTATGCATATATATACATACTATGCATATATATACATACTATGTATATATATACATACTATCCATATATACACATACTATGTATATATATATGCACATACTATGCATATATATTTATATATATATTCAAACAGATTGGATAGAACTAGCTCAAGGGAAGGTGGCGTGCTCTGTAAGTGTGGCGATGAACGTCCGAATTCCTAATGCCATAGAGTAAATAAGTAATTAATA
>JBCFYV010000024.1:15103421-15350921 GCA_039000515.1 Timema cristinae | reverse complement strand
AGGAATTGGGGAGGTTTAATATAGAGTAAGTGAACCTGCATTTGACTGGAGGGAGAGTGGAAAACCATTAAGAAAAAAAAAACATTCACCCGAGCAAGATTCTAACCTTTATCTCCTCTTACTCGGCAGTATAGATCAACACGAAACTAGCACGTTATCTAACTATGCCAGCGAGGCTAGTTTGAAGGAAATAAAATCATTGCGTTATTACCTTGGGCAAAGTCGGGTACTTCTGCTTGTAATATATTTATGAGATGAATAGAGGATTTAGTTTTAGAGACATAGCGTTTTCAACAAATAAAAAAATATCCAAAAAGTTGCAGTTTTTTTAAATACTTTGTAGATCTCCTAGGCTATATGGCATGCATATTTTAGGATCTTAAAATGCTAACAGCTCTACGCGAAGAGATTTGTGTGAAGATCATTTTTAAATATATACTTTTTTGTATGGAATATATTACCATGTATTGTTAGGTAAGGAAGAATTTTTTAGGTATATTATAAGTAAGGATAAATAAGAATAGGCCTAATCAAATATAAGGTTGATTTCTACCCCACTCCTGAATTTGGCAACATCAAGATGAAATATTGAGGCTCGCTAGCTAAACTTCTACCATCTTCATCAAAATTATAATTATGAGGAGGATTTAGGGATATTGTTGAAATGTGTTATTTCATAGTTAAACAAAAAAAAAAGCAACTCCAGGTGTGAGCCTGCAGGTTAGTTTACCTCGGTTGTCTTGGGGTAAAGTGCTCAAATCAGTGTTCAATGTTCGTGGATTCAGACCCAGCTGAGTTCGATGGATTTTCCTTTAGCAATACAAATCCGTAGCACAACTTCCTTCGGAGGAAAGTAAAACCGTTGGTCCCATGTTGGTTGCGGATGGTAAAAGAACCCTGGAAGGTATGTGAAAATATCTTTCCCGGCAAAATCGGTAATCTCTTTCATTTTTTCGCTTATAGAAGTTCTAGTGTGCTGATATAACCAGTCGGTTCAGAAAATGCACGTTAAATACCTCAAATAAATAATTAAAAGCTAGAATACAAAAAAGTTCACCTTGATGTAACGTCTAGTTTGCGTTGTATTACCTACTTAAGTTAGATACTATACATAAATAGAAATTGATATTTTTACTTTACATATTTTTTTTATGAGATCTAATTCGTAGCAATGTAAAGTTTTCTCTAGTTAAGTTTCAGTTAATTTCATTCTCCAGATGTGAAATTTCATCGAGAACACTATGGTATTGTAAAAGAACATTTAGGCGTGGGCTAAAGTTGGCAAATCCTTCTTTGTCGAGTAAGGTATGGAGTAAGAATTGAGGGCAGGAGAAGACTGACTGACTTTCCCATACTTCACTCGACGGTAAAACCTATAATATCGTCGAACTATGCCATACATTATCCTGACGGGCCGACTAGAAAATTACGTACATTAAAATTCAGACGGTACTGCGTAAATTATAGTTGTTGGTTTTTTTTTTTTTTAAGTTCATACGTTTTAAATCAAGGGCTATTTAACCGATTAAGTTATGGAATGGACGCGAGGAAGTTAATCTAGAGGAAGTGAGCTCGCATTAGCGTAGGATAGGAATGGGAAAACTACAGTGATAAATAACACGTGGGGAAAAGAAACAACGTGGTTTCCTCCAGCTAAGATTCTAAACTCGATCTCTCCTATTCTAAGGTAGGGTGACCTGGTGGTCTAGGGGTAAGGTGTTGGACATATGTGTTGGGGGTCCGGGGTTCAATCCACGGTCCCGGCACAAGTTTATCTGATTACCAAACCCTTCCTTCATCTCTGACAAGACGTGTATTAATCACAACTTATGAATGTGGGGAATGCTAGGCCTCCACCATGGTTCGGATTCCACGTTAAACTGTAGGTCCTCCATTTAATCTCACAATCACCCTACCATTACACATTAGCGGAAGTGCGTATAACACGAACGGGTAGTAAGACGCGGTGCTAATAATAATAATAATAATAATAATAATAGTTAATACATGCATTTTAAAATCATTTGACTCAGATAACAAGTTCTTAATATTAATATAAGCACTTATTATAATTTTGTGGAATTATTTTATGAGCTATGTTTCAAAGTTAATGTCAATATGTTTCTTGTGTATTTATATTGTCAGCAGCTTTTATATGTGGAAGTACTTTACTAAGCATATCAAGAAGCCTGGACAAACATGTGATGTGAGTAAGACACAGTTTATTTTGGGCCAACCCTAACGTCTTAAATGATATTGGCTCTCTACCCTGTACTTCTGATTGTTTTAGACTTCACGTACTTCGAGTATTAGCTCAACTTCATGTTTGGGAGAATTAATTAAAAGCATTTGTTGAGCCACTTGATCTGTTGAGATTTGGATACGCCACAGATTCTGAAGGTAGCATACGATATATTCTAATGAAACAGTATGTTTAATAAATCTGCTGTTCCCATGCAAGTGTCAAAATTGAGTTTGTAATTTAAGTTGAACTTGGTTCTGTGCGTACTGTTCCTGTCACATTAACGGCTGAAATAATTTCAAGAACAACGAACTAATTATTAATGAGGAAGTGAACGGTGAAGAAGATAATTATTGCACTTAACTTTGCATTTTGAGATAAATAACATTCTTTTGAGGACTAACAACTATTTAACAATTAACTCTCAATATAAAAAAAATTAACTGAAATGTATTTCATGTATTGAATTTTAATTTGTTCAGGCATAAAACAATATTTATTTGGATAGTTCTTTAATAGAGTAATAACCCTTCATTGTTTAAGTGTTGCTACTAGTAAAATACCGATTAGCTTAAGTTACCAACGTTAGCAGCTTACGTAATAAAACCATTACTTTTTTTTTTTCTTGATACGATGAATGAGCCGGAAGTTATAGTGGAAACAAAATTCCACCCCAATCGCGCTATTCACCCCCTCCCCTACGGGTTGTCGACCACCCCCTGAATTGATAACATAACGTTTCATAATCTCCTGGGTCCCCAGAACATTAAATAGAAGTCAAATTTTGTCATACTTAAAATGCATACTCAATGTAAGCTAGCGCCTCCACTAAGAGTCAATCTTCGACTTCACCATCATTGGCAAATCCAGTATATTGTGAGACTGACGCCTTAGGACATGTGACCCACCAGTACGTGTGTTCCTGATTTGGAGGTACAAATAAAAAATTTCCTACTCAAATTAAAACGAGATGTAATTTAGTATTCACGTAGACTATGAAAGTCCTTCAGAGAATAACATCGGACATGTAGTTGTCTTACGTGTCGCTCATAATGAACGTGCAAAGCCACGCCGCGCCATTGGTAAGACAAGCGAAACTAGCATGTGGACTCAAGTGGATGTCTTGCATTAGGCGAGTTGTGGAAGATTGAAAAATAAACAACGAATTGTACGTATTTTATAATAAAGTTGCCACAACCAGTTTGTAAAAAAAAGACAATTAAGTGTTGCATCATGATTGCATTTCTCTAGACCCGCTTCAGTGGCCGAATGGACTAAGCCACCAGTGTGCTCCAACTAAAGGCCCGCCAGATGCAGCCCTCACTCACTGAGAATATGGACCTCTAAGTATTCTGGAGGGAAATTAGAAGGAAACACTCAGATATAGCTAATGATGCTCACAACGTATTTATTTTTAAAGATTATGAATTAATTATATCATGCATTTATTTGGTTTAATATATATAATGTAAATTGTTTTGTGAAAGTGTGTGTGTGAGTGCATATTTCATTACATATTTTTGGGAAATATATAAAATTTTGCAGTACAATTTTAAATATTCTACCAACCAAAGATACAAATTATAGATCAGTATTTAAAGTAATTGTTTATTAAGTGTTGTTTTGTAGTTCTATATATTATGTTGATAGAATAACTAAATATATCTTCGACCCACGGTGCAGATTTTCCTCTTGAGATGGAAAACTTTGAACCATCCTGGTCTAAGGCGTCATTCTTATGTTAGATTGGCTTGCTGACGACGGCAGGATCAGGGTTTGAATCTCGATTGGGTCTACAAAAGTTGGTCATTCCTAAATGGTTTCCCACTCTCCTTCCAAGAAAATGCGGGTATATTACCTCTAAAATGCTTTCTTCATCATCCTTACTCCCATTAGAGAATTGTCATATATGCTTATAGCCTGGACAGGTAATAATACGCAATGATTAAAGAGAAACTTTCTTTATTAGACGAAAGGTGACCTGGTGGTCTAGGGGTAAGGTGTCAGACTTCTGTGCAAGCGGCCGGGGTTCAATCCTCGGTCCCGGCACAGATTTATCTGATTACCAAACCCTTCCTTCACCTCTTACAAGACATCTTGTGAATGTGGGGAACGCCAGGCCTCCACCGTGGTTCGGATTCCACGTTAAACTGTAGGTCCTTCATTTCATCTCACAATCACCCTACCATTACACGTTAGCGTAAGTGCGTATAACCCGAACGGGTAGTAACACGCGATGTAATAATAATAATAATAATAATAATAATAATAATTTATTAGACGAACTAAATATACTAAAGCCCACGCTTGCTCACACATGTTCACACTTCCACCTGTCACTCCAATTGGAACCTGCCGTAAGACTACTATGGTCATTATTACAAGTCATTATATTCGTCCGATAGGAATATTTCTAAAATATGTATTAGAATTGAATACTTATAGGTTGATTTATAACACTGCACAATCTGATTGTAAAATAAATTCGTATTTTGCTTTTTTAATCAAAAGAATAATTAGTTGGAAAATAAGAATGAGAGGATAGTATTTTCAAGAAGACATTTGTTTTATAAAACCTCATTTATGATGTCTGACATGGACGTTGCGCAATATTTACCGCAAGTAGAGGTCTGAAATTTTAAAATCAATAGGTCCTTTAAACAAACCTATGCACCTTGAAGCTGGAATTTTATATTTTTGACTGGATTTTTTTTAATCTATTAAAAACTCTGTTGGAATGATTAAAATGAAGATGTTTTTATCTATCTGTTTAAAACCACGCCAGGTACTTATGATAGTATATTATTAATAATTATTAGTAGAGTCCATGTATTGATGATAAGAAATATTGTTTCTGAGATGTTGAAAGTAATTGTCAATTTACCTATCAATTACCTTGAAAGGTAGCAACCTTTACTTAAGCCCCGTATACATTAGGTGAGCCGTGCCTGTAACGTAACATATAATGTAACAGATTCGTCTGATTGGTACGGGCCTGCGAGCGCGCTACGAGCACACTAAGACCAAGCTATGACCACGCTATGGCCACGTTACGACCATGCTACAAGCACGCTACGAGCACGCTACGACCATGCTACGACCACGCTACGAGCACACTAAGACTACGCTATGACCACGCTACGACCATGCTACGAGTACGCTAAGACCACGCTACGAGCACGCTAAGACCACGCTACGAGCAAGCTAGGACCCCACTACGACCACGCTAATAACACGCTACAAACCATTCGCAGTGATCCGCCGGCTGTCGGTTTTTCCAACGAACACAAAGGGATTCGTCAGTTTAGTTGGGACGTGTTTGTTGCGTGATCGCGAGCATGGAGAACTGGTCTAAGGAATCTGTATTTCAGTTGATAGAATTTTATAAAAATCATATTGTTTTATGGGACACCAAGGAGGTGAGGATGAAAAATATTATAACAAGAATCTGAAGGAAGATGCCTGGAAGGATATCACCACATTATCAGAACATACAGAAGATGTTTGCAAACGAAAAATAATTAGTATTTTCGGTTATATTTTACTCAGCAAATTCTCAAAGTCTGTAGGAGACATTCTGGTAAAGTTTTTGTAATGCTTACTAATGTGCTAGAACTTTAAATCTCGCAGTAATTCCAAACCGGTCCGTCTTGTATACAATTATACTCCACCATCGCCGAGGCATTAATTTATTTTTAAATAAATTGGCCATAATTAGCATAGCACCACTGCAGATAATTAAGGCTAAGGCTTCTTCGTTATCTATTAACACCGCGTCTTACTATCCATTCGGGTAATGGTAGGGTGATTGTGAGATGAAATGGAAGACTAACAGTTTAACTTGGGATCCGAACCACGGTGGAGGCCTGGAATTCCACACAATTCACAAGTTGTGGTTAATACTCGTCTTGTCAGAGGTGAAGGAAGGGTTTGGTAATCAGATAAATCTGTGCAGGGACCAAGGATTGAGCCCTGGACCCCAGAACAAAAGTCTGACACCTTACCCCTAGACCACCAGGTCACCTCTTCGTTATCAGACATTTAGTAGAGTTAAGACAGCTAATTAAATTGAAACATAATAAGTGCACCCTCGCAAATAATGAATTGAACTGAGATCACTGTTACGTCGCTTGCGCGTGGCATGATTGTTCCACCAATGGTTCAGAGGATGCTCATAGCGTGATCGTTTCCCCCCTGGTTCAGAGGATGCTCGTAGCGTGATCGTTTCCCCTCTGGTTCAGAGGATGCTCATAGCGTGATCGTTTCCCCCCTGGTTCAGAGGATGCTCGTAGTGTGATCATTTCCCCCCTGGTTCAGAGGATGCTCGTGGCGTGATCATTTCACTCCTGGTTCAGAGGATGCTCGTAGCGTGATCGTTTCACCCCTGGTTCAGAGGATGCTCGTAGCGTGATCGTTTCCCCCCTGGTTCAGAGGATGCTCATAGCGTGATCGTTTCCCCCCTGGTTCAGAGGATGCTCGTAGTGTGATCGTTTCCCCCCTGGTTCAGAGGATGCTCGTAGCGTGATCGTTTCCCCCCTGGTTCAGAGGATGCTCGTAGTGTGATCGTTTTCCCCCTGGTTCAGAGGATGCTCGTAGCGTGATCGTTTCCCCCCTGGTTCAGAGGATGCTCGTAGCGTGATCGTTTCCCCCCTGGTTCAGAGGATGCTCGTAGCGTGATCGTTTCACCCCTGGTTCAGAGGATGCTCATAGTGTGATCGTTTCACCCCTGGTTCAGAGGATGCTCGTAGCGTGATCGTTTCCCCCCTGGTTCAGAGGATGCTCGTAGCGTGATCGTTTCCCCCTGGTTCAGAGGATGCTCGTAGTGTGATCGTTTCCCCCTGGTTCAGAGGATGCTCGTAGCGTGATCGTTTCCCCCCTGGTTCAGAGGATGCTCGTAGCGTGATCGTTTCCCCCCTGGTTCAGAGGATGCTCGTAGCGTGCTTGTTTCCCCCCTGGTTCAGAGGATGCTCGTAGCGTGATCTTTTTCACCCCTGGTTCAGAGGATGCTCATAGTGTGATCGTTCCACCCCTGGTTCAGAGGGTGCTCGTAGCGTGATCGTTTCCCCCCTGTTCAGAGGATGCTCGTAGCGTGATCGTTTCCCCCCTGGTTCAGAGGATGCTCGTAGCGTGATCGTTTCACCCCTGGTTCAGAGGATGCTCATAGTGTGATCATTTCACTCCTGGTTCAGAGGATGCTCGTAGCGTGATCGTTTCCTCCCTGGTTCAGAGGATGCTCGTAGTGTGATCGTTTCCCCCCTGGTTCAGAGGATGCTCGTAGCGTGATCGTTTCCCCCCTGGTTCAGAGGATGCTCGTAGCGTGATCGTTCCGCGTCCAAACTGACGAGCATTACATTACAGGCTAGGCTCGCCTAATGTATACGCACTTTTACAGTGTTCCCCTAGGGCGTAACTTATAATATAGGGCCATATTATAGACCGTCGATGTAGTACGGCTACCTCTCAAAGTTAACGGTGTTTACATACAATATTTCATGAAATCCAAATTCTAAAAAATATTTCTTTTTATTTGATTTATTTTGAAGGCGGGTATAAAAACATTTAAATCGATCTTTATCCACTGTAAGAAAATTGAAAAGGTGGACATCTAGTAAATAATCTTGATTTTAATGTTTTTAGTAATATAGATTGATTTGTTTAAATTTTCATTAAAAATAATTGTGACAATATTTTACATCTGGTACCAGCCAGGAATCGAACCCACAAGGCAATTTTGTGTGCATTTGTGTGTGTGTTTGTGTGTGTGTGTGTGTTCAATAGATCTATGATTTATTTATACATTTCAGTTATAATTTGGATATAGCGCTCCTATGAATAAATGTCAATATCACTTGCTTAGTGGTATTAGTCTCGGTGGCCCCACCGGTAGATATCTTTCGAGATACTCAGTAAACTTCAATATAAGTTCCGCACCATATAGTTATCACTCCAACACCCACCGTATAAATAGTTCATTGTAATGATATCAACAGTGTCAAGTTATCACTACAACACCCACAGGATAATTACTTGGTTGTAGTGATAGCTTCTACATTCCTGATCATAACCTAGTTAGCATGAAAGTTCAAACACCCACCGTACAAATAGATAGTTAAAAAAGTGGTTCAGATATCCACCACATCAATAGCTAGTTTAAAAAAATGTGGTCTAGATGCCCACTGAATCAATGTATAACTAAAATTACACTTCAAATTTAAATGAAGCATTCGTCGGTAAAACAATTCTAGCCAAAATCTGAGTCGATATCTTCTTTTTTCAACTCTCTAGTGGAGCATTGAGAAATTAACTTTGTGAAACCAGTAGCAGTTCTTAAATACTCAACTTGTCTTCATTTGGTGAATACAATACCAACCATACAGATAAAATAGTATACATTCCCCAACTCCCCAGGGATTCAAAGACAAGATAAAACAATGTTCTGCTTTGGTCTTCATATCAAACAACAAAGGACCTTGTCTCTCGTGTATTTCTCTTTTTTTTGGGTGGAGCCCCAATATTCTCTTTGTAGACCTAGCGATATCACTGTCATGCATGACAAGGGAAAAAGCTTCCACACAAGTGGTTGTCATACCCACTTGAGTCTGAAGGCTTCATAAACATGTTTAGAGCATACAAGAATTTGCTCACTGGGAAAGTTGCAACGTGATCAATTCTCTAGATAACATGTCAGCTAAAGATAACTTAATTGTATCTCTTGAGACAGTTTATCCTGATGTTAGAAGTACTGGAAGTGTGTTGACACTTATTTAAAATGTAACATATGAACACAAAAGTTTTAATCTAATATTTGTATTCAAGCTTCTTTCAAATCAATTCCTAGGACTATTTGTGTAGCAAAACCAAACAGGAATGGTATTAACCTTAAATTTCCTACTAGTTCTATACTTGGGTCATAATAAAAAAAAAGCTACAAGAATTTAAACAAAAATAAATAGGAAGACACACAATCGCCTAACATTCTAATATTGTGTATTATGGCTTCGAAGAAAAATTTTCAAAAATAGGTTTTCAGTAAACTACCCTTAAATAAGTTTTTACTCATAAAAACAAACACATAATCTTGTTAATCACAGTAACAAAATCTTTAATCATTAACATTATTCCATATTGTTCAAATATTTTCAACAAATTTCAAATTTCAAAAATAAGCTATTTATAAGCCACCCTAAAATTATTTATAAATTGTAAGAATAAAAACGTATTCTTATCTATCATGAAAAACTACTTCCAGATACCCATTCTTAGCACAATATTTAAGGCAAATTTGGATTTCATATTTTCTAAAATTTGTGTTAGTAAACTATCCTTAAATTAATTTATATAGTAAAAATAAACTCACATTATTCATTATCAATAAAATATTCACCTGATATCCATTTGAATAAAATTGGTATAGATATTTTCCAAACTACTCAAAATTTACAAAAATCAGTCCACCCCAAAAACAAAGTAGCCATTTTTTACAGAGCAATTTTTAAAATAGTTCATTTGTTTTCAATTAGTCATCAGAAGGCCACCCTTAAACAACTTCTTACTCCAAAAACAAGTCTACAGTGCTATTTGTAATGTAAAACAATACCAATAGATCAATTTTTAACCAAATCATTAACTCAATTTTTTAAATATTTAAAAATTGTAACAAGTCTGTCTTTTATAAACTACCCTTAAAAGAGGTTTAACTCATAATTCAAATGTATAGTGAAATCTTAAATGGCAAATACTACCAACCATTTAAAACCATATCGTTAAGATCATTATAAAAATTTCAAACTTTTTAAAAAATCAGTCATTACTCATCAGACAAGTATCCATCAATGATTTTACCCTAAATATAAGTGTAGGCCTACATTATTATTTTTTATGTCAAACGCTCCCAAGATACCCATTTGGAACCAAATCGTTAGAGCCATTTGTAAAATGTTTCAAGTTTAAAAAATATATTATTCATCAGTAAACACCCAAAAATGAGTGTCCACCCCAAAATAATTAAACATTGTTATTTTTGATAAACACAATCTCCAGATATGAATTATGAACAAAATTGTTAGCTGTTTTCTAATTATTTAGAATTTCCACAAATTTCCCAGCATTAAACTACCCATTCCGAATTTTAGGCAAAAAACCAATCAAAACCATCAAAGCCATTTTAGAAAAAATATTAATGCAAAATAAATCACTCATCAATAAATTACAATTAATTAAAAGCTAGGGTATAAAAAAAAGTTGTTTGGTATAGACATATAAAATTTAAATATCACGTTTGAACAAAATTCATCATACCGTTTTTGATCCGTGACCAAGGGCAATAGACAGACAGACATGGGAACAGACGGAAATATAAAATTACATTTTTTGTTCGGTTCACATAAAACGTAAATATTTATCATATTCTTTAGATAAATCTTTTCACAATTACAATACTGTCCTTTCATTTTTGTAACTAAACGTGTTTACGCCCCTTTCAATCAATTTATCATCTGACGTTACGTATATGAATTCAATGGTGAAGCCACGTAATTCATAATATCTATTAGATCCTGCTTAGAATAAACAAGATATTTATTGAAGTGTACTAAAACTAAATTAGGTCATTCGTAAACACGACTTTAAATCACCTTCTCACTTTACGTATCTTTATTACTTGTTATTTATGAGATGAAGAATATGTACGTTTCTTTAGAGCCTCGTCGTCTTTATAGGGCCTTATTTAGATAATTTTAACTTTAGGTAGTAGCAACTAATTAATTAAAAGTAGTGGGAAACTTGTTTGAGTGCCTTCTATAGAGAACCTCTTTGATTTAAAAAAATGTAGAGCCCCTTTAATACATATTAAATTTAAAATATACCTTGATTTTCTTAACGTGACATTTGTATTATTAAAAAAATACTAACATTATTTTGACAATATTTTTCTTTGTTATTACCGTTATTTTATAGGTATTTATATTAATATCAATAGTTACAGCTTCAGATCATAGGGTTTGTCGTATGACAGTAATCTAGTAGTTTTTTTTAAAGCGTATAACCCAAAGGGTTCTAAAAAAAATGTCTACTGAAATACGTCCCCATACATAATAAAATTATCATAATTACAGTACGTATATAAGTCAATCAAAATTAAAGATACTGAGTAAAAATACAGGAAAAAAACAGATTTTTATGGCGTTCGAATAATTTTTTCTATATTTAGTAATTGGTTAGTTTCAAAAATGTTCCGTTTCCGATGTTGGGATTTTTATATTTAAGTTTTATGTTTCAAATTCTACTTTAAAGTACAAACAATTTAAAGAAAATTTTATATTTATTGGTCTTTTCTTTTTGTAATATAAGTAGATACAAAGTTCGTCATCTGGGCCATCATTTGACATTAAGGGCGGTATTCAATTAACAATCTGAATGTTATTTGAGTACTTGTTTGTTTCAACATTAACGTTTGAGTTCCTAGTGCTATATATATATAAAGAGAGAATGTAAGGCCGTATTAAACAGAAATATTGGGTATATACAAGAGATATGTTTGATTCAATTAAAAATCCGTTTATAGTAGAAGCAGCAAAAAAGCCAATAAAAATAAAATTGTAAGTATTATTAAGCTATATTTATTACATTTTCTAACACAATAGTTTTTTTTATCGTTACGTCTTACTACATGTTGAGGCTTTACGCATTTAGAATAATTACTCTAATGGGTAGGGATGGGGAAGGTAGAGTTTTAGAAGTAATCTACCCCCATTTTCGTGGAATAAAAGTGGGAAACCATTTAAGAAAGCCGCCCTCAATAGACCCGAACAGATTTGAACACCGATCTCCCCGTGCTCCATAGGCCAGTCTTAACACGAGAGTGATGCCTTAGACCATCCAGCCATTGGAATGGGTTGGGCAAGGTATAGTTGTAAGGTTTGATCCCTCTTCCTCGAGGAAAATTATGAAACAATTCTTTTTTTTTTACCGCTTATTCAATCTATAACAAACACCAATGTGAAATTATCTCTCCTTTATGAAAATTCAGAAAAAAGATCACCCAAAACCTCTAAGTTTTCGTAAATCGATGCCTTTGTCAAATAATAAAAGTAAGATAGCCAGAAGTGTTTATAACGAAAACCTATTGAATGAGTAATTATTATAGACATATCAAAGATCAAGTAAAAGATATAAGCAATGGATCGGACAGACTTGACGAAATAAGAATGGAGTTGTGATTAAATTTGTTTTAGTTTGGAACACAAAAGGTAAAAAGTAAGCGTGCTAGCACAAAAAAAATAATTGAAGGCGGATAGCTTAAGAACACGCCTTTGAAGATTGAATCAAGAACCAGGCCACCGACTGAGCTCAGTGGAGTTAGTCTTTAAAAACTTGTGGTTCAGTAGTGGTATAGGAAATATTATTATCATAATCATGATGATTAATAAATTAATATGATGTATTTATGTTCACTTATTGTTTGAAAGTATCAAATAATTTACCCCACCTCAAATAAAGTACCTTTAAATTCACTCAGTGTCTGTCAGGCCTCACTGAGAGTACCTTTACTTTCACTCATGTCCATCAAGCCTCACTGAGATACCTTTACATTTACTCAGTGTCCGTCAAGCCTCACTGAGAGTACCTTTACATTCACTCAGTGTCCGTCAGGCCTCACTGAGAGTACCTTTACATTAACTCAGTGTCCGTCAGGCCTCAATAAAAATACCTTTACATTCACTCAGTGTCCGTCAGGCCTCAATAAGAATACCTTTACATTCACTCAGTGTCCGTCAGGCCTCAATAAGAATACCTTTACATTCACTCAGTGTCCGTCAGGCCTCAATAAGAATACCTTTACATTCACTCAGTGTCCGTCAGGCCTCACTGAGAGTTCCTTTACATTCATTCAGTGTCCGTCAAGCCTCACTGAAGTACCTTTACATTCACTCAGTGTCCGTCAGGCCTCAATAAGAATACCTTTACATTCACTCAGTGTCCGTCAGGCCTCAATAAGAATACCTTTACATTCACTCAGTGTCCGTCAAGCCTCACTGAGAGTTCCTTTACATTTACTCAGTTTCCGTCAAGCCTCACTGAGAGTACCTTTACATTCACTCAGTGTCCGTCAGGCCTCAATAAGAATACCTTTACATTCACTCAGTGTCCGTCAGGCCTCAATAAGAATACCTTTACATTCACTCAGTGTCCGTCAGCCTCACTGAGAGTTCCTTTACATTCATTCAGTGTCCGTCAAGCCTCACTGAGTGTTCCTTTACATTCACTCAGTGTCCGTCAGGCCTCACTGAGAGTACCTTTACATTCACTCATGGTCCGTCAGGCCTCACTGAGAGTACCTTTACATTCACTCAGTGTCCGTCAGGCCTCAATAAGAATACCTTTACATTCACTCAGTGTCCGTCAGGCCTCACTGAGAGTACCTTTACATTCACTAAGTGTCCGTCAAGCCTCACTGAGAGTTCCTTTACATTCACTCAGTGTCCGTCAGGCCTCACTGGGATACCTTTACATTGACTCATGTCCGTCAGGCCTCAATAAAATACCTTAACATTCGCTTAGTGTCCGTCAGGCCTCACTGAGAGTTCCTTTACATTCACTCAGTGTCCGTCAAGCCTCACTGAGAGTACCTTTACATTCATTCAGTGTCCGTCAGGCCTCACTGAGAGAGTACCTTTACATTCACTAAGTGTCCGTCAAGCCTCAATGAGAGTACCTTTAAACTTACTAAGTGTCCGTCAAGCCCCACTGAGAGTACTTTCACATTCACTAAGTGTCCGTCAAGCTCACTGAGAGTACCTTTACATTCACTAAGTGTCCGTCAAGCCTTAATGAGAGTACCTTTACACTTACTAAGTGTCCGTCAACCTCACGAGAGTACTTTCACATTCACTAAGTGTCCGTCAAGCCTCACTGAGAGTACCTCTACATTCACTCAGTGTCCGTCAGGCCTCAATGAGAGTACCTTTACATTCACTCTGTGTCCGTCAAACCTCACTGAGTGTTCCTTTACATTCACTCATTGTCCGTCAAGCCTCACTGAGAGTACCTTTACATTCACTCAGTGTCCGTCAAGCCTCACTGAGAGTTTATTTACATTCACTCAGTATCCATCAGCCTCAATGAGATACCTTTACATTCACTCATGTCCGTCAGGCCTCACTGAGAGTTCCTTTACATTCACTCACTCTCTGTCAATTTTGTGCGAAAATATTTGTGACACTTTAAATTTAGCTTATTTACATTGACCTTGGTGGACTTGGGTAAAGTACTTGCCTTAGACCCAAAGTGTGTGGGTTAAAAACCCATCTGGGTCGACGGATTTTCTTGAGCGATAAAAATCCGTATGAATAACTTGATTCGGAGGGGGAATAAAGCTTCGATACGTGTCAATTTTGGTATGCAAAAAAAAAACCTAAGATATATGTAACTACCTTTTGAAAAATTACTTTTTCGCTCTCACTCAATAGAAACTCTCGTGTGAATGGATGATCAGTTCGATTCAGAGAGCAAATTTAAATACTTCAAATACATAAAATAAAAAGGTGCATTTATAGTATATGTAAGGACCCTAAAATAGTAGATTAATTTTGTGTGTCTAGATTATTTTAGTTTTTATTTAAATGTCGAGCTGATAAAAAATAGATATTGCTCTAAATGGGTTTAAAAGTACAATTTAGAAATAAATATTAATTTCTTGCAACGGCATGGCAAAATCCTTTTGATTGTATATTTAATGGTGAAATCACAGTGCGCATCTGCTTATTATTACCATCCATTTAAACTCCTTTTATGTCTAACCCAGACCTAATGAACCATGACTGTATGATGTCAAAACAAGCCGAAAGCGGTTCCTCGGAAGTGCGCGTTATTTTTTAAACCGCCATAAATTACCCATCAAGACAGCCTCCCAACTGTGCGCGGCTAAATTCCCTGTATAAATCATGACTTGACTTATGCTGTGACAGCCTGATCTGACACGCCAACTATGCCGTTTTAATATTAAACTTTATTATCTCAAACAACAATCAACGGAAGTTTCTAAAAAGAAATTCATGCTTATTGGTGGAAACCTCTTTATTATACTATTTGTACTGGAGAATCATCGTCGCATTCTTCAATACAAAGTAAATGTTTGGATGATGATAGCTCATGTATGTAATTGGAGTTTTTTTTCGTAAAATAGTAAATACAAGGATTATTTTATGTACTTCGCAAGATACGGACACACAAATTATAGTTGTCAAATTTTCACTTGAACGCATTAATTAATAATTAACATTATGTTAAAAATTATAAACTTTCAGGCTATGGTTGTTTTAAAATATAACTTTGGCAACCGTTTTAAATTCACCCTCTCCTATGTCCGTAGAATGTTTGTCTAACTAATCCTGAGGTCCCGTGTTCAATTCCCTGCAAACCCAAAAAAATAATAATTGGTGAAATGTAGGTTTTTCACTTTCACACTGACCAATTAACGGCTAGGGGCTGGGCTTTGTGTATGTTTTAGATAAGTTAGTTTAAAATAATGTTTTGATATAATCAATCGGTTCATACTTGAAATTTTTAAAAAAAATGTTCCGCCAAATAACTTGAAGGAGTATTGAAAATAAATGATACGAACTCCACACGGACTTTCTCACTCTCTTTTTTTTTAATGAAAATTTACTCAAAACTCGTATATATGTTAAAAGAAATAATATATACAGCAAACCCAATCATGTATTGCACTATAACTCTGTCAACATATTTTAGTTGTGGTTTTAATTTTATAAAATATTATTTTTAAAATTTATGTTCTCATTTGTATGTTTGGACCAATAAAAAAATCAATATTTGGTCCACAAGGCTCAACACTTCGTTTTAAGATCTCGACTTGGTTTAAATTTTCGACATTTATTAGTGTTGCATGTCATCCATTGCTAATAAATTCCTCATTTATAAATTTTGACCAATAAAAAAATTAAAAATTCATTATTGATATAAATAGATAAAGATCATGTTGTAACAAACATTTCTCCTAAGAGTTTAAGGAAAACAACATAAACTTTTTGAGAGACTTATATTTAATTACTCTAAAGGCAATGGATAATTATATGGGTAAAACTTAAGTAGTGTCTCTTTACAACTAAAGCTAACAAAATTGTATAAATATATTTGCCAATATCTCAGAAAACTGTTGTTTTTTAAAAAAATATATTTCATATAAAGTTTTTTTATTTTTAATAGTACTACAATTTCGCAATGAAAAGTTAAATAGTATCTCAAATCGTTGCGGAGGATACGTAAAATCTGCTTCTGTTAAAGTACCCAAAAAATCAATTTCAGGGTAAAATGAAAATAGCCATTTATTTATATCTTAATCAACGCCTAATATGATTTAAAACAAAATTGTTTAGAGCTGATTTTGAGAAAATCGATTTTCTTCTTTTCGCCTTTATTAAACTACTCTTAATTTTAAATTTTAACAACACTCAGACAAACGGCATTGCAAATAACACTTTTTAATGTTCGGGAGGTTATTATACGTCGACATTCCATCAACATTTCACGCTAGATTTTTTAAAGGCCGCAATACTTTACGTTTTGTTTCGAAAAGTTAAAAAAAAAAAAATATTTGTGTATAGCTTAAAAGTTATGGTTTTATAAAAATATGAATAGAATAAAATATTTGTATTATAAATTTTTTACCTATTTGTAACGAAAAGTATTTTCATATCTCATTTCATATCTTCGGAGATAGAAAATATAATCTACGCATCAACGGAGTCCTTAAAGTCATTTTGCCGAAATAATTGAGAGTAACCATTTTTTTGGCATATTTATAAATGTTAAAAATGAAATTTAATCATAATATTAACAGCTAATTTGAGAAAATTGCCTTTTTCTTTTGCCCTTAAGAAAAACTACCCTTAATTTTAGGTTAGATATCCAATCCCAAAAATACTTCGGACAGCTTTTGAAAACCCTATTTACCAAGTTCAGCTGACGGTAAAAATATTTTAGGCTCAGTTGGTGTACAGACAGAACGAAATTCATTAAAACACTTTTTTCGGATTCGGGTTGTCATGAAACGTCTAATTCATCAAAATCTCGAGTTCGAATTTTTTTTACGATCACATACTTTCTCTCACCTGTAACATAGCGAGAAAGTAAAAAATCTCCCCGTCATCGGCAGCCAGTCTATTGCGAGAATAGCGCCTTAGACTAACCGGCTACCGAGTGGTATTAACTTTCTTCAGATCAGGCCAAAGTAACTATTATATTTTAAAAGTACATACATTTTTTTGTTAAATTTTTAGTAAAACCAAATATTTCCTCCACGGTAACTGAAATAAATACTGCATTTTCAGCATAGAGGTGTTGTATAGGAAAAGTTTTTTTTTAACACGCGTATTCGTACCTTCTGATTTATCTGCATTTAAACCAATGAGATTTTTTTTAAAAATAATAAGAACACCATAACCGTCAGTCAACAATATGGTCATACCAACAGAGTGGCTGCTGTTTGTGGGTGAATAATAGTGCCAATATTTGCTGATAGAGGGTGTTATTTGATCAACACAAACGAACCTTTCAGCCATTTATCTCAGTTTTCTAATAGAGCCGCTACCTTTTTTTTTATTAATTAGATACTCATTTTGTCCTCCCGAACTAAGTTGACTCCATTCCAGACCCTCCACTGATTACAAAAAATAAAAAATAAAAAAAAATTGAAGCACTGAATCGAGCCCAGACATCTCGATTTGTAGCCGCCAGGAACTCTGATCACTATACTACAAAGTGGTCCCTAATTAGATGAGGAAACTAGAATTTATTTAAATTTACATAAATTCATGTGGAGAAAATGTTTAAAACACTAGGGAAAATAAATCCTCATACACCCAACGGAATTGAATCCCGATCTCCTCTGCATTAGCAGTCTAGTCTGGTGCGAGAGTGACGCCTTAACCATGCGGCCAACCTAAGGGGGTCAGAATTTCAGTGAGTACAAATATCTGCCAATGAGGATGGCGCTAGGCTTGTATTTTGTCTAAACTATTAAACTTTCAAGAAGACTAAGAAAGAAAAAGGATTGTTTTGTACAGTGCTTCAAAATGGTTCATATTATTATCAAAAAACTTCTGACATGATTGAGGTTTGAATACATCACGGTTTTAAAACTTCACTCGCATGTTTCTTATAGATTTGGAATTCTCTTACAAAATGGTTGGTCTCAGATGGTGAAAGCCCACGTTTTTGTTGCCAAACACGTCAGATACGCTAACATTGTTCCTTGTAACTCATTCAAATGGATGAAAAGAAACATTAGTTTCTTCTTTGGGAATAAAAAAGTAACACTAAAAAAATTTTGCAACAAGTTTGCAAATTGTTTCCGAAGATATTAAAAACATTTAGTAAACAAAGAAATATGTTTGCAAACATTGTTTCAGACAAACTATTTCCACGATCGTAATAGACTTAAGGTGAGGTAAAAGGGGATCGAAAAATGCCAATGAATCTGCAATTTTTATAGCAAAACATTTTCTTTGTCCAAAATATATAAATATTGCTCCGATAGCAACGTTTAGTTTAATTCTCTCACGCGGTGATACCAACAGATGTTGAATATCTGTTAAAGTGGTTGAGGAATAAATTATTATTATTATTAGCACTGCGTCTTACTACCCATTCGGGTTATACGCACTCGAGGAATTTAATGATAACTTTTTCTGTTTCTTAAAAAGTTTTTGTCATCTATTTCCACTATGCTTAATGAATATATCAACAACTGTTGTGTCACCATCTGAAGAAAAGTAAATTAAACTTTGCTACTGGTGCAATATTTTATGTATATTTGCCCCAAAAAAATATGTTTTGCTCTAGAAACTGCAAACACACTGTCATTTCCTCGTTTCCCTTACAACTCCCACCTTAAAGAATTATAAAACTCATATGAAAATAAATATTACTAGAATGTCAAGTGTTGCAAACAAAGAAACAAAAATATCAAAACAATGGAGTCTACAATCTTAAACTAATTAAAATTATCCCACTCTTCAAACATCACATAATCTATTAGAGTAGCATGCCGGTTCTACTAGTGGTGTCTCGCCTATATTTGGTCAGTTAAAAAAAAGTCAATTTCCTGCTTCTAGTATTTGGCAGCACTATAGAGTGCAATGTCCTCGTCGGGGACTTCCCCGATCCTCAACATTTCGCCACTCCTACGTTCGATTGTTTGACCACAAGACATCCTCCTTCGTAAGGCCAACGCCAGACAAAACGGTAAATGTTTTGAGGTGGAAATATGAATAAACACTCGCTTACAAAAATCGCAGAACATAGAAAGGAACATGAAATGTGACTTAATTATTCTGAAATGTTGCTAACGTCTGCCTCGGGAACATCCTTAGGTTCGCCCAGACTGACAAGCGTGCGAGCGAGCGAGCGAGCGCGCAAGCGACTGGTGGCCAAAATTGGCGAGCGAGCGCGCGAGCGCGTAATTAGCAAACCCTAGTTCACAGAGAAAATGTTCTGTCAAAGACACTTGGTACATCTCGTTCCTCGAAATTTCTTACAGAAAATATTGTGTATTTATTAAAAGAAGGGTGACCTGGTGGTCTAGGGGTAAGATGTCAGACTTCTATGCTGGCGGCCGGGGTTCAATCCTCGTCCCGGCACAGTTTTATTTGATTTCCAAACCCTCCCTTCAACTCCTGACAAGACATCTTGTGAATGTGGGGAATGCCAGCCTCCACCGTGGTTCGGATTCCACGTTAAACTGTAGTCCTCCCATTTCATCTCACTAATCACCCTACCATTACACATTAGCGTAAGTGCGTATAACCCGAACGGAAGTAAGATGCGGTGCTAATAATAATAATATAAAAAAAGAAAAAAGTAGGAGTGCATCCATTTAATAAATTGAGAAATGTTAGTACTGTACTGAAAGTGTTTTTAAAACAGATTTGCCGCACCAGTGGCGGAATGGTTGCGTTGCACTCGATAGCTTTTGACTAGGAGGTAAAGGTTCGAATCTTGGCTCATGAACTGAAGGTGATTTTAAAACTTATTATATTGTTGTGGTTTTTAATACTTTACCAACTAATGGTGATTCTTATTTGTAAAGGCCTACTTTGATTAAATATTGAAGTATTTTAACATACGGTTTATATATATACATTATATTATTTATGGTCTTACAATTAAATTAGGCCATTAATAGAAATGTTTTAAACCTATCACTGATAGAAAAAAGTCAAATATCATTCAAAATGAAAGTTTCCCTAGTACTCAATGAACCAACATACAATAATATTGCCTAGCGCCTGTAAACTAACTGTACCGGGTCGAGCGCTCGCGCTTGAAAAATAGAACCAGTTCTAATCTTCAAGCGCGCGCGCTCATCGCTCGCGCGCTCGCTCCAGGTGGCCACCCCCCATTACAACCATTGTGTTCTATTTTATATTTTAGTCGCTCGCGCGCTCAGTTCTGGCCGTACCCTTAGGGGTACGAAGGCGGTGGTGGATGCACATAGCCCCGGTTTGGGAATCCCCCGCACTTAAGTGACAAGGGGGAATAAAAGTTGAGCTGGGAAATCTAGTTTGCGCACACTCGTATAATAAATAGGCTGCCTGCATAGGCGAACTAGCAAATATTGTCAGAGTGTAAAAACAAATAAAAATATAATCATTAGTTTTTATCCGTTTCTAAACCCACCGATTTGAATTTGTCTGTTTGTATGTAATGGATATGTCTCATGAAAACTTTTATAACTCATTAAACGATTTAATTAAAACTTGGAATAGCTGTTCTTTGTACCCTTATCCAGATTAAGTTCGTTGAAAAATAAATCCTAAACAAGGGTTAAGAAGAAATCAACCCTAATATGGGTAAAAGCTCGGTTTCTAACATTGGCCAATAGATGTATGTCCTTTTAGGGCATTTACTGACACCTTACACGTTAAAATTGTAAATAGGTGCAAGCTACTGTAATAACAATAAACCAAATTAAATTTTTTTAGTTCCTTTATTTTTTGGGGAGGCTGAGTTGAGACAGATAACCGGTTTGACCCCAAACAAGTTTGCCCATGGCCCTATATCTGCTATGGGTGGTCTTGCGGTCGTACGTGTAGGTGAAAATCCTATGAAAACATAGGAAATATAATTAGAGATAGCCCTCTTTATATATGTCGTTGACCTCGGTGGTATTGAGGTAAAAGTGCTCACCTCAGGACCTAGTATTCATGGTTCAACCCCAGCTGGGGTTGACGGGTTGGGGTTTAATGGCATTGGTAAATTTAATTAAATAAGAAAGGAAAATGAGATATTTAATGTGACTTAGGCTAATGATACCAAAATATAGTGAACATTAGCAATATAAATGTCTAAGAGATTTAGAATTATCAAGTAAACTCGTTATATTATTTTAATTATATCATATAATAATAATAATAATAATAATAATAATAATAATAATAATAAAATAATAAATAATAAATATCCTAGGTAGTTCCCTTCTTCTCTTGGAGTTTTGTAAGAATATTTCATGTTTGTACCTCTTCTCTCATTTAGATCATTAAAATTAATGTTGGATATATATTGTTGTTTTTTTGTCCCCTCATCTTACATCTTACTGCACTTAGGGTTTCTACGCATAATGTACTAATGACACGTGTTTGGAATAAATAAGGTTACATTTGATAAGAAGTGACCCGTCTCGGTGGCGTAGTTATTAACGCGCTAGTCGTGTTGAGTTCGACCGCCAAAGACGGAGAGATTGAGGTTCGAATCTCGGTCGGGTTATCTGGGGGGGTTTTTTCCTAAACGGTTTTCCACTCTCCCTCCAAACAAATGCGGGTTCACTTCCTCTAAAATTCACCCTTCCCAATTCCTAATCTATTTGCGAAATTAGTACTTAAGCGTATAACCCGAACAGGTAGTAAGACGCGGCGCTAAATAAAAATAAAAAAAATATAAGAAGTGTATTCACATTTTCATGGAGTAAGAAAGGAAAAAAAGTTTGAGGAAAAAACAGCCTCCAGATACACCCAACCAGAATCGAACCCTGATCTCGCCATCATCGTTCATCCAGTCTATTGCGAGAGTGACATGTTATTATTATTATTACACCGCGTCTTACTACCCTTCGGTTTATACAACTTACGCTAATGTGTAATGGTAGGGTGATTGGAGATGAAATGAAGGACCTACAGTTTAACGTGGAATCCGAACCACGGTGGAGACCTGGCATTCCTCACAGACATGTTAAACCAATCAACCACCGAAGGTGTGTGTTTTTTATTTTCACACCGCCTAACCTGTGTAATAATAATACTTTAGCACGGCGTCTTACTATCTGTTCAGGCTATACGCTTAAGTACTAACTACGCTAATGGAAGTGAGCCTGCTTTGCGAGCAGGGAGGGTAGTAAACCATTTAGGGAAAACCACACCTACTAACCCACAGCAAGATTCGAACCTCGATCTCCCCATCCTAGGCATCTAGCTCAACACGAAACTAGCACGTTACAACCTACGCCACTGAGGTGGATGTATAATTTTAATCTAAATATTTGAAACTAATAAATACAATCCAAGTTTCATAAGAAGGGCCTTTTTAGAAAATATAAACATTGTGTGGTCACCCGATAATATTTTACAGGTAGGCTATGATAACATAAACAAAAGTGGCAGCTAAAAGATAACATGACTTGACGTATGAATTTATAAAAAAACTATAACTTTTCTGTCTGTCAGATGAAGAAAGTCCATTCCTATTACATTGGACAATCATCAACGTGTCTGATAATTGATAAATCAAGCATCGAGCCCATATAATATCCCCCATCAGTATTGGAGGTGTGCGGGTGAAGTGTGGGAACTTGGTGAGGTGAGAGCGTGAGGACCCCCCTGAGAGGTTGGGAGGGAGCAGGGGGGGTCGTGAGGGGAAGGGCGGAGGCCCATCACGTAATAGAGGATGCCACCGCTGGACCCGGCCCACCCCATCAGGGTGTACAGTGGTGGTCATCTCTTGCTGCGGATTTAATGCACAAAAAAAACGGCAAAATAAAATGCAATTATGCACTTAAAACTGAAGAAAATGCAATTTTTCTGGGAACTTTTTTTGAGTGTCTGAGATAAAATGTATGTTGAAAAACTATTTTCAAGACATTGTTTCCTCTTTTTTGATGATCTTATGGGCAGATCATCTCATCGAGACGAAATAACCACCTCAGAAGAGGCAACATAGTAAGGGAAAGGAGAATTCTGCAACAGGGGGGAGGGGGGATGGGGGGAATGGGGGGATGTGGGGATAGAGGGTTGTACACGCGATGTTGCAAGGGAGAGGGGGGGTTAGAGCATCTGGTTTTTTCTTATACCTTCGTTAAACATAGTGCATTTTCTGGGACACCCATTAATCACCATTTTATGGATTTCTGAATGACAGGGGGATGGGGTGATAGAAAGGGTTGTAGCACATGATAGGTGGCAGAGGAGGGAGGGGGTTTGGGGAGAGGGATAGAGGAGCACCTGGGTGGAGGGGAGACAAAAAATATTTTTTTGGTGCGTGGTTCTGTGACTCATTACTAATTGTTGATGGAGGAACTTGAGGGAGGGGGAGGGGAGCGCAGAGGACCACGACTGGGATGCGCGAGGCTAGGGATGGCTGAGAGGGGGGCGGGGGGGGGGGGAGACTAGCATACGGAGACAGGGTTTTCTCTCCCTCTCTCTCCGCAAATGCGGGTCGTCTCACGTCTCGATGTGTAGGTGTAGTGTAGGTGTGTAAAACGTATCATGGATTGGGATCCTGGGTATATGCTACCTTATACAGCAAAGTTAAGACCCTCTACATAAAACTTCAATACCGCGGAGGTTTTTAGTTTCAAAAAACAGAATACCACTCTTGATAGACCCGACCTAGATTCGAACCCTAGATGCACCACCGGAGGGGATCTGAGTGGTCAGTCCAGGTTTAATCCCTAGATCACAGGAAACAACCTAACGGAACAGGCTATGATCTAGAAGTCCCGGGTTCAACCTAATGGAACAGCTACTGATCTAGATGTCTCGGGTTCGGAACAGGCTACAGATCCCTAGGTCCTAGGTTGAATCCCTAGATCACAGGAAACAACCTAACGGAACAGGCAACTGATCTAGAAGTCCCCCGGGTTTACAGGAAACCACCTAATGGAACAGGCTACTGATCTAGATGTCTCGGGTTCGGAACAGGCTACAGACCTAGGTCCCGGTTCAATCCTAATCATAGGATAACATATGAAGCCTGGACCAGATTGAAGACAACCACTTACAATATGAAGTAAATACAGATTGAAGATAAAGCACTCTTACAATAGAAGTAGGATCAGATGGATACAACACTCTAACACTATGAAGTAGAATCAGATTGAAGATAACACTCTAACATAAGAAGTAGGAACAGATTGGAGACAAGCACTCTAACAGTATGAAGTAGGAACAGATTAGAGACAAGCACTCTAACATATGAAGTAGAACAGATTAGAGACAACACTCTAACATAGAAGTCTGACCAATTGAAGACAAGCACTCTAACAGTATGAAGTCTGGCCAATTGGAGACAAGCACTCTAACAATATGAAGTAGGAACAGATTGGAGACAAGCACTCTACAGTATGAATTAGAAATCAGATTGAAGATAAGCACTCTATCAATAAGAATTAGGAACAGATTGAGACAAGCACTCTAACAGTATGAAGTAGAATCAGATTGGAGACAAGCACTCTTACAATATGAAGTAAGAACAGATTGGGATACAAGCACTCTTACTATATGAAGTAGGATCAGATTGGATACAAGCACTCTAACAGTATGAATTAGAATCAGATTGAAGATAAGCACTCTAACAATATGAAGTAGGATCAGATTGGAGACAAGCATCAAACAATATGAAGTAGGGTCAGATGGAGACAAGCACTCTAACAGTATGAAGTCTGGACCAGATTGAGACAAGCACTCTAACAGTTAGAAGTCTGGACCAATTGAAGACAATCACTATAGCAGTATGAAGTCTGGAGCAGATTGAAGACAAGCACATCAACATATGAAGTCTTGACCAATGAAGACAGGCACTCAACAGTATGAATCTTGACCAGATTGAAGACAAGACACTCTAATAGTAATGAAGTAGAATCAATTGAAGATAAGCACTCTTACAATATGAAGTAGGATCAGATTGGATACAAGCACTCTTACAATATGAAGTAGGATCAGATTGAAGATAAGCACTCTATCAATAAGAATAGGATCAATTGGTACAAGCACTCTAACAGTATGAAGTCTGGACCAGATTGAAGATAAGCACTCTTACAATATAAGTAGGATCAATTGGAGACAACACTCTAACAGTATGAATTAGAATCAATTGAAGATAACACTCTAACAATATGAAGTAGAACAGATTGGGAGACAAGCACTCTTACAATATGAAGTAGGAACAGATTGGAGACAAGCACTCTAACAGTATGAAGTCTGACCAGATTGGAGACAAGCACTCTAACAGTATGAAGTAGAATCAATTGAAGATAAGCACTCTAACAGTATGAAGTAGGATCAATTGGATACAAGCACTCTAACATTATGAAGTAGGAACAGATTGGAGACAAGCACTCTAACAGTATGAAGTAGAATCAATTGGAGACAAGCACTCTAACACTATAAGTAGAATCAGATTAAAGATAAGCACTCTTACAATATGAAGTAGGATCAGATTGGATACAAGCACTCTAACACTATGAAGTAGAATCAATTGAAATAAGCACTCTTACAATATGAAGAAATCAGATTGGATTACAAGCACTCTAACAGTAATGAATTAGAATCAGATTGAAGATAAGCATTCTAACAATATAAGTAGAAACAGATTGGATACAAGCACTCTAACACTAAATTAGAATCAGATTAAGATAAGCACTCTACATATGAAGTAGGATCAGATTGGATACAGCACTCTAACACTATGAAGTAGAATCAATTGGGAGACAACACTCTAACAGTATGAAGTCTGGATCAGATTGGAGACAAGCACTCTAACAATATGAAGTAGGATCAGATTGAAGATAAGCACTCTAACACTATGAATGTAGGAACAGATTGGAGACAAGCACTCTAACATTATAAGTCTGGACCAGATTGAATATAAGCACTCTAACAATATGAAGTAGAACAGATTGGAGACAAGCACTCTAACAGTATGAAGTAGAATCAGATTGAAGATAAGCACTCTAACAATATGAAGTAGAATCAGATTGAAGATAAAGCACTCTAACAATATGAAGTAGGATCAGATTGGATACAAGCCTCAACAGTATATTAGAATCAGATTGGAGATAAGCACCTACAATATGAAGTAGATAAGATTGGAGACAAGCACTCTAACAGTATGAAGTAAAATCGGATTGGAGACAAGCCTCTAACAATATGAATAGGATCAATTGAAGATAACACTCTAACAGTATGAAGTCTGGACCAATTGGAGACAACACTCTAACATATGAAGTAGGATCAGATTGAAGATAAGCACTCTTCAATAAGAATAGGAAAGATTGGAGACAAGCACTCTAACAGTAATAATTAAATCAATTGGAGACAAAGCCTCCCAACAATTAAAATAGGATCAGATTGGAGACAACACAATCTAACACTATGAAGTAGAATCAGATTTAAAGATAGCATTCTTACAAATATAAGTCTGGACCAGATTGAAATAACGCACCCTCAACAATATGATAGGAAACAGATTGGAGACAAGCACTCTAACAGTATGAAGTAGAATCAGATTGAAGATAAGCACTCTAACAATAGAAGAGAAACAGATTGAAGATAAGCACTCTAACAGTATGAATTAGAATCATATTGGAGATAACACCTAACAATATGAAGTAGATAAGATTGGAGACAAGCACTCTAACATAATGAAGTAAAAATCGGATTGAGACAAGCACTTCTAACAGGATGAAGTAGAATCAGATTGAAGAAACACTCAAACATATAAGTAGGAAAATTGGAGACAAGCCACTTAACATATGAATTAAATCAGATTGAAGATAAGCACTCTATCAATAAGAAGTAGGAACAGATTGAGACAAGCACTCTAACAGTATGAAGTAAGAATCAGATTGGAGACAGCACCTTACAATATGAAGTAGAATCAGATTGGATACAAGCACTCTTACAATAGAAGTAGGATCAGATTGGATACAAGCACTCTAACAGTATGAATTAGAATCAGATTGAAGATAAGCACTCTAACAAATGAAGTAGGATCAGATTGGAGACAAGCACTCTAACAATATGAAGTAGGGCAGAATTGGAGACAAGCACTCTAACATATGAAGTCTGGACCAATTGGGACAAGCACTCTAACAGTTAGAAGCTGGACCAGATTGAAGACAATCACTATAGCAGTATGAAGTCTGGAGCAGATTGAAGACAAGCACTCTATCTTATGAAGTCTTGACCAGATTGAAGACAGGCACTCTAACATATGAAGTCTTGACAATTGAAGACAAGCACTCTAATATATGAAGATGAATCAGATTGGAGACAAGCACTCTTACAATATGAATAGGATCAGATTTGGATACAAGCACTCTTACAATATGAAGTAGATCAGATGAAGATAAGCACTCTATCAATAAGAAGTAGGATCATATTGATACAAGCACTCTAACAGTATGAAGTCTGGACAGATGAAGATAACACTCTTACAATATGAATAGGATCAATGGAGACAAGCACTCTAACAGTATGAATTAGAATCAATTGAAGATAAGACTCTAACAAATATGAATAGGAACAATTGGAGACAAGCACTCTAACAGTATGAAGTAGAATCAGATTGGAGACAAGCACTCTTACAATTGAAGTAGGAAAATTGGAGACAAGCACTCTAACAGTATGAAGTCTGGACAGATTGGAGACAAGCACTCTAACAGTATGAAGTAGAATCAGATTGAAGAAAGCACTCTAAACAATATGAAGTATGATCAGATTGGATACAAGCACTCTAACACTAATGAAGTAGAATCAGATTGAAGATAGCATTCTATCAATATGATGTAGGAACAGATTGGATACAAGCACTCTAACACTATAATAGAATCAATTAAAGATAAGCACTCTTACAATATGAAGTAGGATCAGATTGGATACAAGCACTCTAACACTAGAAGTAGAATCAGATTGAAGATAAGCATTCTTACAATATGAAGTAAATCAATGGATACAAGCACTCAACAGTAGAATTAGAAATCAGATTGAAGATAGCACTCTAACAATATGAAGTAGGATCAGATTGGATACAAGCACTCTAACAGTATGAAGTAGAATCAGATTGAGACAAGCACTCTAACAATATGAGATAGGAACAGATTGAGACAAACACTCTAACACTATGAAGTAGAATCAGATTGAAATAAGCACTCTAACAATATGAGTAGGATCAGATTGGAGACAAGCACTCTAACAGTATGAATTAGAATCATTGAAGAAAAGCACTCTAACAATATGAATGGAACAGATTGGAGACAAACACTATAACAGTATGAAGAAAATCGGATTGGAGACAAGCACTCTAACAGTATGAAGTAGAATCAGATTGAAGATAAGCACTCTAACAGTATGAAGTAGGAACAGATTGGAGACAAGCACTCTAACAGTATGAATTAGAATCAATTGAAGATAAGCACTCTAACAATATAAGTAGGATCAGTTTGGAGACAAGCACTCTAACAGTATGAAGTAGAATCAGATTGGAGACAAGCACCTTACAATATGAAGCAGGATCAGATTAGAGACAGGCACTCTAACAGTATGAAGTAGGAACAGATTAGAGACAAGCACTCTAACAGTATGAAGTCTGGACCAGATTGAAGACAGGCACTCTAACAGTATGAAGTCTGGAAAGTTCAAAAAATATTATTCAGATATACGGTATATTCTCCCTCTCACGGTCTCGAAGTATCCAGCAAATGTGGGTTCACTTCCCAATTCCTATCTCCCTCCGATGGTCAGGTTGTTAGGATAACCGTACTTAATCGATGAATTGTTTTCAGGTTAAATGTGAATAGTTACACCCGTATGTTATAGGTGGTGTGTGTGTGTTTTAGGATAACCGTACTTAATCAATGAATTGTTTTCAGGTTAACAATACAGGTTCGAACCTTGCTTCCCGGGATAATTGTACTCAAACTAATATGGCTCATTCATGCGGAGGGGGGAGAGTAAACATTGAATTGTTTTCAGGAACAAGGCTACAGATCCATAGGTCCTAGGTTCAATCCCAAGATCACAGAAACAACCTGGATATGACAAGTATATCCTCTCTCTCTCTCGGTATGGAACACCCGGTGGAGGGGTTTATCTCTCGCATCGTACGTAGCGTTTAAACCCCATGGATAGGGTTGTAAGTGTCCCACACGGTAAAGTGTGCGCGGGGGGGGCTTGACCTATGACTACGGTGCACAGCTGCTCTTGAAAGAGCCGTACATTATCAAACATCAAGGTATTAGAACATAAATTTCTTGAGGGTCTAGATCTGTGTACTTTGTAGGAGGTCTTCGACGTTCTCTCTCTCTCTCCCCAGGGGTCGGAGAGTTTCTCTCTCTGGAGGCGTACGTCCGGAAATGTAGTCTGCCCTTTATTACCGTTGTCCTGCACGAGTCTTCGTGGGAGGAAGGGATCACTTCCTGAATTATATCATGTGAACCCTTGATCTTTTTTCCTCAACACCTGACCCATGATTAGAATGGTGTCTCTTCATGCTAGGCTGGAGTTATTTAAGAATGCCTCTGATTCTAATCACCGGAGCGCTGGAGAGGCTATGACCCTGCAGGAGGGTTGGGTAGAGAATCTTGATTAATAAGCTTCCTCCTCCCCTCCCGCTTCACGCGAGAACATCTGCGTGAATGAACAATAATATAGATTCTGAACTTCTAGGCGGGCTCATCTGCATTCATCCCGCAAACAGTACTTCAGAGCGTGTCGTTATGTTGACGATGTGCAAGGATATTCGGTGAAGAAATTCATTCGTTTTCAAAGAGTGAGGTTTTACATTTTGAACATTTCGAGGAAATAAACATAAGTTCTCCGCCGGGTAAGTTGGATAAGCTCTCTTTTCGACTATGGAAAATATAGAGTGGTAAGAACTCGTCATCATGGACTATCTTGGAGTGAGGGTGATATACCATACGCCATCTACGTTCTACCATAATCCCCCCATCTGGAACGGTACGGGTCACGAGTATCGATCTATATCAAAGGAGCGGAGAAGTTAACTTGGCTAGAGAAAACTCATAGGTTCCGATACAGACAAGTATGATTTTTTGAGTTAGGCGAACTTGGATGTCCTTCCCTGAGAAAGCTAAAAAAACTGTACAACGCGAACAAGTGCGTTACTCATTACGCTAGCTTCTATTCTTGTGTACGGAAAATGTTTACTACTTAAAGAATGGTTTAAATCACCCATGCAAACTTTTAACGATCCGACTAGGAGAGAGTTGAAGAGAGTGTATTTAACCAATTTTAAGGTAATTAATTAAGATTGTTTGAACTTTGGTTAAAAAAGTAATTAATGGACTTTGTGTTTTTAAAGGTAATGTAATTAACACTTTAAATGTATGAATCTTGTAAAAGAAATTAATGAAAAGGTAATTAATTTGACTAATCCGATATTGTTAGCTTCTCCATAATCCTGCCCATTTAAACATTGTTCGAACATTAGTTAATTCAATATTCAAATGAAGTAACTGATTTTAGAATGGTTTAAATCTACACATGCAGAACATTTTACGATTCTACTAGTGAGGAGTTGAAGAGAGTGTATTTAAACCAATCTCCTTTTTAATCCTCATTTAAAGGTAATTCATTTAATGGTAATCATATTCAAATGAAGTAACTTTTTGTTTTTAAGGTAATTTAATGGTCAAACTTTGTTTTTAAGGAGGATTGTTTGAACTTTGCTTATTCAAATTCGATGAATTTTTAAGGTAATTAATGGCTTGAACTTCGTAATGTAATTAACTTTTTTAAATGTATGAATCTTGAAAAGAATTAATGAAAAGGTGATTAAGACCGTTCGAACTTTGGCTAATGTAATTAATGGACTGTATGTTTATATCGAACTTTAACGTACTAAGCTATAAATGATAGAACTTTAAAGGTGATTAAGTTTTTTTGAACTTGGCTAATTCAAATATTCAAATGAAGTAACTGATTTAGGAATGGTTTTTAAATCTACACATGCAGAACTTTTACGATTCTACTAGGTGAGGTTTAAGAGAGTGTATTTAACCCAATCTCCTTGTTACATCCTCATTTAATGGTAATTTGAACTTTGCTAATTCAATATTCAAATGAAGTAACTGTTTGTTTTTTAAGGAGGATTGTTTTGAACTTTGCTTAATTCAATATTCAGATGATTTTTTAAGGTATTAATGGTTGAACTCGTAATGTAATTACTTTATAAATGTATGAATCTTGTAAAAGAATTAATGAAAAGGTGATTAAGATCGTTCGAACTTTGGCTAATGTATGTTTAGATCGAACTTTAACGTACTAACTGATAAATATAGAACTTTAAAGGTATTAAGTTTTTTAGAATTTGGCTAATTCAAATTCAATGAAGAACGATTTTGGAATTGTTTTTAAAACTACATGCAGAACTTTTCGATTCTACTAGGTAGGGTTGAAGAGAGTGTATTTAAAATCTCCTTGTACTCCTCATTTAATGTAAAAATTTTAACTTTGCTAATTCAATATTCAAATGAAGTAACTGTTTTTTTTTAAGGGGATTGTTTGAAATTTGCTTAAATTAAATTTAGATAATTTTTAAGGTAATTAAAGGTTTAACTTCGTAATGAATTAACTTTTTTAAATGTATGAATCTTGTAAAAGATTAAAGAAAAGGTGATTAGACCGTTCGAACTTTGGCTAATGTAATAATGGACTGTATGTTTATGATCGAACTTTAACGTACTAAGCCGATAAATGAAGAACTTTAAAGGTGATTAAGATTTTTGAACTTTGGCTAATTCAATATTCAAATGAAGTAACTGATTTAGGAATGGTTTAAATCTATACATGCAGAACTTTTACGATTCTACTAGGTGAGGTGTTGAAGAGAGTGTATTTAACCAATCTCCTTGTTACATCCTCATTTAGCCAATGTAATTAATGCACTGTATGTTTATGGTTGAACTTTTTAAATGTATGAATCTTTAAAGAATTAATGAAAAGGTGATTAAGATCGTTTGAACTTTGGCTAATGTAATTAATGCGCTGTATGTTTATGATCGAACTTTAACGTACTAAGCTAATAAATGATAGAACTTTAAAGGTGATTAAGATTTTTTGAACTTTGGCTAATTCAATATTCAAATGAAGTAACTGATTTAGGAATGGTTTAAATCTACACATGCAGAACTTTTACGATTCTACTAGGTGAGGTGTTGAAGAGAGTGTATTTAACTATCTCCTTGTTACATCCTTTTAAAGGTTATTTGAACTTTGGCTAATTCAATATTCAAATGAAGTAACTTTTTTTTTTTAAGGAGGATTGTTTGAACTTTGCTTAATTCAATATTCAATGAATTTTTAAGGTATTAATTGTTGAACTTCGTAATGTAATTTAAATTTTTAAATGTATGAATCTTGTAAAGAATTAATGAAAAGGTGATTAAGATCGTTCGAACTTTGGCTAATGTATGGGTTTTTGGTTGAACTTTTGCGTACTAAGCTAATAAATGACTGAACTTTGCCTGTGTTTTGAAAAATTTTAGCTTTTTTTAATCCATTCATTTAAAGGGGATTAAGATTTTTTGAACTTTGGGTAATAATGGTATTTAAATTTTAACCGCTTGATGTAAAAACAAAGCTACTGGTTGCGGGATGAAATGTAAAGGGACTTGATAAGCAATTAGCCAATGTAATTAATGCACGTATGTTTATGTTGAACTTTTTTAATGTATGAATCTTTTAAAAAGGTGATTAAGACCGTTCGAACTTTGGCTAAGGGATTTTATGACGAACTTTACTATAAAGCCGTACATGATAGAACTTTAAAGGTGAATAAGATTTTTGAACTTTGGCTAATTCAATATTCAATGAAGTAACGATTTAGGAATGGTTTAAATCTATAACATGCAGAAATTTTACGATTCTAACTAGTGAGGTTTGAAAAGAGTGTATTTACCCAATCTCCTTGTTACATCCTCAATTTAGCCAATTAATTAATCACTGTATGTTTATGGTTAACTTTTTTAAATGTAGAATCTTGTAAAGAGGTGATTAAGAAACGTTTAACTTTGGCTAATTAATTAATTTCCTGTATGTTTATGGTTGAACTTTGCGTACTAAGCAATAAATAAAAGAACTTTAAAGGGATAAAATTTTTTTTAACTTTGGCTAATAATATTCAAAGAATAACTGATTTAGGAATGGTTTAAATCTAACATGCAAACTTTACGATTTCTATGGTGAGGGTGTTGAAGAGAGTGTATTTAACTAATCTCCTTGTTAACCTCATTTAAAAGGTTATTTGAAACTTTGGCTAAATTCAATATTCAAAGAAGTAACTGTTTGTTTTTTTAAGGAGGTTGTTGAACTTTGTTAATTAATATTCAGTAAATTTTTTTAAGGAAATTAATGTTAAACTTCGAAGAATTAACTTTATAAAGTATGAATCTTAAAGAATTAATAAAAGGTGATTAAGATCGTTTGAACTTTTGGGTAATGTAATTAATGCGCTGTATGTTTATGGTTAACTTTAACTGTATAACTAATAAATGACTGAACTTTGCCTAGTTTTTTTTTTTTTTTTAAGATAATAAATGACTGAACTCTAAGCAACCACCTTTAAACTTTGACGGATAAAAAATAGATATCGTAGAGGAAAGTTCTAATTGATTTAAATCTTAAGTGTTAAGCTGGTTCGAACCTAAAGATTTTAAAAGATTATTAACTAATACCATCATCATACGCGCTACCAAGGGCGAGCTGATGGTCTAGGTGTAAGGTGTCAGATTCTATGCGACGGTCGGGGTTCAAACCTCAGTCCCGCCACAAACCCTTCCCTCACCGAGGAATGCCAGACCGCCCGCAATAAGAAGAACCCTCTTACCGCTGGTTATCCGGATTCGCCCCCCGTCCCCATGATGAATGACCGTGACTCGACCGTACGAGAGACAACCCTTGAAGGTCACCCCCCTCCCATGACGATGGCGAGGAGATCCGGGTGAACTGAAAGTGAATGCGAGTTCCTGGGGGGTTCTAACCTTGCATACTACCCAGATCCCAATCCATGATACATTTTTACCGAGGATTGAACGCGTGGACATCTAGATCTGTAGCCTGTTCCTGAAAACAATTCAATGTTACTCCCCCCCTCCCATGAATGAGCCATATTAGTTTCGAGTACAATTATCCCGGGAACAAGGTTTCGAACCTCGTATTGTTAACCTGAAAACAATTCTTTGATTAAGTACGGTTATCCTAAAACACACACACACACACCTATACACATACGGGTTAACTATTCACATTTAACCAAAACAATTCATCGATTAAGTACGGTTATCCTAACACACCTGCCCAAACGGAGGGAGATAGGAATTGGGAATGAACCCACATTTGCTGGATACTTCGAGACCTGTGAAGGGAAATATACTCGTCATATCTGGAAATAATATTTTTTGAACTTTCCAACTTCATACTGTTAGAGTGCCTGTCTTCAATCTGGTCCAACTTCATACTGTTAGAGTGCTTGTCTCTAATCTGTTCCTACTTCATACTGTTAAGTGCCTGTCTCTAATCTGATCCTGCTTCATATTGTAAGAGTGCTTGTCTCCCAATCTGATTCTACTTCATACTGTTAGAGTGCTTGTCTCCAAACTGATCCTACTTCATATTGTTAGAGTGCTTATCTTCAATCTGATTCTAATTCATACTGTTAGAGTGCTTGTCCTCCCAAACTGTTCCTACTTCATACTGTTAGAGTGCTTATCTTCAATCTGATTCTACTTCATACTTAGAGTGCTTGTCTCCAATCCGATTTTACTTCATACTGTTATAGTGCTTGTCTCCAATCTGTTCCTACTTCATATTGTTAGAGTGCTTTTCTTCAATCTGATTCTAATTCATACTGTTAGAGTGCTTGTCTCCAATCTGATCCTACTTCATATTGTTAGAGTGCTTATCTTCAAATCTGATTCTACTTCATAGTGTTAGAGTGTTTGTCTCCAATCTGTTTCCTACATCATATTGTTAGAGTGCTTGTCTCCAATCTGATTCTACTTCTACTGTTAAAAGTGCTTGTATCCAATCTGATCCTACTTCATATTGTTAGAGTGCTTATCTTCAATCTGATTCTAATTCATACTGTTAGAGTGCTTGTATCCAATCTGATTCTACTTTCATATTTGTAAGAATGCTTATCTTCAATCTGATTCTACTTCATAGTGTTTAGAGTGCTTGTATCCAATCTGATCCTACTTCATATTGTAAGAGTGCTTATCTTTAATCTGATTCTACTTCATAGTGTTAGAGTGCTTGTATCCAATCTGTTCCTACATCATATTGATAGAATGCTTATCTTCAATCTGATTCTACTTCATAGTGTTAGAGTGCTTGTATCCAAACTGATCATATTCATATTGTTAAGTGCTTATCTTCAATCTGATTCTACTTCATACTGTTAAGTGCTTGTCTCCAATCTGGTCCAGACTTCATACTGTTAGAGTGCTTGTCTCCAATCTGTTCCTACTTCATATTGTAAGAGTGCTTGTCTCCAATCTGATTACTTCATACTGTTAGAGTGCTTGTCTCCAATCTGTTCCTACTTCATATTGTTAGAGTGCTTATCTTCAATCTGATTCTAATTCATACTGTTAGAGTGCTTGTCTCCAATCTGATCCTACTTCATATTGTAAGAGTGCTTATCTTCAATCTGGTCCAGACTTCATACTGTTAGAGTGCTTGTACTCAATTGATCCTACTTCTTATTGATAGAGTGCTTATCTTCAATCTGATCCTACTTCATATTGTAAGAGTGCTTGTATCCAATCTGATCCTACTCATATTGTAAGAGTGCTTGTCTCCAATCTGATTCTACTTCATACTATTAGAGTGCTTGTCTTCAATCTGGCAAGACTTCATACTGTTAGAGTGCCTGTCTTCAATCTGGTCAAGACTTCATACTGATAGAGTGCTTGTCTTCAATCTGCTCCAGACTTCATACTGCTATAGTGATTGTCTTCAATCTGGTCCAGACTTCTAACTGTTAGAGTGCTTGTCTCCAATCTGGTCCAGACTTCATACTGTTAGAGTGCTTGTCTCCAATCTGACCCTACTTCAATTGTTAGAGTGCTTGTCTCCAATCTGATCCTACTTCATATTGTTAAGTGCTTATCTTCAATCTGATTCTAATTCATAAATGTTAGAGTGCTTGTATCCAATCTGATCCTACTTCATATTGTAAGAGTGCTTGTATCCAATCTGATTCTACTTCATATTGTAAAAGTGCTTGTCTCCAATCTGATTCTACTTCATACTGTTAGAGTGCTTGTCTCCAATCTGTTCCTACTTCTTATTATAAGTGCTTATCTTCAATCTGATTCTAATTCATACTGTTAGAGTGCTTGTCTCCAATCTGTTCCTACTTCATACTGTTAGATGCTTATCTTCAATCTGATTCTACTTCATACTGTTAGAGTGCTTTCTCCAATCCGATTTACTTCATACCGTTAGAGTGCTTGTCTCCAATCTTATCCTACTTCATATTGTTTGAGTGCTTATCTCCAATCTGATTCTAATTCATACTGTTAGAGTGCTTATCTTCAATCTGATTCTACTTCATATTGTTAGAGTGCTTATCTTCAATCTGATTCTACTTCATACTGTTAGAGTGCTTGTCTCCAATCTGTTCCTACTTCATATTGTTAAGTGCTTATCTTCAATCTGGTCCAACTTCATATTGTAAGAATGTTATCTTTAATCTGATTTACTTCATAGTGTTTGAGTGCTTGTCTCCAATCTGATCCTACTTCATATTGTAAGAGTGCTTGTCTCCAATCTGATTCTAATTCATACTGTTAGAGTGCTTGTCTCCAATCTGTTCCTACTTCTTATTGAAGAGTGCTTATCTTCAATCTGATCCTACTCATACTGTTAGAGGCTTGTCTCCAATTTGTCCCAGACTTATACTGTTAAGTGCTTATCTTCAATCTATCCTACTTCATATTGTTAGAGTGCTTGTCTCCAATCCGATTTTACTTCATACTGTTAGAGTGCTTGTCTCCAATCTTATCCTACTTCATATTGTTAGAGTGCTTATCTCCAATCTGATTTCTAATTCATACTGTTAGAGTGCTTGTATACAATCTGATCCTACTTCATATTGTTAGAGTGCTTATCTTCAATTGATTCTACTTCAAATTGTTAGAGTGCTTATCTTCAATCTGATTCTACTTCATACTGTTAGAGTGCTTGTCTCCAATCTGTTCCTACTTCAATTGTTAGAGTGCTTATATCAATCTGGTCCACTTCATAATTTAGAGTGCTTGTCTCCAATCGTTTCCTACTTCATAGTGTTAGAGTGCTTATCTTCAATCTGATCCTACTTCATATTGTTAGAGTGCTTGTCTCCAATCTGATCCAGACTTCATACTGTTAGAGTGCTTGTTCCAATCGATTCTACTTCATAGTGTTAGAGTGCTTGTATCCAATCTGATCCTACTTCATATTGTAAGGTGCTATCTTTAATCTGATTCTAATTCATAGTGTTAGAGTGCTTGTATCCAATCTGTTTCCTACTTCATATTGTTAGAATGCTTATCTTCAATCTGATTCTAATTCATACTGTTAGAGTGCTTGTATCCAATCTGATTCTACTTCATATTGTAAGAGTGCTTATCTTCAATCTGATTCTACTTCATAGTGTTAGAGTGCTTGTATCCAATCTGATCCTACTTCATATTGTAAAGTGCTTACTTTAACTGATTCTACTTCATAGTGTTAGAGTGCTTGTCTCCAATCTGATTCTACTCATACTGTTAGAGTGCTTGTCTCCAATCTGTTCCTAACTTCATAAGTTAGAGTGCTTGTATCCAATTTGATCCTACTTCATACTGTTAGAGTGCTTATCTTCAATCTGATTCTACTTCATACTGTTTAGAGTGCTTGTCTCCAATCTGGTCCAACTTCATACTGTTAGAGTGCTTGTCTCCAATCTGTTCCACTTCATATTGTAAGATGCTTGTCTCCAATCTGTTCCTACTTCATATTGTTAGAGTCTTATCTCAATCTGATTCAATTCATACTGTTAGAGTGCTTGTCTCCAATTGATCCTACTTCATATTGTAAGAGTGCTTATCTTCAATCTGGTCCAGACTTCATACTGTTAGAGTGCTTGTAAACCCCATCTGATCCTACTCTTATTGATAGAGTGCTTATCTTCAATCTGATCTACTTATATTGTAAGAGTGCTTGTATCCAATCTGATCCTACTTCATATTGTAAGAGTGCTTATCTTCAATCTGATTCTACTTCATACTATTAGAGTCTTGTCTTCAATCTGGTCAAGACTTCATACGTTAGAGTGCCTGTCTTCAATTGGTCAAGACTTCATACTGTTAGAGTGCTTGTCTTCAATCTGCTCCAGACTTCATACTGCTATAGTGATTGTCTTTAATCTGGTCCAGACTTCTAACTGTTAGAGTGCTTGTCTCCAATCTGGTCCAGACTTCATACTGTTAGAGGCTTGTCTCCAATCTGACCCTACTTCATATTGTTAGAGTGCTTGTCTCCAATCTGATCCTACTTCATATTGTTGAGTGTTATCTTCAATCTGATTCTAATTCATACTGTTAGAGTGCTTGTATCCAATCTGATCCTACTTTTATATAGTAAGAGTGCTTTACCAATCTGATTCTACTTCTATTGTAAGAGTGCTTGTCTCCAATCTGATTTTACTTCATACTGTTAGAGTGCTTGTCTCCAATCTGTTCCTACTTCTTATTGATAGAGTGCTTATCTTCAATCTGATTCTAATTCATACTGTTAGAGTGCTTGTCTCCAATCTGTTCCTACTTCATATTGTTAGAGTGCTTTTTCTCCAATCTGTCCAACTTTCATACTGTTAGAGTGCTTGTCTTCAATCTGGTCCAACTTCATACTGTTAGAGTGCTTTCTCTAATCTGTTCTACTTCATATGTTAGAGTGCTTGTCTCTAATCTGTTCCTACTTCATACTGTTAGAGTGCTTGTCTCCAATCTGTTCCTACTTCATATTGTTAGAGTGCTTATCTTCAATCTGATTCTACTTCATAGTGTTAGATGCTTGTATCCAATCTGATCCTACTTCATATTGTAAGAGTGCTTATCTTCAATCTGATTCTACTTCTATTGTAAAGTGCTTGCTTCAATCTGTCCAGGCTTCATACTGTTATCCTATGATCTAGGGATTGAACCTGACCTATGGATCGTAGCCTGTTCCGAACCCGAGACATCTAGATCAGTAGCCTGTTCCATTAGGTCGTTCCTGTGAACCCGGACTTCTAGATCAGTTTTCCTGTTCCGTTAGGTTGTTTCCTGTGACTAGGATTCAACTAGACTGGGATCTGTAGCCTGTTCCCGAACCCGAGACATCTAGATCATAGCCTGTTCCATTAGGTTAACCCGGGACTTCTAGATCAGTAGCCTGTTCCGTTAGGTTGTTTCCTGTGACTAGGGATTCAACCTAGACTGACCACTCAGATCCCTCCCTTTGGGCGCATCTAGGTTCGAATCTAGGTCGGGTCTACTCAAAGTGGTATTTTGTTTTTGAAACTAAAAAACCCCCGTATTGAAGTTTTATGTAGAGGGTCTTAACTTTGCTGTACTAAGGGAGCATACTACCCAGGATCCCAATCCATGATAACTTTTACCACACCTACACCTACACCTACACATCGAGACCGTGAGACACCCGCATTTGCGGAGAGAGGGGGAAAAACCCTGTCCTCCGATGCTAGTCTCCCCCGCCCGCCCCCCTCTCAGCCATCCCTACCCTCCGCGCCCTCCCATCGTGTCCTCTGCGCTCCCCCTCCCCTCCCTCAAGTCCTCCATCAACAATTTTTGCTAATGAGTCACAGAACCCCCGCACCAAAAAAATATTTTTTGTCTCCCACTCCACCCAGGTGCTCCTCTATCCCTCTCCCCAACCCCCTCCCTCCCTCTCCACCATCATGTGCTACAACCCTTCCTATCACCCCATCCCCCTGTCATCTCAGAACCCATTAAAATGGTGATTAATGGGTGTCCCAGAAACTGCACTATGTTTAACGAAGGTATAAGAAAAAAACCAGATGCTCTACACCCCCCTCCCTCCCTCTGCCAACATCGCGTGCTACAACCCTTCCTATCCCCACATCCCCCCACCCCCCATCCCCCTCCCCCCTGTTGCAGAATTCTCACTTTCCCCTTACTCAACAATCTGCCACTTCCATAAGAAAATCAGGAATGTCCAGTGCAACACGCCATTTGGAATAAAAAAAAGGTAGAAAAGATTAAGACTCAAATAAAATTTAATGATCTATCGCATATTTATTTAAAATATTTTAATGATTGAAGCTGTCCATGACTAGAGAAACATAATTTATTCTGTCTGAAATATCTACAGTGCAAGCATAAAAAGAACTGGACTGTTATTTATAAATACTTCTTAGCAACATTTCATCAATGAAATTGAAGGCTTACAGACATTGTTTGTGTGAGATTGGTTATATCTGTCTACTACGTCCCTTAGATTACCCTGTGGATTATAAAAGTTAATAAGGACCATTTATTTAATTAAATGATCATCTACATCCATTACGCCCGCTCTCGGATTCCCTTTGTTTGCCTATAATACAGTACACCAGTGCACTCACTTAAATCGGATGCGCAGGCGTACTGTTGTTTGCCTATAATACAGTACACCATGCACTCACTTATCGGATGCGCACCGTACTGTTGTTTGCCTATAATACAGTACACCAGTGCACTCACTTATCGGATGCCCCAGCAGTACTGTTGTTTGCCTATAATACAGTACACCATGCACTCACTTATCGGGATGCGCAGCGTACTGTTGTTTGCCTATAATACATACACCAGTGCACTCACTTACGATGCGCGCCGTACGTTTTTGCTTATAATACAGTACACCAGTGCACTCACTTATCGATGCGCAGCAGTACTGTTTTTTGCCTATAATACAGTACACCAGTGCACTCACTTATCGATGCGCAGCCGTACTGTTGTTTGCTTATAAACAGTACACCAGTGCACTCACTTATCTATGCGCAGCAGTACTGTTGTTTGCCTATAATACAGTACACCAGTGCACTCCTTATGGGATGCGCAGCCGTACTGTTGTTTGCTTATAATACGTACACAGGTGCACCCACTTCTTGGGGGTCATCCATAAACCATGTAACGCTTTTTTCTTACCTTTTAACCCCCCTGCCCCATGTAACACAATGTATACATTTAGCTTAGCCCCCCCTCCACCCCCACCTTGTTACGTAACTTTTCTCACCAAAAAATGAATTCATTATTTAATAAAGGGGAAATTTTGTGACTAAAGGAAATTTAGATTTAATACTTCTTAAAATACATATAAATGATAATGATTATAGAGAGTATTATTATTTATGGTTCGCTACACATAGAAACAGAATAAGACAGACAAGTACAACATAAAGACGTTGAATTCAAATTCCTTAGGTTCACGAGATAAAAACCTTGTATATTTAGTTGTGGATGCCAGGTTTGCAATATGATAAGAACACTCTGTATGCTGAGTAGAATGGCCATTTCTGTAGAAGCGCTACATAATTATGTAAAGTGCACATTTCAGATAATTGACGCTGGGATTGCACTTCCTTAATATCATCACTTTTTACTTTCTCGCTATCTTCAGGTAAAAAAGTAAATTTTGATCGTCAAAAAATCGAGCTCGATATTTTGATGAATCTTGACGATTCATGACCCACCAAATCCAAAAAAGTTTTTTTGAATTCTGTTTCTGTACCTTCAACTAAGCCCAAACTATTTTACCGATCGGGCTAAAACCTGGTATCTAAGGTTTTCATAGGGTTGCCCGAGGGGTATTTAGAATTGGATATCCAACCATAAAATTAAGGGTAATTTACTAAGGGGCAAAAAGATAAAAAGTCGATTTTCTCAAAATCTGCTCTAACGATTTTGATTAAATTTAATTTATAAATCTTTATAAATTTCCAAAAATAATGACTACTCTAGATATTTAAGAAAAATGAGTTTAAGGCTCCGATCTGGTGACTGAATTATCACTTTTTATAATACCTCCTAAACATTTAAAATATGGAATTAATTATCATTACAAATATTAGGTCTCTTTATAAAACAAATATTTTATTCGAAGCACATTTTTATATAACAAACAACTTTCAATATTTTTGCAAATATAATATTTTTTTCACTTTCGAAGTATTGCGACCGTAAAAAATTTAACGTGAATGTTGATGGATGTCGACGTCTCATGAAATCTCGAAAGCTAAAAATGGTCTTTGCAATTCCGCCTGTCTGTGTGGGCTGTTTAAACTTAAATTAAGATAGTTTAATAAAGGGTGAAAAGTATAGAAAAGATTTTCTCAAAATCGGCTCTAACAATTTTGATTAAAATTCATATCTAGGCTGGATTAATATTATAAATAAAAATGGCTATTTTCATTTTCCCGTGAAAATGACTTTTAGGGTACTTTACAGAAACAATATTTTCGTATCCCCAACTATTTGAATACTAAATAACTTATCATTTCAAAATTATAGTACTGTTAAAAAAAATTATTTTATATGATTATATTTTTATAATCCAACAGTTTTTGAGATATTATGAAAATATATTAATACAATTTTTTGAGCTTTAGTTGTTAAGAAGCACTACTTAAGTTTTAACGCAATAATTATCCAATGCCATAAAGTAATTAAATATAATAAGTCTCTCAAAAAGTATATGTAATTTTTCCTTAAACCTCTTGGGAGAAACAATTATCTATCTCCATTTTAGACCCAACAGTCGATATTTACATTTTTTTATTGGTTAAATGAGGAATTTAATAACAAGGCATGACATGAAATGTGTAACACCTAATAAAATGTTGAAAATTTTAACCGGAAATCGAAATTTTAATACGAAGTGTTGATCCTTGTGGACTCATTATTGCTCTTTTTTTATTGGTCCAAACATACAAATGAGAACATTAATTCTTTAAAAAATAAAATTATAAAATTAAAACCACGATTCAAAATTTTATACATAAGTATAATGCAATTTATGCTTGGTTTTGCTAGTGTATATTATTTCGTATCACATATATATCGAGTTTTGAATAAATATATCCATTTTTAAACAATAGAACGAGAAAGTCCGTGCGTGGTTCCGTATTAACTATTTTAATAGTCATATTATCATCAATAGAGAGCTATTTAAACAATTATAGGTATGCAACATTTCTAAATTAGTATAGGATTAATCTACAATTTTACTCTGATTAACTTATCAATTCCTAATTCATGTTTCGTTCCAACATCGATCCTGGATCCTGGCTTCACTCTAGAAAAAACTAGATGGCCAATGAAGCAGAGATCAGGGTTCAAATACCTGTCGGGTCTACTCAAGTGGCTTTTTCTAAATGGTTTTTATATTCTATCTCCGCGTTAATGAGGGTAGATTACCTCTAAAATTCTACCATTCTCATTTCTACTCCATTAGATAAATATAATTTAAAAAATTACAATAATTACAATTTGAGCATACCACCCTAAAATAAGGTAGAATTTTAAAGGAAATCTACCAGCATTTGTATGGAGGGAGAGTGGGAGACCATTTAGGAAAAGCACCCTTAGTAGATCTGAATATATTCGAACCCCATAGCCCCAACATCGGCCGTCTAGTTTACTAAGAGAATGAAAATTTAGACAAAGCGGCCACCGTAGCAGTGTATAATATTTGAATTTATATACATACACACTAGATTTAACAGAAGGGAAAAGGTATAAATACACCTACCTTTTGAAAATAATTAATGACATTTGAAGCTATAATTTCATAACATGCTGCTGGTACGAAGAAATAACATATTGATGCACTCCTCAAACTTGCCTTGAGATAAATTCTGTAATTTTGCTTCTTTACATTTCACTACAACATCTTTTTGATACTCTTCCACTATTTTTTCTGGATATCACTTTTTATACGCAAACAATGAACAAATCTCCTCTTTTGAAGAATTCAATTTTTGTTTTTGTACAAACACAAGCGATTATTCAGGGCCTGTGTACAAGAATGTGCAGTAGGAATCTAAATCATAATTATCTCAACTATACTGATAAATGAAAGCCGCTTCGACTGACAGCTGTTATCCAACTAAAGAACGTGAGGGGGTCAGTAGATGGACAAATCTAAACAGTGCCGCGAGTATAAACATGGCACTGTCATCTGCATGAAAATATGGGTTTTCAAATGTGCTTGACGTTCGTAGTCTCGGGCAGACAATGACACCTATAAGTGCATTTGAAATATTGATAAACAAAAAGTAAGTGCTAAGCTTGCATTTTTTAACTCCATAGATATTTTTAAGCTATCTATAAGTATGTTTATCAAGGTGAAAACATGAACAATAATATTATTTTTGAGCATTAGAATTTGAGTACATATAAGATATGGTTACATAACACTTTGATGTACCCCACCCTCCCTCCATAAACAGCATGTAGATATCAGAGCCCCCCTCCCCTCTCCTCTTCAAAACATTACGTGGTTTATTGACGACCCCTTGGAGTGCAGCCATACTGTTGTTTGTCTATAATATATCAATCACACAGTGCAATCACTTGGACTATCTCACAGATGAGTATTGTAGGATTTGGACAGGAAAAACTTTTTATGTCAACAAATGATAGATTTTTACTATAATATTAGTTTTTATTTCATAGGTATTGATACAATCTATCAAACGTGATGTCTACAGATATCATCACTTGACGTATTAGTATAGAAAAATTATATTTAGTACCCTTTATAAGCCGTCTCATAAGTTTGTTATTATGAAAATTGGACTGTAACATGATGGCTGTATTCATACATTATGTTTATCATTATCTCCTACCGGTTGAAGCTACGCCCTCCAACATTGCATTGCTTACAATATAATGGCCTCTATAAGACCTGTTGCACTGTTATGTCGGAAGCGCAACCTCAATTAATGTTGTGTTTATTTTCTGCCTCTGCAATAAGATGTTGTGAGACGTTAATTTCAACTAGAGGAATTAAGAAAGATAAATAAAAAGGAAGATATATGCAAGACTGTCTAGATGAATAAAACCCAAGATGACAGTTATAGCCTCGATATCATACAAGAAGGTAGAGAATATGAAAGCTCGTGGATTCTTTCACGCAATCCTGAACGATACCTTGAAGGTATAACAATTTTGCGCGTCTGGGTTTACATCAATCGTAGCTCAGGTTGTGGAAAGATTAACCTACTAATGTATCATTGCACCAGAGGACGCCCGAATGTACTAATCGTGCATCCTTTCCATGGAGGCTCTTCCATGTCCCGATGTGATGAGATGATGGTGTGGAACCAGTGAAAAACTTAAACCCAACTTAAGTATAAACCCTAATGATAGTTAGGGTAATTCCCCTTTCTGGATAAATACCCGAGGTACCAGCTGGGAGTCGACCCCAGAACCCCTAGGCTTGTAGAGAGCTGCACTGAACATTACGCCATGGGGCCGGTTACCTTGAAGATAAGAGTCGGATCTGCCCCCATATGAAATAACACCTTAATTTTAAATTTTCCACATCAATCGCAGGACCCACTTGTCAGTTGCAAAACCTATTCATTACATTGATTTAAATGCACGAAGTGGAAAATGTGATACCTTCACCTCGATCTGAGCAAGGCCTACCTGGATTGTGTTCCCGGTGCAGTACGTGACTGAATTAGCCGCAGCAACAGCGTACGGACGTGCAAATTTATTAGACTCGATTCTTGCGTGAACGATGTATGTGAGGAGTGAAGGGGGAGGACCCTTGATTTCTCGTCCATGGGATGGATGTATCCAAACGTGTTTTGTCGAGGTCGCCCACTATCCACCTTGGAGACATTGTAAGTGGCCAACACGACCAATCCTTTGACAGTTCTCAATGAATAGATTTCCTACTGGTAAACGCATATGCAAGTGATATTTTTTAATGCCGTGCCTTACTACCCATTCCATTTTTACACTTATGTACTAATTAATTGGTTTGTGAGATTAGAAGGGCTATATTTAGAATATATGTTCCAGTATTTGCGTGTAAGGAGAGTGAAACCTCATTTTGGAATAAAACCTCAGTACACCCGACCGAGATTCAAACCTCGATCTCCTCGTCATTGGCAGTTTAATCTACTGTGAGAGTAGTGCGTTAGACCACGTGGCCACCGAGTGAGTCATATACAAGTATTGTATTTTTATCTACTTTCTCATATAAAGAAGTACTGTAATCTTGAGAATTTTCTTCCTCGATATAATTATCAATCTCTACATTTTGTGGTATGTCTCCACACCCCCTCCCCCCCCAAAGTGGGTATTACATTTATTTCCGACTATCCATCTGCCTATCTATATGTCTGTCCTCTGTCCATGATCCAAAACATTTGATGAATTTTGTTTACACTTGATATTCAGATAATAAATGGTCATGCCTTGGCCGTGTATTGATTTTGTATTCTAATTCTCAAATTTAGGTTAGGTAGCTTACAAAAATGTAAAATAAAAATTGTATTTTTAAAAATCAATAACTAAACTATTGTTCATTTTTTTTTTTTCAAAATGGCTTTAATGATTTTGTTCAAAATTAATATCCGGGTAATTTTTGAAGTTTCCTTCAATATTAAAACCAGGGGAATGGCTGAAGATTTTGTACAAAATCAAAACTCTGGGGAATATATAGTATGAAAAAAACATTAATCACCCCGATTTTCATAAGAAATCCATTACTTAACAAATAGATAATTACTAGATCTACTTTTCGTATCCATACTTCAAGTCATGTAATCTGCAGCTGTCAAGTTTTATGGATATTATCGACAGCTATAAAATTATTAAAATATAGTAAAACTCTATCAATGTTGGTTGCAAAAAAAGTTTGTACTTCTAAAACAGGCTTCCTAAGAAAAATGGGTGTATAACTTGTTTTTTGTAAGAGTAGTTTAGTGATGACTTGTTAAGAATGCGAAATACTTTGCAAACCGACCTAACGGTTTTGTTTAAAATGGATAACTGGGGAGTGTTTGGTATAGAAAATAACATTTTATATTTGTGTTTTTTTAGATAGAATAATTAATTTAAGGGTAGCTTATAAATTATTAATTTTTGAAAATTTAAAATTTCATAAAAAGCTCCAAAATTTGTTATTTCAAAAAGTGAAACTAAGTAGGGGTATATGACAAATAAGACTATTCTCATTTTTAGCGTAAACGTAATTAGAGGTTGCTATACTAATGAGGGAGTTTTAAAAATGTTATGACAAAGTATTTACGATTGTGCCATGTCTTTAACTTGTCTGTTTTTATTTTGTGACTCTCATTTTACTACCTGACCAGATATCCTCATATTTGTTCTATTGGAACAGGGGTGAATAAGGTATTATAAAGAAGAGTGTACCCACATTTGATTTGAGAGAGAGCGAGAAACCATTTTGGAAAAGTTATCTCATTACACCATGGCAGTTTTTGAATCCGACGTCCCAGTTACTCTAAAATCAAACAATAAGAGACTATCACCTTTACCATGTCACCACCGGTGTCAAGTAACAAGTTGGTCCTATTGTTAGTGCCATCGTAATAATTAAATAGCAACGGCTTTTATGTTTGTATTATAGCATGAAGAAAAATTGTTTGCAGTTACAACTGAGAGCTATTTATCCAGCATACTCTATCACAACCAGTTAAATAGATACAAATTAGTGTCTAGTTATTGATTTTGCTACTAAAAATGTTAAATGTTTTCCTCGTCTGTACTTTACTTTTTAGTGCTATGTGTCTATATTAATAGCATAGATAAGTACACTGCTTTACATATCGATAAATTTCTACTTCTTTCAAGATTATGAAAATATTATATTATATTTTATTATATATATTATATATTTAGCACCGCGTCTTACTTTATGAAAATAACATGTTAGGAAGAAGATCAGGTAATTATGCAAACTAGTATTTAATAAACTTAACGATTTTAGTAAAGCAAGGACTACAATGATTATAGCTAAAATACCTTGACTTGTCTATTTTAATGACGTCTTTCAAGAACTCCATTACATTTTATGTCATCCAATTAAATTATTTTTAATTCCGTAGTAAGTAGGCTACTGTCTACACTAAGTCTATTTTATACCAAGATATAGGATTATTAACTCTGCACGTTTATTAATGCAATCAAATGATGTAATTGACTCATTTCTGAGATTGGAAATTGTATAGTAAATATGTTTCTAATTTAATTATTATAAAAATAGTTTATTCTTTGATAGAATGTAAAGATATTCCAAATTTATAGGACCACTATAAGTACTTTATTGTTATTATTATTATTATTATTATTATTATTATTATTATTATCCATCCAGGCTATACACACTTACGCTAATGTGTAATGGTAGGGTGATTGTGAGATGAAATGGAGGACCTACAGTTTAACGTGGAATCCGAACCACGGTGGAGGCCTGGCATTCCCCACATTCACAAGATGTCTTGTCAGAGGTGAAGGAAGGGTGTGGTAATCAGATAAATATGTGCCGGGACCGAGGATTGAATCCCGGCCGCCAGCACAGAAGTCTGACACCTTACCCCTAGACCACCAGGTCACCTTAAATCCAATTTAATTATAAGATTTATAAAGTTACTTGAATTGAGAATGTACATTTAATATATAAAATAATATATAAAATATATAATCTATACATCAAATGACATACAAACAAACTTAACCTGAGACAATACACATATAAATTATATTCTTTAAGATGAAAAATGACACCTGAATACGGTAATCGAACCGGGGACCTTTCGCTTAGTACGCTAATGTTCTAACCGCTTAGCTATCCAGGAGTTATCTCGTGCCCAGGGTTATTCTACACCCATATTTTAAGGCAGAGTCTGTGATGGACGTGTGGAAATCCTCAGTATGATCAGTTAAGATCACGAGCTATCAAATAATGCAGCCATCTTAATCTCAATTGTTGGAATTTTGCTGCCGAATGTACAATGACAACTGTATGAATGCGCATATCATAATGGATTAAATAGACAATATATTATAATCGATAATTATAACTATAACCACATCTAATTATCATATTCTTTAAATTCCCGTGTCCGGATGTAAGGTTTTAGTTTGAAGAATATGATATTTAGAAGCGGCTATAACCGTGATTATCATATATAATGTATTTGTAATTTAATCTCACTTTATATTTAGCAACGGAGCCTAGGGTTGATTGTAGCGTCTGGGTAGTAATATGAATCCATACAGAACTACTACAGTATTTAAGTTCTTGTAAGGTCACCCTTATCACCGTATTTTAGCAATCTCATGCGACTTGTAACTCAAAAATCAAAACTATCCCAAACACTTTGAACCAGTCTAACGCGTCTTATATTCCGGAGTGGGGCAACAGTTGAAAGGTCCCCAGCCTAGGACTAAACCAAGTTCCCCTACAACAAGTTAGACCCTTCCCCTTCTATTATGTAAACCCTTGGAAATTAACTAGAGCTTTGTAAGCCTCATCTGAATAATTTATATCTATTGAACTAAAGTTCCGGGGTTTTATCTCATGGCATGGCCAAAAACATCGCCGTTGGTGATGATTAACTTACAGCTAGGATATGACTGGTAATAAATAGTAGCCTATCTATTCTAGAATAAAGTTAGTTAATAGCTGACTGAGCGTGGCGAGGTCCCCTTTTAACCTGACCATTTGAAATATTGTCTCTCTGTTTGTTCGGATGATCGCTCCACGATAACTGTCCAATGCTCTGAACAATTTTAACGAAGTTTGGCAGGGAGATTCTTTGAGCCTAGGCCAAAGAATTTATGTACAGTACATGGTTTTTAAATCTGGTTACCCGTTAAATATAATGGCCAATCAAAATAGTTTTCGTTTATTAGCGTATCTCAATTGATTTGAATCGATCGAGATTTTTTTTTAAATTTTTTTTTACATATATTGTGAGACTGACTTAATAAACCTTGCAAACAATGGTTATTCTCTATGAATACAATGCAATATTGATGTAGTATTAATTAGTTTTCTGTCCAATTTGATCACCAAGTAAAGAGTATCCACTTCAAATCCTAGGAGAAATTACAGGACATATTTCAACTCGAAATCCAAAGCTATATCTTAAGAGTGTGGTAACGATAAGAACATGGAGAGAGTGAGGTCTATGGCTAGCAGAACTACTAGTACTACTGTAGTAACGATAATAACATCAATGGAGAGAGGTCTATGGCTATCAGAATCACTTTTAATACTGTAGTAACGATAATAACCTCAATGGAGGGAGGTCTATAGCTAACAGAATTACTTATAATACTGTAGTGACGATAATAACATGGGGAGAGAGCGAGGTCTATGGCTAGCAGAATGCTAGTAATACTGTAGTAACGATAATAACATGGAGAGAGTGAGGTCTATGGCTAGCAGAACTGCTAGTAATACTGTAGTAACGATAATAACATGGAGAGAGTGAGGTCTATGGCTAGCAAATACTAGTAATACTGTAGTAACGATAATAACATGGAGAGAGTGAGGTCTATGGCTAACAGACTGCATGTAATATTTTAGTAACGATAAGAACACGGAGGGAGCGAAGTCTACTGTTATGTTCACGGAGTTTATGCTTGGGGCAACCAGAGATGTTGTTAGAACACTTGGTCTTCTGGCAAGAACATTTAATTATATTAATGATAACTTCTGGGGCTGGTAACTCTGTCGTCATTGTAGGACACCATTCTTCATCTTCATTTTCCCAACCGTATTCATCTGGTTAAGGAAGGTGAGGATTGGCCACAATGTCTGGTTCCATACAAGTAGCTGGTAGTATGCACGAAGGATATCCTTATGTAGAGAAGCTTTTGTTGGTGGTAGTTTTTCAGCTTGTGGCTGTTGTCGTTTGAATATGAACCAGTGGAGTTTAGAAACTGACGTGACAAGTGTTTTCGACATGTAAATTTTACAGACGAAGGTTTCTACAGCAGCTGTAACATTATATGTAATAGTTAACTCAACTCCAAGGAATGAAAGGTCATTAAAAGTTGTTGGGGACTTCTCAAGGAAAGTCTTCCTAAACATTTTCCCTTTAGGGAAGCCGGTAACATCTACTCTATTCAGGGCATGAAATGCTGATAAAACTGCTATTCTTTCAGGTCCAAGTGCATCTACAATATTTTTAAGCTTGTTTCCTCTGTTTTTTTTTCAGTACCCGTGAAAAAATAAGTGCTAATGCATAAGTTTGGGTATCTTTTGAGAAACATTTATCACTGTATGCTACCACTGAAGGTTTGTCGGATGGGAATTACATCAGTATAATTGAAAATAAATTCGGGTAGTTTATTTTTAGTCTTTGTGTGGGCAAGAAGCTTTCTTATTTAAAGTTTTGAGATAACGGTTAAGATGGTAATATAATACTACACAAGTTCTGAGCAACCCTGTATTTTCCCCTTGTTTTGATTTTTGAAGATCATTCAACATCATGTCGATCAAACATAAAACGGATTTCATCAAAGCTAACAATTTTTTCACTAGGTACCTGGTTAAGTGAGCAGCAATATCTGATAATCTCTTTACATAATTTGTTTTTCCCATTGTGTGCAGCACAGCAATATTATCCACCACAATAACTTCACGCTGTCTTATATTATAAACCATGTCTGTGCATACGCTGGTTTCAGTTAAGCACCCATTGTTGGAGGTTTCTTTTAGTGTATTTTCTAGGATACCAATTAAAGAGCTCTTGCATGAAACACCATGAAGAGAACCATTAGCTGCAAACAAAGTTATTGGAACAACTGAAAACTCATACTACCCTATAGCTTGTTTAGCCAACATCGGTTCTTGATTTATAAACAATCAAGAGTATGGCGAACAAAGATGTCTTCTGGTGGTTCTATAACTCTCCCACGGGAACTTAGAGTCTCTTTTTGGTAGCACTGTTTATGTGCATAGCTTCTGGAGATTCATTGGTGCCCAGAAAGGTAAAAAGTTTGAGTTTAGACGTTCATTGATACACTTTGTACAGCTCTTTACCTATCTTTGATTGTTGACCGATGTTCTCTTCAATATCTTTAGGCATCACAGTTGTCGTGACCAAATTACTTAAACACTACTTTCTTCACTGAAAGGATTGCCATACTCTTTCACTATAGAACAAAATGTATGTATTTTATTTTCTTCCCACTATAAAGTCCTTAGTGAATACTCGTGATGTAGCCTATAGATTTATTTTCTATCGTCGTTCTTGATATAGGCTCGGATACTTCTTTACCTCTTTCAAGCTCTGGATCAATAAGAAAGTACTTTGTTTTAGCATTTTCATTTATAGAGTTATCCCAAATAAGTCTCCTAGTACTTTCATTTGTCTAATTACATTAGTTAACAGTCGAAAGCTGACATATTATACACAAATTCCTACTAATATTTACATGCTGAACTCAAATATATTATCAAAAATGTCCTATCACCTAAGGTTTTTGAGATACGATTCACTTTGCATTATAAGTTAAGATATACATTTTACAGTGTTTGGCATGTCCCACAATACTGTGATTTTTTTTACATTAAAACCTAATTTACTTAAATATTAAGTTCAGGATAATACAAAATAAATCGGTAAAATTAGGAATACATATTTCAACGTTCAAGTGCTGGATACTGGGGGAGGGGGGAATAGGGGATCAGAGTTGTGGAGTAGGGGTGTTAAGAAGAGGTATTGCAGCACGCAAGCGTAGGCCTGGCTAGATGTATGTTAAAACAAAGTCAAGGTCAGGCAGTCTAGAATCAGCATCTTTTCAGAGTATATGAGAGTGTGACATTTCTTTGTATTTGTGTGTTTTGGTGTTCTCAGTCAATTTAGTGAATAGTGCTATGAAAAACATGTCAACTTTGCAAGTACGTGGATATGTAATTAGTCCAGACAACTTTTGTTAAGTGTGTGGTAAGCTCGCAACAAAAACTCTACAGAAAACTATTTCGAGTTTGATTAAAAAAGTTCTATAAAAGGTATTTTGGCTGTGCACTTGGGGATCAAGAGAAATACCGAGCTGTATATCGTGTGCCGTTACACTAGCCGAGTGGTATAGAAGAAAACGTCGTGCTATGCCCTTTGCTGTTCCAATGGTTTGGCGTGACCCAAAAGATCACTGTACTGAATACTGTTTTTGTAATACCAAGAGATATGGATATTCTAGCAAAAACAAACATACTATTAAGTATGCAACTGTATCCTCTGGACTCAAGCCCATGCCACATGGGAGAGAATTACCTGTTCCTGTACCACCTTTAAATGCAACTGACATGGAAACATCAGACAGTGAAAGAGATCAAACTCTAATTGCTGAAGAGTACTGTCCTGAACGTAATGATAAAATACTACACTTGATTGAACAGCAGAATTGTATGGCTTAGTTCGTGACTTACGGTTGTCGAAACAGCAAGCAGGACTACTTGACTCTAAGTTTACCAGTGGTACCTCTTAGCTTAAGGCACAAACATTTCAAGTTTTAGAATGCAACACCCCCCCCCCCCCCCTAACTATACTAGGGTGAGGCTGACTAGAAAATCAGGCGATAATATAGCATAATTTTACCAACATCTTTATTTTATAATAAACAATGAAATAGTACAAAATTTTAGCACATCAACAAAAAATAGAGCATGAAGCGCGTCTTCTTTTCTGACATAGAAACAGATCCGTTTAGAGTACGGAGACCTTAACTCAACAATGCTCAGCCCCGTAGGGATATGTAACAAAGAGTAACAGCAAATGCTAATGCGCAAGCGCGATGAACATAATCATACATATCAAACATCAACCCTAAATGACTAATATCAAAGCCAATGGTTCCAGGCTCGAAGATTATTTAATCTATCAAAGTGAGCTCTAAAGCTGTACATATTTAAAACTCCCGCGTAACACATCAGCGATTACTGCAGAAGCTAGGCGTTAATGCGCTAACAACCCTCAATAAATATCATAATGTTACTCAAATGTAGCGATAATAACAATCAACAGTGGACCTAGTCCCAACCTATTATATAAGTGCCATACATCCTAATTTATTGTAAATACCCAGACGACACCTAATTAGAGCATAATCCTTTAATAGTTACAAGACGGGTGGTAAGCCCAAGACGCAGAGTTTGACTCTGCGCACTCAAATGTCTATAAATATATCAACAAAGCCAATAGGCGCAATTAAATCGGGCTAGAGCCCAAATAGGATGGCAGAAAGGCGATGGCGTTTTCAACTACAGCGAGAAGCGCATGGCATTGCCAAGTTCAATATTCCAATATGAGTTTAGTGGTGAACTATAATTTTGACTGGTTTCCCCCACTACGCCGAAAGATAATTTTGATGCAAAACAATAAACCCAAGCCCTACGTCACCGTTTCACCTTAGGTCAGCTGGCGGTGTAATAAGTAACCATAGACCACCAGCGTCCCAATATATATACAAAAATGAATTCACAGAGATGGGAAGGGACGCAAGGAGAGGGAAGGAAGGAGAAGCGATACACAAGACGACAAGAAGGATCGGGTAACTAGTCGAACAATCTAGACGCTACGCGTGGTGGAACCAGTAACTATCTTCTTTTGTTTCTGGCCAGTATCGGGTTTGGGCCTTAGTATTGGTCCGTTGAACGCTCCGCTTGTCTATCGGGCGGTCGGTTGGAGTGAGGAGGTCGGTGCTAGTGCTCGTGTGCTGCAGCTCGTCAAGGAGGTTCGGTGAGTCTCTCCCATTCGATTTAGCCATAACTCGTAACTTGTTACATCCAATTTGTAGCTTGTTACAAGAAATAGAAACAAATTATTGTTTACATACTTTGCAAACCGCAATTCAGTGTGTTTATGTACATACATTAATGGCTTGATGCTGGAATTTGGGACTCCAACATAATCCTGAAGAGTGGCGGTTCTTCATAGATTCATCCAAAGCTATTCTGAAAGCAGTGCTATTTCATAATGGGAATAAAGTGCAATCAATACCCATTGATTATGCAGTTGGAATGACAGAAACCTACGAGAGTATGATTACGCTGCTAGAAGGAATAAAATAAAAATATCACATGTAGAAAGTTGGCAGTGATTTAAAAGTTTTTGCTTTGATTCTTAGCTTACAAAGTGGCTTTACAAAGTACTGCCTTTTTTGCCTTTGGGATAGTCGAGATACAATAAACCGCTATTTTTTAGTGAAAGAATGCTGAAACGTCAAGACTTTGTAGTTCATGAGACAAATGTTAAACATCCTCCCTTGATTGACCCTGAGGAAATGTCCTTATTCTTGTTTACTACTCAGTTTCCAGAAATATATTCCTCATAAATTTTTGGGTCTGTAATTGACCGTTGTTTCATCTCATTCAAGAACAGTGGAATAAATTTTGCGTGTTTAAGTTTATCTTGAGCAAAGAACTTTGGTGTGAGCTACTCAAGAGCTTTAAGATGCAAACACCAATATCCAGTGCGTACTGCAATGATACACAAATATATATAATAGATCATTTGCATGTAATTCTTCATAAAACCGATTAAAGGTGTATCATTGAAATAAAGCAGAATATATACCGCTTTTGACAGTTTGATATGTGTCGCGAAAAAAGCGACTAGCGAAAAAAGCTGCCACTGAAATAAACTGACACTCGTGGGCTAGAGGACATTCCTGACCTCTGTGGGTTTTGGCGTGGGGAGATGGAAGTGGTGGGGAAGGGGAAGAGGTGGGTAATACAAAAAAAACTTATTACCATCACACTTTATCCAGGCTTTGGACTGGCTAAATGATATAAATATGTTTCTGTCATTGATAAACACATTTCTATAATTTAGGCGTGTTTAAAATCATATTTCTATCATTAAAGCCAGTTTAAAATCAGCTATAAGATAGTAGATTCATCTTGAGCTGGGAGATTTATTTTCATTTAAGCCATGTTTTGAAGATAGGAGATGGTTTTAAGACACCCCCTTACGTCACCAGTTTTTCATACTTCTTGATAGTTTTCTCAATTGCTCCTCCAGCTTTTCGTAAACGGCTTCCTCTTATTTCCTTCGAGGCTCACCTGTAACCTCATAAACATGCAGGCCGAGTTTTCCGCTTCTGTTTGAAAACACTGGATCACTTCCTTAATTCTGGGGTTAAGTCTTCAAAACATGCTGTTTAGTCAGCGGTTCCACCCTTCATCTAAGTTTGTGGTCCTGTGTCTTCTCTGTGGCAGCTCCAAAGGTGTATAGGGATGTATTCATTTTACATCCATTTTTCGACTAAATAATTGAAGAACTCATTTAGTTTTACGTTTTCAGGATCGTGAGAGTAGATCACCAACCAGCCATCGAAGATAGCTTCAGGTTTGAGAAACGCAGGGCTGCACACATGTGCACACATATGTGAAGACCAACTTTCTCGTTTTCTTTGTAGTCTCGCGTGAGTCTCAACTCTTGAACTCTTCTCCAGAGACACTTTTTCATGTGAAAATGACATTCCTTTATATACACCTAGGTTTAAGGTTTCTTTCAAAGCGGATATTTATGCTGCCTCAAAATCTGCGTTGACTGTTCTGTTTCCAGTAGTGAGGAATAACTTCAAGAATTAGTTGAAAAAATTTATTAGGTAAAAAATAAAAGGCCGCGGTGTATGTGTTTCTTTCATCAGACAAGCTTCCAAATTCAGAAAGAATTGAATAGATCTGCGCAAACTGTTTACTTCAGTTTTTAGCACTCCCATCCATAAAAAAAATCTTCATAACATTTTAATCCTTTTCTTCTTTCACTGAAAATTAAAGTTGTTTCGCTAGATTTGTCATCCACCAAGAGAAAGCTGCTGCCAGCTCTCATCTTCAAAAACACCTAATCAAGAACTATGTCCTCGTGCGTCTCTGTTTGCTTGATTTCCTTGGGATTTGCACCTTTGATGATAGAGAACCCTCTTTGTCACGTCCTGGGCAGACATCTGTGTGACAAATTCTTTGTTGTAGAATTTGTAAATAGATGTATATTCTTCCCGTACCCACTTATTTGCTTGTTGAAGAGTTTTCTTGACTTCAAATCGTGTTTCATCTGGTACGCCACGTTGATGCTTGGTTGTGCTCAAAACTTCACCTTCCTTGATTTTCATCGTTCCTCGATATCTTTTAGGTCTTTCCTGTGAACAGCTCCAGGATATAGTTCCATCCTTGTTTTTTCTCCCCTAAAGGTGTATGAGTAGCCGTCGTAGAGTGCGCATGGCTTAAGCTTGTTGGTCGAATAAAGTTACATAATGACTATATATATATATATATATATATATAACACAGACTAGAGAACAAAAAACTAGATAACACTATACTAAAGTAACCTGAACTTCGCACTACAGAAATAAAAGCAGGAATGACAACAAATTGATGGAGTTATGTATTTAAGGGTAGGGGGAGGGATCATCCGGGTTTTCCGCTCTATTGTAGTAAGCATGTCAGTGCCCTCCCAGGCGCAGGTGTACGGGGGAGATAGGTGGAGGCTTATTTCTCACATTCCTTAATGTTGGTTTATTTCACTGGGTGGTTTTTTTCATATAGCCATTTGAGAGGATAAGAATTATTTTTCAACAGCAGTAATAGCATTATCTTAATGGATTTGGTCTCTATACACAAATGCTTTATTAAGGCCCTTTGCATTATCCTCAAAATCAGACAATTTAGTTGGCTCATGGGAAATAAGATATTCTATATTTAGGATGCACAGAGATTGCAGTTTAAGGGGATGGGCTTTATGAGCTCTCTTCACATGTTTTCCTTAAATTATTTGTCTTATTGTTAAAGCACTGTAAAAGTCCGATTGTATCCAGAAAATATCGATCCCACTGCATTCTATTTAGTTTCCTCTTTCATGTTGCTCAGACATTACTATGTTAAATTTCCTTGGACGCAAAATGAAATGGTCCAAATCATTTCGTGACATTTATAGTTGTTTAGCATATTTGTACAGACACATATCCATTTCTATCATATTTTTGCGAGATTTGCCTACTATAGAATCCTGAATGAGTTGATCTTTCATCAGAACTGTCAGAAATGAGCTTTCATGAATTGAGAAGGCAGTAGTGGGCATATCACAGGCCTTACTGTATGTAGTAATTTAAGTTTAATGGAGTGGCACGCTGACCATGTGGGAATTATTTATGTACTTTGCGATGGAACTGGGGAAGAGGCGTTGGCATGTGTGTTGTCTGCTCCTCCTGGTTCAGACATTGGGCTTCCTTGCAACGCAAGCAAGATTGATTTGGCTATGATCCACGTCATGTCAGGAATATATCTCTCATTCATACTGTCACCGGTGATGCCAAAAGAGTCAAAAACTTACAGGATGGCAAAGAGACAGATTTCATACAAAACAAAACTTTTACAATTGTTTGTATATGTCTTTTATGGACGAGCAGTAGGTGTTGAGTTTTTTGTCTATGCTCTTCGAAACATTGACATAACAGGCCCATGTAACATTCCTTTTACGTTGGACGTGTCCTCTGAGAAATATATATCAACAAAAAAAATAAACGTCAATCTCTTCTGAACTTGTTTGGTATTAGGAATCCAACATTGGTTGCAAATATTCAGGACAAACACCGAATCCACTAAGAAAGTTTACAATGTGCTTGGCTCGTGTTTTTTTGGCGTATCACCAGACCAATTGCTAATTACTGAGAAAGTTCACAAGTTTTGCGACATTGTTATTCTTGTTAGTTACCTTTTAATTATTGAAAAATATTAATAATGTAATCTGAGCAATACTTGTTGAGTGTTTGTCGATTTCTAAGTCCTTTGATACATCACCCAACCTCATTTTAGGACCAGCCAATATCTACTGAAAAAAATGTATCAGTTCATTGAGGATGTATCTTTTCCTCAACATTTTCCAGTGATCCTCCATATGTTACTCACATCTATATTTTGTTCTCGCGGCAACAAGAATAATCATACAATGTCCTCATTTCTTGATTTAGCGATTAACTTACATCAATTACCGTGTGTCCAGTGGTTTATTTCAGGGACACAGTTTCATTTTGATATTTACGTTTTCCTGGAAAAAAGCAGATAGCGGAAAATTCATTCTGTATTAAGCTTTTCAGACTTTTGAGGGGAAATTCTGGATTTTAAAGATGTAACATTCTCCCACAACAATACATGAATCATGTAAAGATTTCATAGAACAAACTTACCACTAACCAAATTTCTGTATACGAGTGATAAGTATTCAATGTCAGCAGTAAATGCATTAACATCATTTTGAGATGGCAAGCAATGTACATATGGTTGTGAACTGATAACATTTTAGACAATTTTTGTGTGGTGAGGCTTAAGATACTTTACTTCTTAAGCATGAACGTCGTTGAGATATAAAGTATACATACATTTAAACGTTTACTATCCACCGCTTATTTCCTTATTGATTGCATTTTGCATTTAATCATCCAATATTGCACAAAGGCTTTCTCAGATTTCCTTCCTCGAAACAAAACAAACACACGCTGTTATCACAAATTAAATTTTTGAGCGATGAATTTTATGACACTATCATCTGGCGTTGATAATGAACTTTATAATAAAGGAAGATCTACCAGTTTGACATCAATCACATTTAGAGAAAGGTTGAGTCTTTCAAATTTAGTTTTGAGCCTAATGATAACAATGACGTTCGTTAAATAATTATAGCAATATTGACGCGACTTAGCTTTTCTATCTACAAGGATTGGTGCACTTTCATTTGCTATAATTTTGAAATAGAAAGTTATCTGTTGCCACTGTATTGAATCCTTGATTGTATACATTATAATAAACTTCCATGTGAAATTGGATTTTCCACAAGTTTTCCATCACTGTATTGACAAATAATGCAAATATCATTGTTCACATCCAATCTAGGTTTTATTCCAGCAATCACATCATCATCTCCAGACATACAACTTTCAAAGGACGACTCCATCCTGATAAAGTATGCACTCAATCAGTCATTGTAACATAGCTACAAGGATGATATAAATTTTCTATTAATATTTCAATGAATAAAATAGCCAAAGCTAATATATTTACCTTAAAGCATGAGTGAAGAATGAACCTGGGTATGGGACGATTACTGGATAGCTCAGTGGTAAAGCATTAGCGTACTAAGCCAAAGATCCCGGGTTAGATTCCCGTGTCAAGGTGTCATTCTTCAATTTTCAGAATATTTCACTGGCTAGGTAATCCACAGTGACACTCTATCATGATGTTGGCTACACTCGTTTCCAGTTTCTGTAATATAAAACATATATTTGTTAAGAACTAAAAGCTAATATACACCAATTTACAGGTATACCAGAGATTTCAATTTTCAAGTAAGCCGATGAGGCAAGGTGTGGCAATACTTATAACAAGCCATACACTAGCGAAGGTAGAAAAAAAAGTTTAAATAATTAAATATTTCAGATAGCCTAGCAATTACCGGAAATGCACACTCAAAGAAACCAAGTTCTCCTTATTTCCACAATCTTTAAATGGCTGTCAATTTGGTTTCAACACACTAGTCAGGGCTTGGACTATGGTTTACATATTCAGGGTTTTTATTTGAATGGTTTATAAAGTTTCCAGTTAGTCTTAACAAACACCTGCAGCAAGCTAGTGTTAAAGTGGATTCAATAGTAACGTAATGAAATTGTATTAAAAATCATTGTCCTCAATTTTTAAGGAAAGCCACTACATATTTTATACCAAATGTAATAACTTAATAGAAGGTACTACTCATTAAGTATAAAATAATAATAGATAAAACTGTATGTGAGGATCCAGATCAAAATTACTCAATGGCCAAATTTTACTTTAAAAATTATTACTTTCCAGAAGAACTATCTTATTTATGAAAAATAATATGTAAAAATATAAAAGAATATGATTAAAATTAAATTTTATTTAAAAACAACAACATTAAAATCTAATAACCAGGAGCTGAGTTATAGCTTATTTATATACACCAATGGCTACCATCTTAAATGGCCACCATTTTGTTACTGTGAATTTGTCAGAGTTCCAGAAAGTTTTTTTTCTTATTGAAGGAGATGTAGTTGACTGAATTTAGAACACTGTCAATAAATCCCCAAGAAAAGGCCTACGGAATACACTTCGCTTGATTTCTTCCCATCTATAGTCCAGAGCAAGGACTCTTGAATGGACGTCATCTTGCCTCCCGGTAATTGAAGGCCTGTGTCTTTGGTGACTGCTTGGAGGACCGGCACATTCCTGAACACACTCCTTGTTCAACACCTGTCCTATTATCTTACTGGAACAATGTGGTAGGCACCACTCGGCACTCAATCATTAGAGAGATCCCGTTCGGAAACAAAAATAAAAGTGTAAGATATCCCTAGTTCACAAAATCCGATTTGTGCAGGCGGTTCAAAAAGCTGTTTCTTTTTTTGGTTTATCACGTGTCATTACAGTCCAATTTTCTTAGGAAGGGTCTGTTTATAACCTACATACCTATAGTAATCATTTATAAGTGTAATTTCATAGGTATTAATATGCTGACCTGACGTATGAATACGTGAAAGTAAATGTTACTTTTATGGCTATCAGATAAAGGTCCTTCTTATGAAAATTGAAATGTAGATCTAGCTATACGAACTAACAGCAAAGGATTGGACGATAAAGGATTAATATGAGAAAATATACCTTCTTTTGCGTATAGAATAAAAGAGTGCAGAAAACCATCTAGAAATATACATCCTACGTACACCAGGCTGGGAACCGAGCCCAGCCTTCTTATAATTGGAATATCAGAACAAATTAGCCTGGCACCTTAAAACGCGTTCCCACGGTGGCGGCTAGGTGGTTTCAGTTATGGTTTAATTCATTGTAAAGTAGATAACCTAGATTAAGACATTAATTATGCGTGACATTTTCCGAAGCCGTGAGTACTTGTCCTGCCTGGAAGAAACGGCATTAGCAAAATATTATCAGGTACTTTTATATTTACTAGATATGATATTACCTATTTTATTATCCTTTAAATAGGTCCTTTTATATACAATTAGCTCCATTTGACTTTTATACATTAATACTTTTCTTTACTACACATGAAGCTATTACTTACCATTACCTTTATTCAAATGTAGTTCACTGAGTTTACACAGCGGGATGTTTATGTCATACTTAGAGAATACGCTACTGGGTTTTATTATTATTTTTAGCTACATCAGATATCTAACATAACTTACTAATAAATTTAAAAATAATGCAGTTGCTAAATTCACAAATACCCTTGTGAACGTTTTTTAATAGTTATTCAGAGAACACGCATACTTGTTGTTTCTGTTATTGCTCTTGGCCACACTGGAAGGCTACGTGGTAGCCAGCCTTTCAAGCCAACTTATGGCCTGAGTGGTCGCTGGTCCCGAACCTGGATTTCTTGTTCCTAAGGGTTCCAGAGTCATGAGGATCCTTGGGAATACCCCACCATCAACCGATTACTCAGAATCCTGAAACCCTGTCTCCCTCATTGGCAGGACGTACCTAGGCTACCCAGGGACAAGCTATTTCTCACTATTATCCTGTCTCCCATTATACCATGCTAGCTTATCTATATTTCAGTTTTTCTTGTTCGTTTTGCGTGTCATTATTATCCGACTTATCATTGTGTTCATTCTGGCTGTCTTTTCTTTCCTTGTACAGTCTGATTCTCTTTTCTTTGAGTCTGTCTATATACCCCACTCTTTCTTTCAATGGTTTTGGTTTCTCTACATAATCGCATTTTCATGTCTGTAAGTCCTCTGCAAAAGAGAAGCGCCTTATACTCTAACGTTCTGTGATATAGTAGAAAATTCTCTACGAGGAGGGGGAGGGGGTAAAAGTGCCTGAGCTCTAAGCGCTCCAAACCGCTTGGGGACAGGTTGTATGTTATCCTACCTTTCCCACTAACTACTTAGCTATCCTGCCACTTCTCCAGTAGAGCCATCCGTATCTCCCCAGGAGTCGTTGTTTGAAATCTAGTGAATTTTTTGACTTTTGGGAAGTCACCTTTTTTTCGAACTAGTACCTCCAGATCAAGCTGAAAGTTACTCAGCATAATATTCAACGCATCGGCTGAGGTTATCGAGTCTAAGACCCAGGAAACCTCAAAAGGATAACCCTCTGTAGGCTTCTTAGTCACCTGGCCTGCTTCTCCTTCCAAATCTGTTGAGCCCATATGCTTCCTCGATTGCCCAAAATGGACACAATTATGGGCTAATGATATCTTCTTATAGTCGGCATAGGAAGATTAAATCGTCTTTGCCCTATGCTGATTATCTTATTCATACATAATTTTTTTATAAATATGGCTCCCGCCATGAAAAGTATACGTGGAATATTTATTTCAAAAAATGATAGTTATGAAATGTATCTTTCACCTTGACGTAAATTATACATGTTCAGGTGTTAAGGAAACAATAATCAATTTCTTGAGCTCGTAACGGGAATTGTGGCCTCGATATTAATTTACAAAGTCCAGTTTAAAGAGTATTTGAATATATATACACAGTCAGATGGTTACAATTTAAAATATGTACAAGGAAAAAAAATTAATATAATAAAATATATACAAACAACTAATTATATTTGACTAGAAATAATCAGGTAGGTGAAGGATTGAACTGGTGTATAAAAAATAATAAAAAAGTATCCCAGGTGCATAAAATAAATCAATAAAAAATATACGTGTTTTCATGCAGAATAAAATATGACAAAAAATATCAAATCTTTGAAAGATGGTATGTCAGTGGAAATGTCTAGAGTGAAATAAAAAATAAAGGTAATTATTCAACCCGTCTAAATTATCTCCATTTAGTCGTGGTGAATGAGATTACAAGGATTCTGAAACCAAAACGGCAACGTATTATAATCATCGGCTATCCGTCATTTGGTGTACACAGGTCTGTAGATTTTAGTCTGCGAAACGGTACATACAGTCGCAAGACCTTTTCTTACAATTTTGTGTGGTATCTGTATGTATCTTTCTGCGGCCTGTTTGGTGACCACCACTTTCAAAACGTTAAAATTAACGTCATTCCGGTTGCCGTAGTTTATGGTGAGCCCGCGAACCTTGTATACCGTTTTTTTTTTTTTTTTTGCAGGATCGCTTTCAACACAAACTCGGTACGTGTAATTCTTGGGGCCACCAGATACAAGGGTGCTAATATAGCTTCCCGGACCGTATTATTGAAATTGGTCAGTGAGCTCACCTAAAAAGTCTCCGGTTGGTGGACTCCAATTGCCGGGACGTTCCGTGAATAGAACGCTATCTGTATCGTGATACAAAACTTGGGTTCCTCAATTTCTAAAGGATACTGTATAAGGGCAACCTAGCCATAGCAGTAGTATAGCACGCCACCACCACACTCGTGTTAGGGTTAGGGCACAACGCATCACGTGCATCCATGTAGTTGAGGAACATAAGATCATCATTTACATCAATGACAGTGTCTACGATGATGTACGGCTCCATCAGATAATTGTGGATGCCCTGATAGTCGTTGACAACGGCTACGTGTGGTAAATCGGGTCTCTGCCCAAACTTTCCCCATAGTGAATTTGAAAAGTGTTTAGCCAGAGTGCGGAGACAAGGGTTTTTACAAACAGACCCGAAATCGAGATTTACCCCTTAACTTTCCTCATAATTTTGAATACAAGCCAACTTCTTATCTTGTGAGGTACACCACTCTGGCGATTCACTGGCTTCTTGTTTGATTTTCAAAAAAGTATCAATGTATAATATAATGTATAATCAATGATATATTGTACTCCCACACTTTGTGTACGGCTTCAACGATGTAGCCTTTCTAAGCGGCTTTCTGGATCTCGTCAATCACCCAGATGACTGTCATCCAGTGATATTTTTTGTCGTTGTGCGGACACGTGTCTTTGTTTTTCTCCTCCCCGCATTTCCTACCCAAGATGAACATTAACTTGTCATGCATCCATGTAGGCAATACGGGTATGAATATATCCCGTGGAGGCGTCACAGTAACTTTGTCTATGCCTTCTACTTGATTTATAGACGGACAATTTGGTTACATGTGAATTTTGGGGTGGCCAATGGGATATTTTTTATACTTGCAAACGTAAGAATACAATGAGCACACATACAATTATTTGACCGTCTCTCCACAAGAAAGGTATGCTTCGTTTAAGAACTTGATACAATTTGTACGTTCGTAAAATAATGCGTCCCTTGGACTAAGGGGCTCCTTTCTATACACCTCGTGCTGGAGTAAAATTGTTTCAAGTTCTTGTCTGTGCATTTCATCGCATTTAACGTACACTCCCACATTTCTATGACCATGTAGCCGGCATTCTTAAATTTTCCCACGCAAGCCATGGTCGCTTCAAAGCGTGTCTCCATGGTCTAGTAGCAGCTGTTTTTGATAGAGGTGGTTCTGTCAGGATAACAGAGAAGGCACCCGTGCCAATAACAGCCCCAGGACTAGAAAACGCTGGTGGTATCTCCAACGCCATCTACACGTCGCCCTAACACATATTCCTCACGGCCATTACCCACATGAAGGATAGAGACACTGCATTAGTAGACCTCCCAGCAGAGCCATTGCATGGCGACGTGCCATTGTTGGTCTGCACACTGGTAACCACCGTTAGGGATGATGACGACGGTATTCTCCTTAAGATGACTTTGGCGGTAAACCTCTCTGAAAGGATCCGCCATTGCTTTTTCCATAAGCATGTCTCTAAACTTCAGGTAGGCCTTCCATAGGATCTATACATCTTTCACGCAATACAGTTCCAACTTGCGGTTAAAATTAAAGACATCATTTTATTTGACCAACGCGTCAAACCACTTCTCAAAGTGCTCCTTTCCCTCAACCGACATCTCACTGATGCCGTAGTCCTCCTAAAGGACCCCTATACCCCACGTTTATTTTTTATTGAAAAATGGGGGAAATGTCCCTTGGCCAAAGACTCGCCCAAGCCAAATGTTTTGGGCATCTTGGACAAAGACATCGGGAGAGATTTCAGTGAGTCAATAAAGTGGCTGTTTCTCTCGCCGTTCATTATGTGCTTTGGAGTCCATTTTTCAACCTCCATCAATTTTTTTTATTCCCATCATAGCCCTTTTCATCATGGCCTAGGAGAGAGATGTTGTTAAATTTTTTTGCTTTAATTTGTTTTATAAATCTGAAAAATTGGGCCATTGTGGCACCATCCTTGAATATGCGAGTCCTATCGCCCCAACATTAGGTGCAATGATGGTCATTTACATTTATATGAATGCAGGCTATGCAACACATCTGTACGACACAGAGTTTAGGTTCGCTCACATACATGTTGACCGCACCTTGAAGAAGCGTTTCTTGTCTGCATTCAAAATCATAGAATACAAACAAGAAATTGCTCTTATCTAGTTACGGTTTGGATGGGGCTTGTTTCATATAGCAGAAATAAAAACAAGGACGATATGTATCGCATGCTCTACTAAAAGTCTCATAACACCAATGTGAATAATTAGACCATTCCAAACTTAAAAATTGCCCACAGCCCTCACAAACCTTTTTGACATCACAGACCAACATGTGACCTCCGCAAAAACCAAGACGTTTATGGTTATCAAAATATATCTGTTCTTTAAACCAACGCCCACAGTCTTTACAGGCCACAAATCGACTTCCACTGCAGACCGCTTTAGCGTAGAACTTATTGAACGCTGATTCGCATTTGTGCGCATTATTATGATAAAAGTTTACACGACACTCACGTCAAAAGTACCTGCACTTAAATGTGACTGTCAAGGATGTTATGACATCAAAATGGTTTTGCTTATCGTCTTGAAAACATAAATTAAGATAGCCCTTAAAGGAATGTTCGGGAGGAGTAGGACCTGCCTCCCCTAACCTTCCATGAACACTGTGATTTTGTATTCGGAGAGATATGTTTGAAACAGTTTCAATTCAGTTATTCCACCACATTTTAAAAGATTCACACAGGCATCATGGCATAGATTCTCGGCTTTCAGTTTTTGAATAGTACGACAAATTTTGATTTGTTTAAAGTTGTTCACGTCCATGCATCCTGGCTCTCTTTTAATGTCACATTTATCTTTAGCGACAACCAATGCACGGGCAAGACAAAGTGTATCGCCGTCATTTTTAATCGAATGATCCCTTTGTTATTACGGCTATATGTTTTAGTGGAAGTGAGATTATCACATCATGATTACCTCTCCCGTGCGGCTCTTTAATGTGGTGCAACTTAACATAAAAATGGGACTAAGCGATGAACCAAGCATTGCTTTGTAACACTCGTTCTACATTAGAGAGCACAGCCTGTGCATCAAGTTGATCTTCCCACCTAAATAAGACAAATACATATCTCCACGAGAAGTCTGTGTTGACTAATAGCAGACCTACGTGATCCTCGGCGCTAACTCCATGATCCTGGAGACGCCCTAGCAAAGCATTGATTTGCTCCTCAAGCCAGGATTGAATGTCATCATCGCTCTCGGGTGTCCTTAATTGTATTGTAACGTGGGGCGCACGTGACCTAGGAGGGTCACAGTCCGTTCAAACGTGAAAGTGTGAACCACGAGTTCTTTTATAGATATTGGGGTAGGTTGCCGACCAAACACGAATAAAAATGCCCACGGGATATTCAAGGTTTTGATTATTAAAAACACCACTTAAAAACATTCACAGAATTAAAAATACAGCTAAACAATTTAACAAATTAGGTATTCAAATTAATTATCTAAATTAATAAACCATAAGGACATAATAAATATAATAATCTGAATAAATTATAACTGAGTAGTTCACTTAGTTAAGTAATACTAATAATTGTCTTTAAATTAATAAACAAATGAAAACACATAAAATAAAATTACACTGGATTAACTATAACTAAACAGTTCACTGACTAAGGTAATATAGGCAATTGTTTGTAGATCAATAATAAAAAAAAAATATTAAATAGGATTACATCAAGTCAAGTAAACAGCTTGTTAAAAAAAATACTGAATAACTAGTTAAATATCCAAATATCAGTTTCTAAAAACGTTCGTTCACTGTAATTTTACTTTCAATGCTAATTACACTCACAGCACCCCGCCACAGGTCCCAGTGCCATACACACTACTCTGGCACGCGCCACACAAATACTGTACTCACTGGTTGACACACTGGACACGTTGGTCCACTCCCGGCTCACACAGTGTCCACACTGGTCCACACACTCGCACTGGCGACTCCCGGACCCATCAGTCGAGAACCAAGAACTGAATCTCTACGGCTATCGCTGAGCTTGTTTATATAGGGGTGGTGACAGCTAAGGGTCTGGAATCCTCCATTTCTAAGGTTAAGAGTCCAGAATAAAAGGAATCCCGACACTTCCAGACGTGTCTCCGCCCTCCTCCCCGCACCCCCTTGGCCCCTCTAATCCCCAGTCAAGTGAGAATGTCACTGCCTACCTGCTAGACAAGGATGGAGACAGAGAGAACAAGGAGCGCAGCTAGGGTAAACAATGAGAGCACGCTGGTACCACTGCTAAACACTAATCTTGTTACAGTATGATCAAATCACGCCTGACATTAAAAAAAGTTTTTATTGCTTAATTCTCTCCTCGAAGATTCGAAGAGGGACACCTTGAGATAGTACTTCACTAACCGGATTTAACGGGCCACTAATTCCCGATTGTTCTGCCAAATATGGCCCCACCGCCGTCAACACGGGCTGTAGGAGGACCGTGGACCCCATCTGCCTCGTCGCACCTTCGGGTCGAACACCATCTCCCTGGCTAGCTGGTGATGCTCCTGTGGTGGGGTGAAGGGGGCTCACAGCTGGCGGCACCGGGGCACTCTTTCCTTGTCCAACTCCCACCGAGAGGATGGAGCCTACATTTCCACTCTCCATTTGAATTATAACACAAATCACGTGTCAAACTAACTTCAAAGTAAAAACTTTAAATACAATTGTTCCAATCATATTTTCTGCAAACTTACACGTGTTTTTTCTCTTTAAAATGATACTACAAAATATATAATACTTTTCAATTTCAAACTAGTTTTGTTATTTATATAATATGTTGTTACGATTTTTCTTAAGCACGATTGCTTTAACTGATACTAACATTCGCAAAGTGTGTGTAATAAATACACTTGAACACCAGAATATGTAAAAAAAATACATGCCGGGGGTAGTTATTTATCACTATGAAAGGTTAAACCTACATTTTCAGCTATGTCAGTGAATAGAACCCGGGACCCTTGGATAAAAAACTAATTTATAGATGTTCTTATCTTTTTAATAATTGGCTAAAGCAACAATATAATTAATATGCCCGTATATATTTGAAAACCTGTAATAAATGTCTGTAAACTTAAAACAGATTGTAACTCTTTTAATGCCCCATAATTGCGAGGCAGAGCACCATTTTTGGCTCTAATCTGACTTTCAGAGCCATCTGTTAACCGATAAGTAACCAGGTTTACCACAAATACTGTAATCATTTAAGAACTCTATCTTTAAATAGGGTTTTGGGAGGAAAACATGTCTTAACACAAATTAGTAAAAATAGAAGAAATAATTTTTAATTGTCAGAATTAAGATGTCTTTTGGTAGACATAATTTTGTTTTAGAATTAAATAAAATATTTTTTTTATGAATATTATAATTTAATATAAATCCGTTACTGTCTATCATTCTAAAGCCCGGGTCACCTTCTTTTATTCATAAATGCAAATAATTTAAAGACTAGGACATTCACAAATCCGGTCCGCTGACTGATAATTTATCAGACCTACATTTTTATCCTTGTCAGGAATCGGACCCGGGACCAATAGTTTAGTATAAGGACATGCTATCGAATGCGCTAAGGTGGTGGTTGAATTTTATCGAACACATCGCAAACACGGCTGAAACGACAATTATAATTTTCTCTCTCTCTTTTCTTGTGTGTAATAGTGGCCTTCTATGCCATGAATGTAAGTGTTAATATTCTCGAAACGGTCAGTTGTAAAACTCTTTGGTATGCGGGCGAAACAACAGTGGTTTTGGGGAAAGAGAGTACGTGGATAACTATTGCGTAATAATCTGTCTATTTCCAACCTAGTTGCTATATTATATTGTTACTTGTAGACGTTACATTTTTATACAAATTTAAAACATGTTCTATGGTAATTAAAGAGTCGCAAACTTACTTATAAGGCGATCAATCGCGTCTAGTTCGTTGCAAACATCAAGCAGGTTGTTGCTCGTATCTCCAGAGACTAATACAGGGCCTGGCGGTCTCGAAAATGCGGCAGGTGGCAATGCATTGACCGCCTTAATAATATGGCCCGGTACATATTGCACCTCCAAATCACTGCTTTCTGGGGATGGATCCCGCACGCAAACTGGAACGGGCAATGGGTGGTGTGGATGCCCCCATTCACTGGTCGCTGACAGTGGAGGTGTTTGTAAATCGTCGTCGTACCACCTTTATCTTTCAAGGCCTGCCCCTAGGTGGGTATGCAACCCATTTAGATCCCAGTAACCTTCAATTAAATAAATACATATTGATAACTATTGTGGGAAAAAAACGCTCGCTAATCACGCTCAACTCTATAGCAGGACACTAACTACCCATAGACCAGTTGCCATCCACCAGGCGAATCCCATCCTCGCTAAAAATCTCTAAAGGGTCTGGGATATCCGGCGCTACAGAAGCTTCAGGTGGAGGGGATGCGTTTTCTTGAAAGTATATCAAAGGAACCTTAAACCATCGTACACCAAAGACGTAATAAGCAAAATATTAACCATTAAAATATACAAAACGCTTTTAAAACATACTTGAATTTATCTAATTTTCCAGCGCGTTGAAACTCATGATGTTTACTAGCCAAAATTATTAATTATAATGACTAAATGTAATGATTTCAAGGTATATTTATAGCGCTTTAAAAGGGTGTGCCACATGTAAAGGTGTTGGCTACTTATTGGTCAATAATATTGGTTCCGCATCGGTGGTTGCCCGATCTTTGTATAGTACCGTCTATTTACAGTTACTTGTCATTTGTGGTCAGACGTCTGGTGAATACGGATTAACTGTTGGCTAGGGGCTTCGATATGCCATGAAGGACCACTATCCACCCTCCGCGGCCGTGTTTATTTTTCCAAAAGTGCAAATGCGGGTACACATCTCACCCCTCTGATGGGAGGAAGTAGGGGTTCAATTCCCTTTAAGGTCGACAAACGCTAATCCTAACTAAAAGCATAATAATAGCTTTGGCTGTTTTCACATTTAAACCCTGTGCAAATGATGGTACATCACTAGTTCTATTATTCTGTCTCTCTCTCATTCGGGCAAAGATATCCAGATGGTGTTGGATAGTTTAATTCCCAGCTCTAAGCCAATCAGATCGCTGTACCCTGGTGTCGTACTAGGTATTTCTGTACGACTTACTTAGTTGGTTTTCCTTAACCTCTCCCTTACTAAGATTGACTACCTCATTTCTGTTTCCAGACACTTAGTACTTTTCCCTGTACCAATAACTCATCCTCGACCTTGATACTCTCTGGTCCAATCACTTGGTTTATATTCATTGATGTTAGGAACGTTTTGGCTGGTTTTGGGTTACCTGTTCACGTCCATATCGTCTTCTTAATTATCCAACTTGTTTCCGTTTGTGTATCAACCTTCTCTTCCCGGTATCATCAGGAATCAACGTATCCAGGAGTAGTTTCGCTGTTTTCTCCTAACCTGTAGTCATTGTTTCATTTGGCTTTGATAGTGTCAAGATTGAAGCTGGGGAACACATATTCTCCCTAACAATATGAAAGATTACGGTTAGTTTACGGTTAGTTGTTCTTTCACATTGATACCAGCTGGCTTTATTCACTGGTGTCGGACTATTCTCAAATTCACTACTTTTCCTCCTGTAGACTCCTAAAAGAATTTGCCTTCTTACTGAATTTTGACTCCTCTGTTAAATTCTCTTTGCTTTTCTTGCTTCCCCACACAGTCTGTGCAATAGGTCGTTCTATGGCTTGTACTAATCTTACATTCTTTCCATGGAGGCTATTTCCAAGTCCTTTTGAGATTAGATGATGTGGGTGGTGGGTATAAGGGTGTGAAACCAGTAGAAACGCTAAACCTAGCTTAGACCTTACTAACCAAACCATGGCAACTTTTGGGATAATTATCCTTTCGATGAAATATACCCCTGGCACCAGACGGGAATTGAGCCCGGGACACTTAGCTTGGTAGCTAGGTGCGCTGACCACTATACCATGGGGCCGGTTATAGTAGAAGTACAGGGCTTATAAACAATTTTGCATTATATTTCTGAGCAACAGCTGCTACATTAATGAAATTCACACTTACATTAATTTTGTATTGTTCAACGTTGATTCGATAAATTAAATAAGATAATTAAATTAGAACGTTTATTTCCAATTACATTTCACTGTCAACATAGGAAAGCAGAACTATAAAATAGCATATTATATAAAATACACCATTTATCTTTTAAATTTATTACCAGATATTATTTTCAGTTGGCCTTGTGATGGTTAAAGTTGAATACACAAACAAAAACACTTTTTAATATTAATAACTTATTCTAAACGTTAATATTTTCAGCCTTAAGTTTATATCGAATCTTGACGTATTATGTGCCCCAGAAATAAAATAATTGGACTTAAAAATATGTCTACAGGTGAAATGGTTAAAATGATTTCGTTAAAACTTGATATTTAGATGTTATATGATCATAACTGAATGAAAATTATTCATTTTAATTTTGTACCAAAATTTAAGGATAATTTACTAAATACGGAGTTTTAAATTTTTTGAATATTTTGAAAATAGATGTTGTGATTTTATTCTTAAGTGGGTATGCAGGGGTTTATGTTCTTAAGTGGGTATGCAGGGGTTTATATTCTTATTTCTCAGATAAAACTTTATGTAAGGGTGGTTCACAAATGAATTATTTTGGAAAATTTGAAATATTAAAAAAAAAATATGTTATGGTTTTATTCAAAATGGGTATCTGGATAATATTTTACAGCATAAATCATACATATTTTTCTATAAATAAATAATTAGAGGTTAATTTACTTACGACAGAGTTTTGAAAAATATGCATTTTTAATGGCTGTAATTATTTTGTATAAAATGTATAAGCAAAAGAGTGATTCATATGGTTATCGAACCAATATATTTTTCACGTGTATAAGTTATGTAAAAAAAGTTTACTGGAAACTAATTTTAAAAATGTGGTTCCTAATTATAATAGTAAATAGAACATATAAAAATTATGTGTAGGACAATCTATTATTTTGTAACATGTGTAGTTCTACTCATCCGAGCTATCCGCATATACAACGTGTTTCTAAAACATTGCATCAAACTTTGGCAGGATACTCCTTGGGTGAAATTAGAATAATTCTCATAAGCAACCTAGGGTCCATCTTCAATATTAAGGGCGGTATGCACCCCTAAAGATAGAGCTAAAAACGACTGTTGTGTGAAATATTATGAAAACTGCTTAGGGTATTACAACGAATCTTTGTATACTACTTATTGAAACCTTGATCATTAATAAACTAAATGTGCTGTTACAGTTACCCACCCCCATCATGTAAAAAAGGGGGGGTTGTAACACATTTTTTCTAAAATAAAATATGTCAGAGTAAGTATTACCAATTTTTACTTAAGATTTCAAAACAGGTAATAGAAATTAACAAAAAAGGTGTCTTGGAGAAACTGTCTAGCTTTCCCCATTTTCGAGATAATCATGCATGTTTGATTTCAAAGACAAGTGTTAATTCCTGCCAGGTAGGGAGCCAATAAAGCTGTGTTGCTTCACTCCCCTCTTTTCCACCATTCTTATTATCACTATCTTCCCCTCCCTCCACGAGCAGACTGCATCAGTCCACACGACTTCACTGCGTGTTGCGCGTATTACTAGTTAAATGGCAAAGTACACAAACGCAGAAATGACAGACATGGTCATGTTGTACGGTGAAGCTAGAGGAAACGCAAGAGCATCTGCACGGTTGTACCACGACAGATATCCTGCGCGACGTCAACCTTATCACCGGACCTTCACCGATGTCACTCTGCGACTTCGTGAAACAGGTACATTTCAGCTAGGCGGGGGATCTGGTCACCCGAGGAATGTTCGCACTCCAATTGTCGAAGAAGAGGTACTGAATTATGTGGATGATAACGCGTCAACAAGCACACGTGCCATTGCGCATCAAACGAATGTGTCCAATTCCACAGTATGGCGTGTCATGCATGATCAGCTGCTGCATCCGTACCACATGCGCAAGGTGCAGGCATTGGGGCTAGCAGATTATGCTCCTCGACATGAATTCTCCGACTGGTTTCTGCAGCAGTGCGGAGTGGTTCCTGATTTCTCCACTATAATATTGTTTTCCGATGAGGCAACATTCACCAGAGACGGCTATTTTAATAGTACAAATAGTCACATTTGGAATGACGTGAACCCTCATGCAACTATCATCATGGGCAACCAGCATAGATTTTCTGTCAACATCTGGGCAGGCATTGTGGGTAACCATCTCATTGGCCCTTACCTGATGCCACGACGTTTGACTGGCCACATCTACTATCAATTTCTGAAATTTACATTGCCACAGTTCCTCGAGAATGTACCGCTCTCCGTTAGACAACGCATATGGCTACAACACGATGGTGCCCCACCTCATTTCACAAGAGCTGTGCGTGACTACCTCAACACTGCATTTCCTGCCCGATGGATAGGAAGAGGTGGGCCTGTTGCGTGGCCACCACGCTCTCCTGACCTAAATCCGTTAGACTTCTTTCTGTGGGGCTTTGTCAAAGCTTTGGTGTACGAGACAGCCGTTGAATCTGAGGAAGACCTGTTAGCCAGGATAGTTGCTGCATGTGATAAGGTTCAAGAAACTCCACGTGTTTTCGAAAGAGTACGCCAGTCATTGATACGTCGCCTCAATTATTGCAATAACGTTAGGGGCCACCATTTTGAACAGTTGCTATGAATCTGTTTTTGAAGCTAAGAACTAAAAAATGCAATAACTACAATTTGTATTTCTTAATGTAGCTTTCAATATTCCAGTGAGTGTAATGAATAAAATCCCACCCAAGTGTGAACTGTGTAAGCATAACTCACTAATGTAATAAATAGCAACACATCGGAGCTTATGAAGAAGGAAAAGTATCAGAGTTTCTCAATCATAACACACAAACCAGCATTGTTTACCAAATGTACGTGATACATTAGTCACACGTGCCGGTAAAAATGGTTAAACGACTGCATTGCGAAATAAAACTGCGATTCTGGCTGCCTACCTGGCAGGCATTTGCACTTGGCTCTGATCCCAAACTTGTGTGATTATCTCAGAAACGGGGAAAGCTATACAGTTTCTCCAAGACACCTTTTTTGTTAATTTTGATTCCCTGTTTTGTAATCTTAAGTAAAAATTGGTAATACTTACTCTGACATATTTTATTTTAGAAAAAATGTGTTACAACCCCCCTTTTTTACATGATGGGGGTGGGTAACGGTAACAGCACATTTAGTTTATTAATGATCAAGGTTTCAATAAGTAGTATACAAAGATTCGTTGTAATACCCTAAGCAGTTTTCACAATATTTCACACAACAGTCGTTTTAAGCTCTGTATTTAGGGGTGTATACCGCCCTTAATATTGAAGATGGACCCTAGGTTGCTTATGAGAATTATTCTAATTTCACCCAAGGAGTATCCTGCCAAAGTTTGATGCAATGTTTTAGAAACACGTTGTATACTCTATTGGGACAGGGATAAGAAAGGTGAAATTTAGAGGAAATGGATCCACTTTTGTGTTTAGTTAGGTTGGGAAACTATTGGGGGGGGGGGGAAACCTCAATATACCTGGCTTATAATCGAACTCCGACATTAGTCTCCCCCTCAATCCCGTTTATTGCAAGAAGGATGTCATATATCATCTGATCACCGATGCGGGTTAAAGGTAGATTATTATTATTACTAGCACCGCGTCTTACTACCCGTTCGGGTTATACGCACTTACGCTAATGTGTAATGGTAGGGTGATTATGGGATGAAATGAAGGACCTACAGTTTAACGTGGAATCCGAACCACGGTGGAGGCCTGGCATTCCCCACATTCACAAGATGTGTTAAAGGTAGAATTTCCCAAGCATGACCATGAACTGTGATCGTGACCCAGTGACTGGAACGGATTCAGTAGTTTGTTACGTGACCAGTTCCCTAGAACCCACTTCAGTGACCGCATAGTCTAAGGTGCTACTCTCGCAGCAGACCAGACTGCTGACAACGGGGAGATGAAGGTTCGAATTTCGGTTAGGTGTGCTGAGGGTGGTTTTTTCCAAAGCGGCTTTCTACTCTTTCTACGCAAATGTGGGTACATCTCCTCTAAATACAACCTTTATAATACCTAAAACGATTAGTGTAATTAGTACGTAAGCGTATACAGCGAATGGGTAGTAAGACGTACTAAAAAATAGTTCCTTTGAGGGGAGCATGATTGGTGGCTCCATATCGCAACCAGGACCAGACTGATCCAGGATTTTAACAGGAATAAACTGTTGTTTCGTGTTTGATTGTTCCTTTGTTTGAAAATTGTGAAATATATTTCCCCAGAAGATGATCAAGGTTTAATTGAAGAGGTGGAAAAACACTCCTCAATATTCGATACATCTTCCACCTTACCAGTAAAAGCATGTGAAATAAATCGTATGTAATTAAATCTCAAGAAAGTCACGAGGTCACAAATCACCCCTTTCCCCCCCAAAAAAACACGAAAAAAATTAGCACCACGTCTTGCTTCCCGCTCTGGTTATACGCTTATGTACTAATTACGCTAACAGTTTAAAGGATTAGGAAGGCCATATTTAAAGAAAGTGTGCCCACATTTGCGTGGAGAAAGCGTGGGAAACAATTTTGGAAACACCCCTCTTAAGGACATCCAACAGAGATTTGAGCCTCGTATCACAAGTCACTTCTAGGAAAACCCTCACCATAGGATTGACTGTGGTCGAGAGCTACGATCGCCTTAAGCTGGAATAAATCCGTCCGTTTCACAAGGATATGTGAATACTTACGCCAAAGAAACGCGGACACTTTTAAAAAAAATATTAAATAGTTGAAATTTGTAAATGATTCTACTAGGCACGATGATTGTTGTATTCCTCGAAGGAAAGAAGATATTAATATCAAATCTAGAATTGGACACGCCTCCGACCACGAATCACATATTTCATTACACTGTCGAACAATCGTTGACCTCGAGTGGAAGAGACGAGGGCGCAACCCCTTCCCCAGACACGTTCACAACCCAAATTTATGTTTATTGTGAAACCCCATCGTATATTGAAGACGGAAAATAATCTGTAAAACCGTTTCAAAACCTGGTGTTCTAGGTGTGAGGTGACAGACATCTGTGATGGAGGTCCGGAGATCAATCTTAGTTCCCGGCACAGATTTATCTGATTACCAAACCCTTCCTTCACCTCTGACAAGACGTGTATTAATCACAACTTGTGAATGTGTGGAATACCAGGCCTTCACCGTGGTTCGGATCCCACGTTAAACTGTAGGTCGTCCATTTCATCTCACAATCACCCTACCATTACACATTAGCGTAAGTGCGCATTACCCGAACGGGTGGTAAGACACGGTCCTAATAATAATAATAGTTTCAAAATGGCGTCAGACAACAACTTACACGGGAGTGAGATAGATAGATGGACTGAGAGTAAGACAGGTGGTCGCAGAGAGGCAGGGGAGAGAAAAGACAGAGAGAGACAAAGATTAAACAGGATAGAGACAGGGGAGAGACAGAGAAAGAAACGTAAGAAAGAGACAAATAGAGACACAGAAAAGAGAAAACAAGATAATGACAGGGAGAGAAAGACAAAGTTGCAGGGGGAGAAAGACAAACAGACAGAGAAAAACACAGAAAGAAAGACACAGAGATACTGACAAATGAAGAAAGGGAGGAGGATAAAGAGTAAGAGAAAGAGAAGGATAGAGGAAAATAAAGATGGAGAGAAAGATGGAGAGAATTGTTCACTGATAGGCAATAAAAAAAATTTTTAATGCTTTTATAAATTGTTTCAATAAAAACAGAGCAAATTAAACTATCTAATTTCCTTCATCAGTGGGCAAGTGGACCAAACGTCAAGCTAATCTAGTCTGTTTTTCCAGTGACATAGAGGTCAAGGTTTGTATTCCGGCTAAGTGCAGGGAAGGTGATTTTCACTGAATGATATTCTAATTCCTCTATTCAAATGTTGCTACACTACCTCATCCATACCCCACTAGACTAATAAATCTGATAGACCAGACGGGTGGTAAGACCCGTTGCTCACACCCACAATACAAACCATTGAGCTACATTAAGACTTGATGCAGTACAAAACCACATGCCAAACCACAGGTTTATAATTTGTAATTATTATTATTATTATTATTAGCACCGCGTCTTACTACCCGTTCGGGTTATACGCAATTACGCTAATGTGTAATGGTAGGGTGATTGTGAGATGAAATGAAGGACCTACAGTTTAACGTGGAATCCGAACCACGGTGGCGGCCTGGCATTCCCCATATTCACAAGATGTCTTGTCAGAGGTGAAGGAAGGGTTTGGAAATCAGATAAATCTTTGCCGGGACGAGGATTGAACCCCGGCCGCCAGCACAGAAGTCTGACACCTTACCCTAGACCACCAGGTCACCCTATAATTTGTAATTCTCTTCATAGAATAGTACTAGTGGTCAAATTTATTTTATACACATCACTAATGGCATGACGTAGTATTGAGTTAAAAAAACACTGCAACAAAACTCACTTAGGTCGTTGTGACGTCACGGCCAGTCAAGATACGAATCACGTGTAAGTGAATTTACGTTTTATTTAGTGATTTTTAAAGACATAACGTTGAAATAAAACATAAATTTTTAAATAACTCTAAAATAATATACTGTGTCAAAAACTTAATAATTTTATTTTAAGGTATTTTTTATTTTTGTAAACATATTTTTTTTTATATAAATCATCCTCAACTCAGGCTATTTGGCTTGGTCACGAAAATTGCCTATAAGAGTCTTCCTGCCAGGATGTAGATTAAAAAATTATGTGGTAGCATATGTTTATTTAGAATAGGAAACAAGAAAAGGATGATTTCAAAAAGCAAGTTAATGTTTTTCAAAGATCAAATATTATAGTGAGTGAATATACTTTCCAGAGGAAGAGGAGGGGTTGGGGGGGGGGGGGTTAGGGTCCTATCAACAGATAAAAAAAGAGGTCTTTAAGAGAGAATAAATCATTTTATTCCCTATTTTTTCAACACAGTACACTGGCGTTTATTGTAATAGCACTCAAAGGGATTAAGTGCATCAAGTTAAGATGCAACCCTCTTCATAAAATAAATTTGAAATTTCCTAGGCAACGTCGTTAAGGCCTTTGGCCCTGTCGAGTACAAGTCTAAAACCTATTTTGTGGGATGGTGAGCAGGAGGGTGAAAGGCACGGCGTGGCTTTACAACTGACCGAAAGTATCCTTCCGCGCTAACAAGAACAGATGCATCACGGTAAATGTAGATGTCGCTAGCTACCAGACAGATCTTGCGGAAAAATCATACGTTTGTAAATATCAATTTTATAGAGAACGAGTGAAATTTTTATAGTAATATTTTCAACACCCCTTCTAAGATAATTTATCGATGTTTATTAATTGTTACATTTTATTATTTTTTGCTATGAAGCTGGCAGTTTTCTATTATAAAATTTAAATTTTATCGATATTTGATCACTGCTAAAATTATAGAGGAGTTGTGTATATAAAAAAAATTATAGCTTAAATAAAATGCTTCTATTCTTGAACAAACCGTTTCCAAAAATAAAATTGAAAAACAATAAACATTCTTGAAGATAACCGTTTGTTCCCATGGCTCTGCATTTTCACGCCAAATAAAAAGGGCCAATCGCCTTAAAGAGAGAATATTCAATTCTCACGTTGTTTGAAAAAAAAAAAGTCATTGAGTTAAATAGCCTTTGAACTCTACCCTCCAGGCTAGATATTGACACACTATCCTTGAAATAAATCCTACCAAACCTTAATACGTTCTAAAGTATTATTTCCAAGAAGGTAGCGAGTGAATGGTGCATTGATTCTAGCAGGATGTTGACTAACATTATGGTCGTGAACTTAATAACAGACGAAAAATCAACTAAAACCGAGTTTTGGATACAAATGGTCACAATAAGTTTTTTTTTTTATTCAAGTGGAAGATGTATTTATTCAACGTTTTAATCTTCATACAATTCTTCACAATTAGCAAATTAATTAACCCACATTGGTTCATACGCAGAGCAAGGTGTGAATCAAGTCCAATCCTGTTTTCCTGGGTTCTTATCATGGCAGACTAAACTGATTGGTGTTTTTTCCTAAATGGTTTCTCAATTTACTTTCACACATATGCGGGTGAGTTTACACTTAATTTTATCTTCATCATCCCTAATCAAATAAACTGACAACCCGGATGGGTAGTAAGACGTGGATCACAGGTGAATGGAGTAAGAGAAGTTTCAATGTTCGATAAAAAAAATGTATCAATGTAAATATGTATATTCTATTTTTAAAATAAATTATTTTATTTTGTATTAAGTTAATCAATTAAAATTAAATACACAATAATTCATTAATTTTTATGGGAAACAGAGGTGGTGCTAATACCACGAAACGTTCATTATTTGAACTAAATCTTCAATGTATTTTCAATTATTCTCTTGACTAGTTCACATTAAAAATTCAAAAGCCAATCGAGTTTACCCAAAGACTTCCAATTCAAGTTTGAAAGGGTCTCTTTTTTATTTTATCGGTTTTTATTTGTTAGACCTTGACCTATTTTTACCACCAGAAGCTTGTAGTTTATATATATATATATATATATATATATATATATATATATATATATATATATATAAAATAATTTAATAAATGTAACTATTTAATAGTATTATAACTCGCTCAGAGCATTAATATTGTCTGTTCACGGTAGGAATTGACTTCTGAAAGGCCTTTTTCCCTACCATAAATCTATTATATAGTAGGATATTGGTAGGAAAAAAGACCTTTCAGAGAGTAATTTCTACCGTGAATGGCCTTTAAGTTGTTCAATAACTTATTTTTCAATTAATATAAAATATTATATGTTTCTGGTAGGAATATTAATATAAGGCAGTTACAAACGTTACTAATACTTATTTCATATTCATACATAAAGTCATGTAATCTTGAGCTGTCAATATTAATAAACCGTATCGATACGTATATATAATTAAATATAGTAAAATGATCAAATATAATCTATGTTGAGTGCAAAAAAAGTATGTGTGTGTGTTTGTGTTTTTCTATTTATGCCTTTCACCATACCATTGTCCAGTTAAAGCTTCGGTGACCTGGTGGTCTAGGGGTAAGGTGTCAGACTTCTGTGCTGACGGCCGGGGTTCAATCCTCGGTCCCGGCAAAGATTTATCTGATTACCAAACCCTTCCTTCACCGCTAACAAGACATCTTGTGAATGTGAGGAATGCCAGGCCTCCACCGTGGTTCGGATTCCACGTTAAACTGTAGGTCCTTCATTTCATCTCACAATCACCCTACCATTACACATTAGCGTAAGTGCGTATAACCCGAACGGGTAGTAAGACGCGGTGCTAATAATAATAATAGTTAAAGCTTCTAAGAGGCATCTAATATACACTAACCAGTTTCAGTGGAAGAGCGGTTTAAGGTGTCACTATCGTGTTATACTGGCCTGCTGATGACGGGGTGATCAGGGTTAGACTCCCGGTAGGTTATACTGAGGGTGGTTTTCCCTAAATGGTTTCCCACTCTCTTACAACGAAAATGCTGGTAGTTTTATCTTCATCATGCCTCCACTTCATATTATGTTACGTTACATTTTTTTCGGGTTCTCTTTTCATGTTTTTTTTTAGTTTTTTGCCATGGGATTTATAATAATAACGTGTAAAAGTAGTTTTACACAATTTGAACACCAGATCTATTTTATGATGTAAACACAGGTATTTTAAGTATGTTTAATTAATTCATATGCAAGAAATTATCACATTCAAGAGATAAAATGTTTTTATATGCGAAAACTTTAAAAGTTTAACCATTTGGATGTTAGCGTGCCACGGACCTTAGTTACAGAGGGGTTGCAGGCCAAATAAGAAATGAGATCTAGAGCCCTTTTTACTTGTATATAGTCAGAGAAGAAGGCTTACAGAATCTTCCAATTTCATGAGATTTCACTATTATTTCTCAAGCTTTTTGAAACGAGAGAAAGAAAGAAAGTTATTTGGGAGTGGCTTGTTTTCCACTTAGAAGAGTGGTATCAACCCGGCGACAGACTCTCTTTGTCAACATGTAAAAAATAAAATGAAATGACCACCCAGGTGTGTTAAACCAGAAGAGAAGATTTTATAATCCATATGGATTAATTGAGTTTAATATTATAAAATGGTTTATTAACTTGAAATATATTAAGGTGGTAACTTTTGATTTGGAATATTCCTAAAGGGAAAATCTATATCATTACTTGCTTCCTTACCCACCCCTACCCCATTAGAAAAGTATACGCATAGCCTGAACAGGGGTGAAACGCGGTGATTAAAGAGGGAAAAAAAATCTGCTTGAGTGGAAAATCAATTCCCTCGTGAGCAGAAATATATATTGATCTATGATGCTTGACACCACAAATTAAAAACCTATTATTTCTGACATATCCTATTTTCTAGTGGATAAACAGATTCAGGATTAATGTTACAATGATTTTTCTTCTTTATTATTATGTCGTTCTGTGAAAAAATCAAAACAAAAGAATAACGACACACTTTCTTTCCATTTAACGAGTTAATTCAAATCGTCTCACAAGAGTAAAAGAAGCTGTCTTCTACTATCTTGCTTTGTAGGCACATGCGCCCTGAGTTTGTTGGTTTTGGAAATTTGATTGTTTCTGCCAAGCTGATGTTGTCGCACTAAAAAAAAAAAAGGAAATCTAAGGTTATTTAAAGTCGCTCCGAATTTACAGCGAAGATGAGATTGACATCTTGTGATTGATTTTAGAGTCCTTCAAGTGATTACGTTTCTGCTCTGCTATTGTTTTTCGGCAAACGTGTGTATGCATAGTAAGACATGGGGGATAAAAGTACAAGATAAGTCATCATATCCAGGGTTGATTGGATTAGGGTCGAGGTCATATTGTCTTAAAACTACTATATCTTTGAGAGCCTTGAAACAACAGGTGAATTATCCGTCACGACGGCGCGAAGTTATAGGAGGTCATGGAGGGAGGAGTAAATTGTTAAACGAACGAATCTAAGAGCAGATCCTCTGACGTCATCAGGGGGAAAGAGGAATGGAATGTCTGGGAGATGAATCTTCTCAGTCCTGACCTTGATGGAACAGTTAGTTTGGCTCCACGCTTTATTAGATCAGCGCAAACAGCTAATGATTAGTGTAATCATTTTAATAGTTACGGACCTCTTTACTTTCCTTTTGACGGACTTGTTTATTTCCACTCAATTTTCTGTTCTCTAGAATTAAACGTCGGCCTTGATGACTACACTCGCCATCAGTACTTCGGGCATCTGATGGTGTGTATCTTTAAGTAGCAGTGGCCAGATCGCATGAATTACATTTATGCATTCTATCCGTGGACACTTACGACACAAGGGGGGTTAAAACCTGGACAAAATTAATTAATATATACACTATATATTATTTGTGTGGAGTATCGAATCATTGGATATGTTGAAAGTATGGTAAAAATTCAGTAAGAAAATATCTCTGTCTATCATTCATGAATGGTATCAAATCATTGGACATGCTTAAATGCGTGGTAGGATTTCAGTAAGGAAATGTCACTGTCCATGATTATTGAGTGGTATCGAAGCATTGTAAATGTTGAAAGTGGGGTGATAATTAAATAAGTTTATGTCCCTATCCATTATTCAAGAGTAGTATCGAAGAATTGGAAATGTTTAAATGCATGGTAGGATTTCAGTATGGAAATTTCACTGGTCATTATTTGTGGTATGGAAGTTTGGAAAATGTTGCAAACATGGTAAAAATTAAATACGGAAACGTCACTTACAATCCGTTATTCATGAATGGTATAGAAGCAATGGAAATGTTGAAAGCACGGTAAGAATTAAATAAAGAAATGTAACTGTCCTTTATTCATGAGTGGTATAGAAGCAATAGAAATGTTGAAAGCTGGGAAAGAATTCAGTAGTGAAAGGTTTATATCAGTTATTTGTGAATGGTGAGATGTTAAAATAATTAGTAAATACAATAAATGTCACCAGCTTAATAAAATTAGGGTTATCAGACATTGTAAATGTAGAAATAGTGGTAAAAATTCAGTGAAGAAATGTCACCATCCCCTATTTGTAAAATGGTAACTTTTTATTGGAGAGTTTAAATATGATAAAAATCCAACGAAAAATTGCTTTATCCACTATTTGTCAGGGTTAACTTATTGCAACACTGTATATGTTGAGAACACGGTGAAAATTTAATAAATAAATGTCCACACGACCACCGGTTTAAGAAATACATAATATATGTGAGCGGTGTAAACCTTGGAGAGAAATATCGATGCTGATAAAAATGTATATTCACTTCAACCATTGAAAGACTTTCAGCTTAACGTATTCACACACACACATATATATTAAATATTTTAATAAAGATACTGTAACACTTGACAGCTATCCCATTTTTCTGCAAACCAGATTATTTTGAATTGTGTTCTAGGCTCTGATTAATTAGTGTTATTATATCCAAACGATAGATCTGACACGTTAATTAAATAAATGAGTGTGTGTTTTTAATAATACAGTTTATATGGTTAATACCAAGTTCTGCATCTGTATAATATATAGCCCGGCAATACATCAAACTGAGTCAATCAGCTTGAACAGTTCCTGAGGCTAACCCTGCTTTTAGGAGGTTGGACAACTAAATGCACAGGCTTACCTTTTTCCTTTGAGGAACACGTTTGAAAGTCAATATCTCAATTTTCAACACACAAAATTGCCAACCATTATATTACTCACAATCTTATTTAACAAGGTAAAATGTATTTATAAAAGTTACAATATTATTTAGCTCAAAAATTGATTAATTAAATAATTTATTAACAATTAAAATCATATTTTATTATTTACTCGGCATCATCATTAACTGTTTCCAGCCTGTGGTCAAGTCACTTTAGCAAAATGCCTCCATCTTCCTTCCACCACTTTTCCTCCTTCAATCGCTTCCATTCTTTTCTCTCACACACTTTCTATTATATGCTCATTCCATCTCTTTCTTGGCCTCCTTTGCGGTCTATTTCCTACATACTTCATTTCTATAATCTTCTTTGGTATACGTTTCTTATCCATCTTCATTACATTTCCATACCATTGCTTCATATACTATCTCATGTATTCCCTGTACCCCAACTCTATCCCGGATAACTTCATTCTTAATATTGTCTCTCCTCCTTCCACACTTAATTCTCATGGCCTCCACTTTCCTAGTCTATCTAACATTCAATGTCTATGTTTCTGCTGCATATGCGACAATGGATACAGAAAACACCCTATATAATCCTTTACAATTAAAGGACACTTCTCTTTCCCATAGCAAGTCTCTTGACACACCTATACAACAACTCTTCTTGCTTTCCTCTTCTCATTAGATCCTCTCTATCCACCACCCCTCTTACCCCCCTTCGCCTCAATCACTCTTCCAAGATATTTTAGACTCTACCTTTCTCAGCTATACTACATACTACTTTAAAGTTTTACTGGGTCTTTTCCTCTTTCTCATCTTCACCATCAACTCAATTGACACGTCATTAAGAATAAAATGATGAGATTAATAATCACAATACCCCACAATTTAGCATCGCCATTAAAGTACTCCTTAAGTCACTACTTTGACACCTTTACACGTCTGAGACTTTTTAAGAGTGGAAACTCACCTACCGTATCAGAGTTTGGCATCAACTTGTCTGGGGAACATTACGAGTCTCCTTTGACCCATCATGGCTGTGTCCTTTGAGCGTAGCCACGCACATTACATGCGCAGTGAACAATTTAAGATCCAATGACCCCGTGTCTGCCATCAACCCCTTCAATCCTGTCATTGCTGGACAACTTGACCTTGGCCAGCTTCCCTCAGCGGGAGGAGTTGGCTCCTTCTTCTGTGAGTGATGTACTTTCATATAGGGTCGCTATCCTCTAGGAGGAAATCATGCAACTAGCCTCAGGAATCACTCCGAAGAGCTTTAAACTTGAATCTCCCAGCGAAGACCTCATGGAGATGGCCTAACCAGCTTTTCCAGAAGGTACTAGCTACCAACCACTTAGTGTATAATGATTATTGGTGGTGGGGCCCACCCGATGTTCACTACCACACACAAACCTCCACGGAGATTTAGCCGCTGTTCAGTTTAAACCCTCCGAATGTTGCACAGGAGTCGCCACGAGGAGGTGCTTTGTCAAAATAACTGGAAGAGAAAACTCCTAGGCATAGAGGGGAAAGGCTCTTCCCCCATCCGGATCAGGGCTATCACCACAAGGGTGAGTTTTACTTAAAACCATGAGCTTCCAACCTTCAACCCAGTGCTACCCCCAATTTAGTATCGGCAATCAGGGAATTGAGGAGGTAGATAAGTTAGGTTATTTGTGGGGTATTATCACAGTAGATGGAGTTAGAGAGAAATACATATAGAGCCAAATCAATACACCCAAAGACGCATTAAACAGATTTAGACCAATCGGGAAAGCCGTAGAACTAAGAATAAAGGAGAAATTGCGTATCTTTCATAGCAACGTGTAGCCGGTCTTTATCTACGTGGACGACGCCTGACCAAGAGACTGCAGACGTTCATTTGTGACTATGTCAGCAAAACGTAGTGTCAAATGAATATCTGTAGGAAAAAGCAGCTAAAAGTTTATCCAATTGGAAATGAGACGGTTGCGAGTCCACACTTTCCGGAGATACCGAGATAACGTCTCAAGAGTAGCTCTTGGCTAGGAGCTACAAGGACGCTGCCTTCAAGTCTGGCCAAGGGTGACTTGGTGGAGGACTACCGATGAAAAAAAAGCAGATAACTCGAAAAGTCATGGGGCGAAATCAAAATTGAGTCAAAGGATTGATATGATACAGCCCTATGCTTCACTTATAGAGTTTAAGAAATTTACATATTATTAGATAATCATACTGTCATAAGTAAAGAAGTTAAAGAGTAAATTTGCTAAAAACTATTTAATTAAAAGACAGAAGTATAATATTTGGGTCTACCTTGTTTAAAAAAAATCATATAAAATTTTATTATACTATATTTCATAGCAATATTTATTTTGTACTTCTCCTTTTTGTAACAAGGCTAATTGAAAGATAATATCTATTAATGCTTAACGTATTTGTATTTAATACCTTTATTATTAGGTTCAAATACTTAGTATCTGTTTGACACAAAGGATGGAAAATAAAAGCTTGCTCACAAATAAATAACCTATTTTATCGGTACGATTTTAATTTAATAAATAATAAATGTATAACATATTTTAGTATTGGATTTTCTGTACTAGATTAAGCTAGTATGTAAGTTATGTGCTGATATCACACTGTTCAGAAATTGTATTTTAAATTGTTGGTCCTGTTGTTATTATTCTATAACCACAACAGGTTTTTTTAGCACCACTTCTTACTTCCTGTTCGTGTTATACTCTTATGTACTAATTACGCTGATAAGCTAGGATAGATAGGTTGAATATAAAGGAAGTGTACCCGCATTTGCGTGGAGGAAGAGTTGAAAACCATTGATAAAAAAAAACTTCCTTACATCTTACCAGAATTTGAGCCCCAATCTCCCTGTTATCGGCAGTCTAGTATATTGTGAGATTGACGACTTAGACCATAGGACCACCAAATCGGGTCACAAAAGTATCAATTTATGAGGATTTTTTCCCCTTTTATAAGGTACCGCTTCCCCTACATCCATACCAAATGACACACACCTTGTTAAATTGTCGTATGCGAGAGCTTTGAACGAGGGAAATTATAGTCCAAGAGCCTTAACTTTTTAAATAGAAAAACTACTACATCTACTGTCACGTATTCATACGGCAATCATGTTATCTGCAGCTGTCACTTTTAACATAAATTACAAATATTTCATTTTAATATAATACTAATGAAATAGTAAAATGTTATCAATGTTGATCGTAAAAGAGATATTTGTAAATGTTTTCAAATCCCTTTCAAAAAAATTTGTCTTCATACACATAAATTTGAAAGCGTTGTATGGTTTAATACTTGAATGTTTGATAAGCATATAATAGCATAATTATATATAAAATGACACTTAGAGCGTATTTTAGAAAACACTCAAACATTTTTATTGAGATTAACAATGATAACGTGTTATATATTATTACCACCTTAATAAAACGTGTTCACTATAGAACACATGACTTGACGTATGAATACGTGAAAATAATTTAGTAATTTTTTAACTCAACTGTTATATAGAACCACAAGATTTATGTGTATTTATATTCTAAATTACTTTTATATAAACAGTTTTTATAATGTGCATACCTAAATATGTGGTATCTAAATAAAAGTATCGATAATGTACTCATTAAAAGTATTGGAAGAAAAACATTGATACCATACTATACAGGAAGAAAATTATCGATAACAGTAAATATTGTCATCGAAATTTAAATTGGGGAAAAAAATGTGTCTTGTAATAATAATCTAACTTTTGCATAAGTGTGTTTTATTTGTTCAAACATTGAAAATTATAATGGTTTTTATTACTTCAATACAAAATTTTAAAAGATATATTTAGCTATCCAACTTCTTAAAAAAACTTCCATAATTAACTTCTGGAAGGTGCCATTTTTTAGATATATTTGTCATTTATATACTCCATCGAGATAGATTTTTAGCTATTGACAAACAATAGAAAAATTGACGCTCTGTCCCGCTTCATTTGTTTAAACAACGTACATAAACCTTTCTACTTGGTCTGCTTGAGGCACCCTTGAATTGACGAGTTCAGTGAGCTCTTACAAACTTTCCATTTTATTTAGTTTGTGATGACCGTGATTTGATAAAAGGGTAGAAGACTGGGGACCACTCGGCACTCGCCCCTTCACCCGATAAAGCTTCAGGCTGTATTTATACACAATGATGAAAGAGCACTATGAATTATGATGAGTAAAAAGAGATTTAATGCTAGAACTGATTTTTGGTTGACATGAAGAAAAGAGTGAGAATCTAGAAATAGTTTCATTGGTTCTTCCTCCACAGTCCACCTTAGTAAACGTTTAATCCCAGCATAAGAGAAGAAAACCAAAAAAACTTGTTTCTTTAGATACCGACCCGATACCATAGTGTGAGTAATAATATCAGTAAAAGTATCGGAGAAAAATTATCGAGTAAAAAGATGCTAGTAGCGAAAGGAAAATATTGATATTATTAAAGTATTGATACTTTCTTCACGACCTTATGCATACCCTAATTTTATTAATAGATGAATAAATAAATAGATACAACGTTAATCACTAACAATGGACATGTTCAACATTAAAATGTCCCTCAGTGATGACATACAAAATGAGATATTACAAATGCTAACTAATTGTTTGCGTTTTACTTTTTAAGCACAAATGTTATTTAGTTTATTTATCCCACCCTGGTGTGCACGAGTACAAAGTTATCAGTCTCATTCTATTTTGTTCTCTGGAGATCAGAAGGTTTCTGTATGAACCCCATTCTGATGTACTGATATGATTTTTCCTAAACAGATCACCAATATTTCTTCATGCGAATTTTGTACAATTTCTCTAAATTCAACCTTTCTAATTCCTTAAAACGTGCACCACAAAATAAAGTTGTTTTTTTAAGTCAATATTCATGGCATATATATATTGAAGAAGAAAATTTATTTTCAATAAAATATTTGTAAACAATTGACTTGAATACAGGAGTAACAAAAATCCCTGTGTATTTTGGAGCAATATTTTGAGTTTCAAACAAATGTTATGATTATATAATTATGTATATATTTGTATCCTAATACAATTAGTATTTTCAATATTTATATATTGTTTTAATAAATATTATTTACTTTTCAAAGTCATGAACTCATTTGGTAGTAACATGTCCCTTAAAAAGGATGAAATTTAGTGAAGTTAGGGAAAGATTTTCAAGCAGATTTCATAAACGCGGTCCTACAGACAACGCAATTTTTGCACTGGTAAATAAATTTAAAAGATATGGGGGTTCCAAAAAGATACGTTTTGTTTCACAAAAAAAATTCAACATTTACCTAAATGTTGAATTGAATTGGTTATATTGAAATCCCATGTCAGTCACGAGAATATCTCCTATTTAAAATAATATAATTAAATGTGCTACGCAATGCAGCTGATATATTAGAAATTTGTACATACACTTATCGAGCATAATGTGCAACGTAATAATTAAAGTTTTAAGATATGTAGGTTTTTTCAATATATATTACTGTATTTGATATAAAAATATACATAGGTTATATCATTTATCATACAATTTGTTTGAAACTAACCATATTTCAACAAAGCTCGCAAGTTCTTTTGGGGCAGCCTGTATATCTGTTGAATCAATTTATTTTAAACAACTAATGTACTAAATAAATACAATATTTAAAGCAACCTCAGCTATATTTTAACGTATTAATAAAATCTTATCTTTGGAAATAATGTAAAATGCATTATGAATATAATAAGAACAGACAAAAACTACAACATATACAATACAATTTACACTATTCCTATTTTCACCAGAATCTCCTTAGGTGGACACATGGTCTAAGGCGTCACTCCTACAATAAACTAGAGAACTAATACGTGGAGATCGGGTTTCGATCCCAGTTTGGGTATACTGAAGGATTTTTTCCTTACATGGTTTTACACTCTCCCACCACGCAAATACGGTAAACTTTCTATAAATTAAACCTGCCTTTTCCCTAATACATTAGTTTAATTAGTATATATGGATATAGCCCGAACGGGTAGTTAAAGCCAGCGCTTAAAAAATCCCCATTCCCACAATCCATTAGGGATTTACGCATATTTAGACTAAGTGGCTAAGTATGAGTAAAGTATAATTAGTAGTAAATATTGACTCTCTTGCGTGAGGTAGATTAGAAATCTATTTAGGAAAAACAAACTTCAGAACACCTTATATGGATTCAAACACCAATCTCCCTGCATTTGTTAGTCCAGTTTATTGTGAGAATAACGCCTCAAACCATCCAAATACCGAAGCAGGTATTGTATAGTGAATAAGAGATAATTGAATATCAGCTTCATTTACCTCCCTCTTGTATTCCTTAAGAAATCGTACATTAGTAATAAAAATGTAGATGGTGTAAGATGGATTAATTTTTTTTTTTTAATCTTCTAGGCTATGTAGTAATACGTTTTCAAAGTTGGCAAAGCTCAACTAAACTTGTGATTCTGGTCAAGGCTCTTCACGTTCTCTCTCTCTCTCTTTGGCTCTCTCTTCTCAGCTACCTTCTCTTTTTTTCTACATCTCTCGTTTTCCCCACACTGTTCGCAACACTACTCTCTACACACGGTCCAACGCATGCGTAATAAAAAGTTGTATTTCATCCGTGTGACAGGACAGACGGGTTGGTCAAGCCATGGCGAGTCACTAGGTCTGTTAATCAACTTGTACTCTTGAGCTCTGGCCCGCCTTAACTGAAGCCATGTACACACCCCGTCACACAAACACACAAATCTCACATTTGTCTTAACATATAAACCCGTGCGAAACTTTAGCACATTCAACCTTCCCCTAACTCCCCCCTTCAAAAAAAACCTTATTTATCGCTGTAGGCTTTGTAATAGTTGAGAAAAAGAGATATTGACAGCAGAAATAATATGACAGGATTCATCAGACCTACAGTCAAAAAAACTATAGATTGTAGAGGGTGACAAAATAAATATTTCCACGTAATTATCTTGATTTGGCTACGAGATGACAAAGTAGATGTTAAATGCATCTGGGAGAACGGCCATTGAATTGACTGACAACAGGTGCCCATAAGGAATAACACCATCGTGTGTGTTAGGGGAGGGAATTATGGGGGTGCCCGCGTTTGGTGTGTGTGTGTGGCATGCTGCATGTGTTGCCTACCCCCCAGGTGCATACAGTGACAACTTTGACGTCTAATAGCACCCCCATTTGGCGTCACTTACCATGAGTGTGTTACGTAGAAATACTTGCCTTGTCACTCCCTACAACCTTTACTTTAAATTTTGCCTGGATATCTGATTAATACTGTTTATATATGTGTGTATATACTTTTAACTACCCATCCGGGCTACACAGATATGTAAAGTACAGTCTTGTTTTCATAGGAAGCCCGTTATTTGAAAACTGAAAACTCATGCTGCCATAATGCGTGGAAAAAAATGCAATTATATTTACATTTTTAGCATAATTGTTGGTATACGAGACCCCTTGTACCAAAAGTCCATAGCTTAGTTGGATCACGATCACTGACCAGAAGGATTGTCGTCATAGCTTAGTTGGACCACGATCACTGACCAGAAGGATTATCGTCATAGCTTAGTTGGACCACGATCACTGACCAAAGGATTATCGTCATAGCTTAGTTGTGCCACGATCACTGACCAGAAGGATTATCGTCATAGCTTAGTTGGACCACGATCACTGACCAGAAGGATTATCGTCATAGCTTAGTTGGACCACGATCACTGACCAGAAGGATTATCGGCATAGCTTAGTTGGACCACGATCACTGACCAGAAGGATTATCGTCATAGCTTAGTTGTGCCACGATCACTGACCAGAAGGATTATCGTCATAGCTTAGTTGGACCACGATCACTGACCAGAAGGATTATCGTCATAGCTTAGTTGTCCACGATCACTGACCAGAAGGATTATCGCATAGCTGAGTTGGTCCACGATCACTGACCAGGATTATCGTCATAGCTTAGTTGTGCCACGATCACTGACCAGAAGGATTATCGTCATAGCTTAGTTGGACCACGATCACTGACCAGAAGGATTATCGCATAGCTTAGTTGGACCACGATCACTGACCAGAAGGATTATCGTCATAGCTTAGTTGTGCCACGATCACTGACCAGGGGATTATAGTCATAGCTTAGTTGAACCAGGTCACTGACCAGAGGATTTTAGTCATAGCTTAGTTGGACCACGATCACTGACCAGGAGGATTTTAGTCATAGCTTAGTTGTGCCACGATCACTGACCAGGAGGATTATCGGCATAGCTTAGTTGGACCACGATCACTGACCAGAAGGATTATCGTCATAGCTGAGTTGGTCCACGATCACTGACCAGAAGGATTATCGTCATAGCTTAGTTGGACCACGATCACTGACCAGAAGGATTATCGTCATAGCTTAGTTGTGCCACGATCACTGACCAGAAAGATTATCGTCATAGCTGAGTTGGTCCACGATCACTGACCAGGATTATCGTCATAGCTTAGTTGTGCCACGATCACTGACCAGAAGGATTATCGTCATAGCTTAGTTGTGCCACGATCACTGACCAGGAGGATTATAGTCATAGCTTAGTTGAACCAGGGTCACTGACCAGAGGATTTAGTCATAGCTTAGTTGGACCACGATCACTGACCAGGAGGATTATAGTCATAGCTTAGTTGTGCACGATCACTGACCAGGAGATTATCGGCAAAGCTTAGTTGGACCACGATCACTGACCAGAAGGATTATCGTCATAGCTGAGTTGGTCCACGATCAATGACCAGAAGGATTATCGTCATAGCTTAGTTGGACCACGATCACTGACCAGAAGGATTATCGTCATAGCTTAGTTGTGCCACGATCACTGACCAGGAGGATTATAGTCATAGCTTAGTTGGACCACGATCACTGACCAGAAGGATTATCGTCATAGCTTAGTTGGACCACGATCACTGACCAGAAGGATTATCATCATAGCTTAGTTGTGCCACGATCACTGACCAGGAGGATTATCGTCATAGCTTAGTTGTGCCACGATCACTGACCAGGAGGATTATAGTCATAGCTTAGTTGGACCACGATCACTGACCAGGAGGATTATCGTCATAGCTTAGTTGGACCACGATCACTGACCAGAAGGATTATCGTCATAGCTTAGTTGTGCCACGATCACTGACCAGGAGGATTATCGTCATAGCTTAGTTTGGACCACGATCACTGACTAGGAGGATTATAACAGATAATAAAATAAACCTTTGGGGGGATATGAATTTGGTCCAACAATCATTTTGCCTTATATTATTTTTAGACTTGGTTAGGTTAGATTAGATTGCTTAGCATTTTGTTGAATCTTACTATCCATCACTTGTGGATTTTTCGCTCAGCTTGAGAAAACATCTACAACAATATTTTTGGAAGCATTTGATCAATTTTTAGACTTACTTTATGATATTTAATTAATATTTACATCATTATCAAACCAGATTTGACCAGACTGACACCTTTAACCACCTGTGGGAATGTTATTTTGATGACATAAATAATAATTTGTACAAATTACTTTATGTTAATCTATTTAGGTTGGTAGGAGGAATTAATTTTACAGATAATGTGAACATAATTATGAATTAAAATAAAGTGACGTAATCCCAGATGAATTGAGGCTAGATATAAACGCAACTTGTTAGGTCCTTCAAAATATGCCATGCATGACAAATTCACTCGTAGAATACAAACGCGGACGGCCGCAAGCCATCAAAACACGAGTCTCAGTTGTTCATTCAGAACGAACACAGAGATGACATAATACTTCTTTTTATACAAGACTACCTCATCTCATCTACAAGTCAAAATTCAAAAAAATTCGTTCAGCAGTTAATCACAAGAACAAGGAAATTATCCGGTGACTATACATATGTCTCAGAGAAGTGTATGACTCATTTTGTCACTTGATTATCATAAACGCAATTTTCTAGTGGTAAGGGCGATACTACACTGTCAAATTTATGTTTAAAAATTATTCGATAAAAGAAATATTATGTAACTTTGATTATCCATAAAGATAAAATAATATATTTAAACTTTATTTAGGAATTTTATCAAAGAAAAAGGCAAAATTTGAGAGATTAAAGCCGTACATGCAAAAGAGTTAATAATCTAATATGAATGAATATCAAGAGATAGACTCCACACTTGAGATATGGCATAAGTGTGTATTTTATTTTAATTAATTGAGCAGATTTGGTGGCCAAATTTTTAAAAATTTCATGACTTGATATTAAATATTTTTGACTTTATTTGAATCCATTTTTGTAATCACACATATTGTACAAACGATGAATAAAGTGTATTGTGATGTCTGGATTATTTTTAGCACCACGTCTTACTACCCATTTGGTTCACACGTCCATGAAACTAATTACACTAATGTGGTAGGGATAAGGAAGGCCATGTTCAGATAAAGTGTACCCGCATTTGCGTTAAGGGAGAGTGAAAACTATTTCAGGGAAAAACACACTCAGTGCACCCGACTAAGATCGAACCCTGATCTCTCCTTTTCGACAAAATCTAAAAACTCGTTAGTTTATACACCCACCGAAGCGGGTGACATTTTATTAAAGGTGGTATCAACTGTTTTATCAAATACTGGGATTGCTCGAGATGAATGTTTTCAGATTAATAACTGTACGACGTACGTGTAAGGTAACTTAAAGATATTGCCTCTAAGTCCAGCGTTTCTCATGTCCTATATTCTTCCGACATGGTTTTTAATTATTTCAAAAAAATCTAGTCAAAATTGTAAAATTCCGGATTTGAGGTTAACATGTTCGGGCATAAGAGCTACTAATTTATAAAATGCCAGACCTCTTTGTATGGTATATATCACACTGCTCATGACAAAGAAACAAACCTTCATTTTATTAATATATATTTTTATAAAACAACTTTGACAGTGTAATAGACCCAAGAACCTACGCGGTGTGATCGCGACGCGTTGCTAAGTAGAACTCACGTGCTGTTCTAATTACCGTGGCATTACCCCGGTTAAACCTTGAGTCTTCGTGGTCATACATTTCGACGAACGCGTCACTTAAAAACGTGACTGGAAAAAAATATATATACATCGCGAGCAATGCCCTTCAATAATATTTCTGGCGTAATATCTCATCATTAGAAAAGAGAAATGGTTTTGTTATGTCAGGGAGGAGGGGGAAGATTGGGAAACTGATTCATATAAACACTTGGGGTGTGGGGGGTGGGGTGAAAATCTTTTGTTCACACGAGTCACGTTCATGAATTTGCGGTTCACTTGTTGATAGCTGTGAGGACAGTAACAATAAAATTCCATCGAGGGTAAGACGATCTGATTTCAATTTCTTACACCAGCTCTTTGTACCCATCCGGGATATCTACATATTTACAACAATAGGGTGGAGAGGTAGAAAGACTAGGTAATAATAAATGTACCTACATGTGCTTGGAATGAGAGGTAAACCCAATTAGAAGATGCAAGCCATAATAAACCCTAGTAAGATTCAAACCTGTACCTTCCTTTCACCGGTAAACCAGAGCTGACGAGTTTGACGCTTAGACCCACCTGCCCACTAATGAGAGGCAGTTATTTTCTGATCATTATTTAACATCAAGGTCATTAAAGACAAAATGTTATTTATCATTAAGTCTCACTATCCGTTCGGGCTGTACGCATATTTACTAATGGCACTAGTGTGTTGGGGATAATGAACGATGAATTTGTAGGAAGTGTACCCACATTTGTGAGGAGAGAGGGAGAGTGGAAAATAATTTATGAAAAACCATTCTAAGTACACACGAACAAGATTCGACTCCGTATATAATCATGAACTCAGGGATCCACATATAAGACAAACTATTAAGGAGAAACAGCATCATTATATTTAATAGACACTACATCCCATGGCAACGAACTGTTAAGTACTGTGTTAAAATAAAAGGGCAGCAATTAATGTCTCACAACCCAGAGAGTGTTGTTTCAGTAAGAAAAAACAAAATTGAAACATGAATAAATTTATTCAATGTACTGTATACACAGTACAGTCTGTCGAGGTTGAACGGTAGCAACTTGCTCGCTAAGCCCTCGTGATATACTATACTTCACACATGACTGCAAAACCGTTTGCATAGCTACGCCCAAGGCCGGAGTTAGAGAAGGCTTTAAGTACATATATTATATATTCACTGTTGGTGGAGTCTTTTAAAGCATTTTGCAATGCACAAATATTTTGGTTTAGAACATTTATTTGAAAATTTTAATATATTGTATGTATTATGTATTACATGTAATATAGTATGTATAGTACTATAATTATATTGTGTGTACTATGTATTATATATAATACACTATATATATAATCAATAAAATATATTTTAAACACATCATTTATATTTTATTAATATTAATAATATAAAAGATATATATTATATGTGTATATATATAATATATAAAATGTTGTATGTTTATATTATATTATATATATATGATAGTGTATATACTTATAATATATATATTTTAAATAAATTATATATAATATACGTAATACATAATATTATGTAATATATGTGTATTTATCATATATAAAATATTGTATGTATATATTATATCTGTTAAATTTATATTATATATTTATTATATATCATATGTGTATATACTTATAATGTATATTTTAAATAAATTATAAATAATATATGTAATACATAATATTACATATTATATAACATATATACATATTTTATAATACATATTATATATTTCAAATAAATGATATTTAATAAACATATATTATATTAATTTATATGTGTTATATATAGTAGTCTCTATATTTTAAATGAATTATACATGGTATAGATATATAATATATAATACATTATTATATTATATATATAGCTTGTGCACATATTTAATATATATTATATATCTATTATACCGCTCAACAGAAGGTGTTTAACGTTCTGCAGTTTAACAAGAGTGAATCCGTGATTTCAGTTCAGTGTGCATTTCATCTGCGTTTTGGTGTTGATCCGCCACTGCCAGCACCAAACACCAAAACGTAGACATAGTACATGCTGAACTTAAATCACAGATTCACTCTTGTTAGACTGCAGAACGCAAAACGCCTTCTTGTTGAGTGGACGCCATCTTGAAACTGACTGAGGTAACAGTCAAGGTAAGTGCGTGGACCGAAATCTAGTGGCGATTCCCTAAAACTGTACATTTCAGCTATACACTTTTCAATCTCTGGGTGTTCGTAGTTTCAAAAATATAATTTGTTGAAATCGGGTCATTCTTTTTTAATCATCCTGTATATAATATTTTTATTACAATATATTAAGCTACAGTAATTTCTTCGTCTCTGCTCCATCTAAGTAAATAAACTCGGATACCCCGGACGTGTGAGAAAATAACTTTGTAACTATCATAAGGATACAGGGGAAAAGAGGGAATGTCCAATTTTAACTCAAATTGAGTTAGTGCTGACATCTACTAAACCATTATATGACCTTACAGATGCACTTTAGATTATGGTTGAATTATTTTTATTAATATTATTTTCTGGGGTACTTATGTGTTTTGAAATATACAGTAAAAGATGTCCTAGAAAATATGTGCAATATTACTTCCCCCCTTTTCCCTGTACCCTTAAATAGATTTTAGTATATGTATAAAGTGAATGGTTTGGGGAAAATCCTCCCCATCCCCTCCCCCCACACATTAAGTTCACAAACAATTGTAATTAAAGCTTAAAATAAAAAAATTATGCAACTATATAAAACATAGCACTTGAAATATGTTAAATGTATGTTACATTTTAATACCAGACTTGGGACTTGATATACAAAAGATGTACAGAAAAATACTTTAAAATTGTTTCTAATTAGGGATAAAAGTCCCATATCAACAGTTTCGTTACATTGCATGAAACCCCTCCCCCTCTCCTCAATAAATTCCTGGGTGCGCCACTGCTCTTCATCTGCTGTGAGCGCTCTCTGACGAACAGTCACCCTCGAATGAAATACTTCCTGTCCAAGAGTAAGGGGCCACCCATAAATTGGGTGAAGCTTTTTTTTTTTCATGATTTTCGAACACCTCCCCCTTTACCCTAAGCAAGAGATTGTAAGATTTTCTGTCCTCCCCCCCCCCCCCCTTCTATTTAACTTTTTTTTTTAAGATTTATTGAATTAAATTTAATAAATCGTTTAGTTATTTTTAGGCATAAGGATTGGTAATAAAACGATCGATATGAAATTTTACAATTCTTTAACTGCAGTAAACTTATATGTAACACTTCATAAGTAAACGAAATATATGTGAAATTTTATAATTAATATATTTTCTAAAAAAAAACATTATATTTTTAGTTTTTGTTTTATCATAAATATTGATGAACAACCCTAAGTATGATTTATTTTGACACACATCCTTGTAATAAACCGTACAAAAAATACTATCCCCTTCCCCACTCCGAAAAAAACCTTTACATTATATTTTAAGAACGGCCCCTAAAGATGGTCCGAATGTCCCTGTAATCGCCAATGTAGCTCATTGGACTCTCCAAGAAATATTTGGTCCATGGCCAGAATCTAAGGCACGAACTTCTCAATGGAACGTGAATAGTAATTTGTAACGTGGGAGTAGATTTGTATCGGGGGTTATTCACATCACCCTTTAAAATAGAATTATTCGTTCATCACCACGTCTTACTACCCGTTCGTGATATGCGAATATTAATTTTTAATGAATGTAGCTGCATTTTAATGATGGTGTAGTGTGAAACCATTTAGATAAAACAAAAAAGTAGCTTCTTCTTATAAGATTCAAACCCCAGCCTCTTCATCAGTGGAGAACAAAATTAAATGAGCTTGAAAATTAGAGCACGAGTTGGAATAAACACTAATAGTTTGAATTTTTGGTGACCTGGCGGCCTAGGGGTAAGGTGTCAGACTTCTATGCTGGCGGCCGGGGTTCAATCCTCTGTCCCGGCAAAGATTTATCTGATTACCAAACCCTTCCTTCCCCTCTGACAAGACATCTTGTGAATGTGGGTAATGCCAGGCCTCCACCGTGGTTCGGAATCCACGTTAAACTGTAAGTCCTCCATTTCATCATACAATCATCCTACCATTACACATTAGCGTAAGTGCGTACAACCCGAATGGGTAGTAAGACGCGGTGCTAATAATAATAATAATAATTTGAATTTTAATATTTCATTATTTTTAGTGATCGCATAATTTAACAAATCTCGATTCGGTGATCGACTTTCTAAGGCTTTTTTTTTTCTTTCAAACATTAAAGAGTTGTGACCAAATTATTAGAACGATAAACTTTTACCACCTATTAGCTATTTACTTTTTTTTAATTTAATTTAAATTTAATTGTCTTGGGGCAAAGTTCCCACCATCAGGACCCGATGTTCGTGGGTTTAAACACATCCTCCGAGGTCTATGGATTTTTCTGGGGTGATAAAAATTCTTTGCGCAGCTTCCTTTGGAGAAGATGTAAAACCGTTGGTCCTAAGTCTATCGTGGTATGTAAAAGAACCCGGGAAGGTATGTGAAAATACCTTCCCCTGACAAAATTGATAGGCTCGTTCATGCTCGCTTATGAAAATCCATTGTAGAAGGCAACGGTGAACTACCACACTTCCTGATCTCTCCTAATAGATGAGATATCCACCAGATGGTACGGCAATGCTAACCACCCGAGGGGATGACTGAGATAATGCCGAGTTCCGTTTGGAGAGAAATCACATCAAACCAACTTTTGGGTTGTTGACTTAAGAAGAAGACAGTTTCACCAACAAAAAGAAACTTATTTCTTCTTGGTATTGACAGCAATGAACATGAAACCTTATTCCCGTACCATATTCGATTATTTTGCCCTTATTTTATAACCTTTTTTTCTGTCTCTCAGTATTTCATGATTTTCTATTTTAAAATCATTACAAAATGTTCACATTTCAACAACTTTTCGCGGACCACCAAAAATTGGCCTGTGACCCACAGTTTTGGAACCACTCTTCTGAGGCATCATTATCGCAATAGACTGGACTGCAGCTTGACGGTGACATTGGAGTTTGAATCCAAATCAGGTGTAGCTAAGGTACATTTTCCTACAATTATTGTTTTACACTCTCCTACAAATATTTGAGTACATTTCCTTTCAATTGTCCCTTCATCATTTCTACCACGTTAGTGTAATTAATATATATGCATATAACCCTAACAGATAGTTGTAATTAATATATATGCATATAACCCTAACGGATAGTTGTAATTAATATACATATGTATAGCCCTAATGGATAGTTGTAATGAATATGTATATCCCTAACGGATGGTTGTAATTTATATCTGTGTATAGCCCTAATATTATTATTATTAGCACCACGTCTTACTACCCGTTCGGGTTATACGCACTTACGCTAATGTGTAATGGTAGGGTGATTGTGAGATGAAATGAAGGACCTACAGTTTAACGTGGAATCCGAACCACGGGGAGGCCTGGCATTCCCCACATTCACAAGATGTCTTGTCAGAGGTGAAGGAAGGTTTTGGTAATCAGCTAAATCTGTGCCGGGACCGAGGATTGAACCCCGGCCGCCAGCACAGAAGTCTGACACCTTACCCCTAGACCACCAGGTCACCGCTATAGCCCTAATAGATAGTTGTAATTACTATATATGCATATAACCCTAACGGAGAGTTGTAATTTATATCTGTGTATAGCCCTAACGGATAACTGTAAATGCAGTGGAAGAAAATTGGTATGAATAAAAATTGCAAACAGACCCATTACCATATATTGTGTGCATCACACTATATGACTCATTCTCATATTTTGTGTGTATGTAGTGTATATCTCATTATATAACTCATTCCCACATTTTGTGTGACTGTAGTGTACATATCATGATGTAGCGAAATGAATCATCACGAGATAAATTGCAGACCTTGAGCTGTATTAAAGGCTTTATTTAATTCGCAAACTCATCAGTACTTAGCGCACCTAATACATTAGATCGGCAGAGATGGCTCAGCGTAAACGTGTTTTTCTCTTGACTAGGAAGATCGGGATTAGGATTATTTTCATCTAGGCTGGGGTCAATAGAGTTGGTTTGTAATCAATCAAAGTTTACCTTCCCTCTCTGGACGAATGTTGATAGATTCTAAAATTCTTGTACATTAGTTTAAACGATTATAACAAATAACTAAGTTTACCTTAAACAGTGGTCGAGGGGTCAAAGGCTTTGGACTCACATTACACTTGGTCACCGTTATGGAGGTAAGGACTCGAATCCCAGTCAGGGGAGCTGGGCCTGGATTTTAACATGTGATTTTATATGTGGTATACTAACACTCCATTTGAGCTAATGAGGGTGTATTTCCTTTAAACCACCCTCATAATTACCAACTTTTAATTAAGTCGTTATGGCGCTTGTATGAATGAAAAAATAAATAAAACTGTGTTGTTTGATCAATTTTAGAATAGGTTATTTAGTAAGAGCATTTCATGTTAATGCTATACTAATGTAACTTTCTGCGCTAATTTTTGATACTTAACTGGCCGTTGAAATAGTGCTCATATAGAGTAAATGTTAAATAATTAGTTTGTATTGCATTGATTTTCATCTGATAGTTAATATATTCTAAAGGATTACACCGTTGAGTCTACAAATTAAGAATCACACACTTAACAGATTACACATAATTTGAATTAAAATTTGAAGCTGACACGTACCACTTACTTACTTATATCATGTCGCTTGGAACTCGAAAGTTAATTACCGACACTTACAAAAGTACTCTACCTATTCCTTTCTTGAGCTAGCTCTATCCAATCAACCTCATTAACCCTATCCCCATCTTAAGATAGTTCTATCCATTCCATCTCATTACACCCTATCCCTATCTTGAGCTAGTTCTATCCATTCCACCTCATTACATTCTATCCTATCTTGCGCTAGTTCTCTACACCAGGTGTTTTCCCCCACCTAATTACACCCTATCTATTTAATGCCTATTCTAATGTTATCCTTCCATCTGCGTCTAGGTCTTCCTAATGATCTCTTCCCATTTTGTTTGCCAGCCAGTACCCTGAACAAGGTTCTAGATTCTCCCATCACGCTGACATGTCCTGCCCACCGCAATCTGCGAGACTTGATTATCCTGACAATGTGTATGAATAGTACGGGGTATGTAACCCACCATAGTGAATCCTCATTCCTTTTTGGACTAGATATCTTCAAAAACACTTGGTTTTCGAGCACCTTAAAAAAAATTTGTCAGTTAGGAAAATATTGCTGCTACATTTGAATACGGAATCCTCCCACAGTTGAAATAAGAGCGTCTACATTTTTAAGACTAGTCCATCTACATTTAAAACCGCGGTGACCATATTAATCGGCCAGACCCTTATTAACAGCTCGGTTGGACCGCTTATTACTGGTTATTACATCCCAACCCTTCTTCACCTTGTTTGAATTTGTACCAAAGAGAATCTGATAATTTCAATCTGTAAGGAAGTTACTCAAAGGGTATTTAATACTTTCTCCTGTCTGTTAATCTGGCAAACATGTTCAGACGTTCGTTATTCGTCCACGTTTATTCAGTGTTCTATATGATTCAATCAAGTGTGGAAAAAATATTTGTTTTCATGTACGAATATTTATCGAGCATAGCGAGTAATGAACATTTTCCGCGTAGAGACGGAGACTACCACACATCAAAGAAGACTAATAATCGCCTGAGAGCAGCTCATCCACGAATACCGAATATAGATTATGTGTGGACAGAAGAGTGGTGGAACTGTGTGGAGAGGGGGGCCTGACCCCCTGGAATAAATTCCCCACACATATATTTCAAATCCTCTGATATTATCTAATATGAAGCTGAAATATGGCCTTAAATCAAACTCCAAATGACTTCTAGATGCATTTTATTGTCAAATATTTGCCGGAAAAGACCGCATAAAATAACTAAGACTAGAGGCATCTAACTGGCCGAAAAAGTCAGGGGAGGAAAACTCTAAATAGCTTCCAAGATTATCCAAATTTAAAAAATATCTAGGTGAGGAACACTTTAAGTGGTTTATAAAAGAATCTAATTTAAAAAAAAAATCAAGGCAAAGACTTCTCATATCTTCTAGAATGAACCATTTTTCAAAAAAATTGTTGAAGGAGGGTCTATAAAAACAATGTTATTTTAAAAAATTTGCGAGGATGGCCATGGTTTAAAACATGCATATGTCGATAGCTTGGTTCTAATTTACATATGTATAGCTAGTAACAGAACAGCTATAAGAAAATCATCAGGGTTTTATCATAGCTAGTTATAGAAAAACAGCAAATCACAAATACACAATCTGTGTAGCCACCGAAGCCGGTAGCCAGACTATTTATTCCAATCAATTGTTTCACATTAGGTAGTGTAATTATTAGTATAAAAGATGAAACTTATGTTATGAGATGATTTAATATGTTAACACCCCTTTCAGTGGTCACATGGTATAAAGGGCTATTCTCACAGTAGACTAGACTGGCGATGACGGGGAGATCAAGTTTCGAATCTGGGTCAGGTGTACTAAGGGTGTTTTAAAAAAAATAGTTTTCCACCTCCCTCTACGCAAGTGCGGGTACATTTCCATTAAATATAATCGTCCTTATTCCTAAAACTATCATCATAGTTAATACATAGGCGTATAACCCAAATGGGTAGTAAGAGGATGTGCTAAGAAGAAATCTTGTTAATAAAGAAAAGTAATAAGTAGATAAAATATCTAACAAAATATTGTTAAAAATTGTTTTTTTATATAACTTATAAATAAATATTTGAAAAAAAATTGAATTATTTGAATTATAGTTAAAAGTAGAACTAAAAATGTGGTATACAAAACTTGTTTGAAACATTAAAATAATAAACATAATTAAATTATTTGAAAAAAAAAAATTATAACATAGGCTAGTACATCAATAAAGAAATTTAATATTTTCAAGCACTTTAACTCCGCACAAAAAAATTATTTTAACACAGTAAAAAGTGAAGGTTCTTTAGTTTACTAAGAAGATGAAGAAGTAGGCCTTATATAACAAATAAATTAGGACACTATTAGGTGATGTGAATAATATAAATTATATACTATCAAATGGAAATATAATATTGACTTAATGTTATAAATATAACTTTATCTTTCTTAGCTGTTAGAAAAATGTTTTTTTTTAATAATTTGATTTTGTTAATAAATTTTAATGTTTCAAAACAACTTTATGTAAATAGTTTTTGGTTATACACTTATTACAATTCTAACAAATCAATTTTTTTTCGAACCTTAATTCATAAATTATTTAAAATTATTTTTGTATATATTTTTTGTTATTATAATCACCTTTTACTTTCATTTGTTAAACATATTAAATAACTGTATTACGTACGTTCTATCATTCTGTATTAATAACTTTACTACCTAATGTGGTTCAATTAATTACAATACAATAAACTGATGAACAAATATTCACTTAAATAAACTGATGAACAAATATTTACTTAAATATTTCATATAATTTTAAAATATTATCTCTAATATTAAAACAAAATGCTTCCTAAAATTAATTTACTAATGACTTGTAATTTTGTTTTGATAGCGTGACGAATAAAGTCAATTTACATAATTGTCAAAGTGCTAAAATATAATATTGGTTAGTATAACTATTTATTTTAAACGTAAAAATTATTGAATTTTGGTGAACAAAAAATATTTATTAATAAAATATTGTTTTATAATGAACAAATTAAATACAAATAGTTTTGAAAAGGTGTATTATATTAATAAAAATATTGTGAATATTACTTATAATTTACAAATATACCAATAAGGTTTGTTTTTAATACAGTGGATGTTTATATAGGTATTTAGAATGAGACAGTTTTATTTGAATATACATATCATATATTATTATATAATTAGCACCGCGTCTTACTACCCATTCGGGCTATACGCACTTACGCTAATGTGTAATGGTAGGGTGATTGTGAGATGAAATGGAGGACCTACAGTTTAACGTGGAATCCGAACCACGGTGGAGGCCTGGCATTCCCCACATTCACAAGATGTCTTGTCAGAGGTGAAGGAAGGGTTTGGTAATCAGATAAATCTTTGCCGGGACCGAGGATTGAACCCCGGCCGCCAGCATAGAAGTCTGACACCTTACCCCTAGACCACCAGGTCACCAACATACATATCCATACTAATAATTAATCAATCAGTCTCTGTTTAGTTGACTGTTAGAAATGTTAAAAATATAAAATATAAAATGATTGTTAAAACCTTACACTTATCAAATTTTAGTGTTCATGTTTAGCAAGTATAATTAAACGAAATCATATTTTTGTAGGTCCAGTAAAATTATAAATTTTTACATTTTATCTAGAAAAATAAAATATATGGTACGGAACTCTGCACGGACTTTCTCGCTTCATTGTCTAAAAATGAATATAGTTACTCAAAACCCTTCGTATATGTGAAAATAGATTATGTAAATTAGCAAATTTGAGCACAAATTTTGCCATACTCAGATACTCATGTAAAATATTTTTTACTTATGGTTTTTAAATTTTTACCATTTTATTTTTAAAGAATTAAAGTCCTCATTGTATTTTAGGACCTATAAAAAATACTAATATTGAATCCACAAGTGTTAACACTTCGTATTAAAATTTCGACTTCCGTTAAAAAAAATTATTGGAGGCTACACATATTCAGGTCAATCCAATGCTATTAAATTCTTAATTTATAAATTTTGACAAGTAAAAAGGTTTAGTATTTACAATTGTGTCTAGAATTATATAGATAGATTATTGCTGTACAAACATTTCCCCTATGAGATTAATAGATAAAGAACATAAACTTTTTAAGAGCGTTACTAATATTTAATTACTCTATGGAATTAGAGAATTATTGCGTTAAAATATAAGTAGTATCTCTGTACAATTAAAGCTCACAAAATTGTATTAATATATATATATATATATATTATATATATATATAAAAATAAATAACAATATCTCGGAAACAATTTGTTCTATAAAAATATATTTCAAATAAAAGTTTATTTTTATCTTTTATAGTGCTACAATTTTGCAATGATAAGTTATCTCAAATAGTTGCGGTGATATGGAAATGTCCTCTTCTATAAAGTACCCTAAAAGTAGTTTTCATTGGAAAATGAAAATATAAATTTTGTTTATAATTGTAATCAACGCTTAAATACGAGTTTTAACCAAAATCGTTCAAGTAGATTTTGAGAAAAACGTTATTTCTCTCTTTGCCCTTTAGTAAACTACTCTTAATATTATGGTTAGACAGACAGACGGCATTGTAAAAACCACTTTCTAGGGTCCGGAGGTTCATGAAAAGTTGACATCTATCAACATTTCAGTTTGGATTCTTTTTACGGTCGCAATACTTTACCTTAAATGGTCGAAAAGTTAAAAAATAGGTCTATAGATATATTTGCGTGTAGCTTGAAAATTATTGGTTTTATAAAAATATGTTTCAAATAAAAGATTTGTACTATAAATAGACCTAAATATTTTCAATGAAAATTAATTCATATTTCAAAGAGTTACGGAGCTAAGATAAAAAAATTATAATTTACGCATAAGACCGAAATCTTTAAAATCATTTTGACGAAAAAATGAGAGTAGTCATTTTGTTAATTATATTTATGGGTGACCTGGCGGTCTAGGGGTAAGGTGTCAGACTTATGTGCTGGCGGCCGGGGTTCAATCCTCGGTCCTGGAACAGATTTATCTGATTACCAAACCCTTCCTTCACCTCTGACAAGACGTGTATTAATCACAACTTGTGAATTTGGGGAATGCCAGGTCGCCGCCGTGGTTCGGATTCCACGTTTAAACTGTAGGTCCTCCATTTCATCTCACAATCACCCTACCATTACACATTAGCGTAGTGCGTAAACCCGAACGGGTAGTAAGACGCGGTGCTTAATAATAATAATAATAAATATATATAATAATTATATTATGAATGTTAAGAAATAAAATTTAGTCAAAATTATTAGAGCTGAATTTGATAAAATCGATTTTTTTTCTCTTTTAGACCTTCAGGAAACTTCCCCTAATCTTAGGTTTAGATACCAATTCCAAAAACCCCTTGGGGTTGGGGGTAAAAGCCAAGTTTAGCCTGATCGGTAAAATGGTTTAGGCTCTACTCCAAGAAAGAGACAGACGGATGGAAATTTAAAAACTACTTTTTCGTATTCAGAGGGGGGGGGGGGGGGTGTTAATTAAACGTCGAAATTCATAAAAAAATCTCGATTTCAATTTTTTTTTACGATCACAATACTTTATCTACATGTAAGGTAACGAGAGAGTAATAAATAGTATGGAACCCCGCACTGACTTTCTTGCTCCATTGTTTAAAAATGGAAATAATTACTCAAAACTCGTAATATAGGTGTAACGAAATAATATACACTAACAAACCGAACACAAATTATCGAGACTTACGTAAAACATTTTTTGACACCTTGTTTTGTATTTGATTATTTTATTTTTAAATAATTAAAGTCCTCATTTGCATATTTAGACAAAAAAATCTATATTTGGTCTACAAGGGTCAAAACTTCATATTAAGTTGAAATAACTTCCTGTTAAAATTTTCGACATTTTACTGAGGTGGTACATCTAATGGATACCCCATTGCTATTAAATTCCTCATTTATAAATTTTAACCAATAAAATAGTAATACTATAATAATACATTGCTGAACAAACATTTCCCCTGAGAGGTTTAAGGAAAAGAACATCAACTTTTTGAGAGACTTACTTATTTGATTTCTCTATGGCATTAGACAATTATTGCGTTAAACTTTGGTAGTATATCTGTACAACTAAGGTTCGCAAAATGGTATTAATATATTTTACAATATCTTTTAAACTATTGGTTTTATAAAAATATTGTTCAATAAAAGTTTTTTATTTTTTATTTTACTACAATTTTACAATGATAATTTATTTAGTATCTCAATTAGTTGCGGGGATATGGAAATTTCCGCTACTGTAAAGTAACATAAAGCCATTTTCATTGGAAAAAGAAACTAACAATTTTGTTTATAATCTTAATCAACCTCTAGATACGAATTTTAATCAAAATAGTTACCGCCGATTTTGAGAAAATAGATTTTCTCTCTTTTCTTCCTTTAGTAAACTACTCTTAATTTAAGGGATAGACAAACAGACGGCATTGACAAAACCACTTTTTAGGGTTCGGGGGTCATGAAACGTAAACACCCTTCAACATCTTGGGTTAGATTTTTTTGACGGTCGTAACATTTTACCCAAACGTAAAACAATTTTTGGAAAATGTGTGGTAAAACATAAGTTAAATGAAATTTATTTTGTTGATAACAAACTCAAAGTTTAAAAAAAATTTATAAGAAATAGTGATAATAAATGCTAAATAATTACATTTGTGTTTTCCTGTAAACCAGAATATTTGTAGTTTTAAATTTGCGAAAATACTTTGTCATCCCTTCCAACCCTTTCATATGCTCACGCTTAGATCCGAATTTTAACTAATCCGACCAAAGTTTGGTCCCAATTTATTCGGATTAACAATGTTTTACTGTGATTACAAAATATGAACGTTTGACAAAACAAATAAATGTTTCTTAGTTAAATGATAACGTGGATATTCTCACAATACTGATAAAAATATTTCTCAAAGATATTTAACAGTAATAATAATAAATAATAATAATAATAATAATAATTTAGCACCGCGTCTTACTACCCTTTTGGGTTATACGCTTTATGTTACTAATTACGCTAATGGATTAGGAATTGTGAAGGTTGAATTAGAAGAAGTGAACCCGCATTTGCGTGGAGGGAAAGTGGAAAACCATTTTAGGTAAAACCACCCCAGTTCACCCGACCGAGATTCGCCCTGTTCATTTGGCATGGAAATGCAGAGCTATGGTAACAAAAAGTTATTTTCAAAAAGTTTGTTGTTTTTCAATTTTATATTCGGAAATGGTTTGGTTAAGAATAGACTCATGTTGATTAAGGTATACCTTTTACATACACACCTCATATATAATTTTAAAAGTGATCGATAAAATTGATATTTTTCAATAGAAAACGGCCAGCTTCATGACAAAATTTAAGTTAATGTAACAATTTATAGACATCTATACATTATTTTAGAAGGGGTGTCAAAAATATTAACACAAAAATTTCACTCGTTCTCGAGAAAACTGATATTTCCAAACGTATGATTTTTCCGCAAGTCCTGTCCGGTAGCAGCGCTATCTACGATTTCCGTAATTCATCTGTTTTTGTTGGTGCGGAAGGATACTTTTGTCGGTTGTGAAACCACGCCATGCCTTTCACCCTCCCATCCACCATCCCACAAAATATGTTTGAGACTTGCACTTGACAGGGCCAAGGGCCTTAAGTGTTAAAAAATTTAATATATATATTTGCATATAGATTGAAAAATATTGGTTTATATAAAATATATTTCAAGTAAAACATGTTTATTATAAATGGATTAACATGTATGAAATGTTAAGTAATTTAATATTTCAAATACTTACGGTGATATGATTAAAAATAGAATTTACACATCAGACTGGAACCCTTAAATTCATTTTGACGAAAAATTAATAGTAGTCATTTGGTTTGTAATATTGATCAAAGCTTATAAATGAAATTTATTCGAAATCGTAAAAGCCGATTTTGATTAAATCGAGTTTTTTCCTTTCCACCCTTAAGAAAACTACCCTTAATTTTAGGGTTGGATATCCAATTCCCAAAAATTCTCAGGGAAGGCCTATGAAAACCCTAGATCAAAATTTTAGCCCAATCGATAAAATATTTTAGGTTTTAACCCAAGGTACAGTACATACTGACAAACAGATTGACAGACAGACGGAATTGCGATAACCGCATTTCGGATTCGGGTGATCATGAAACGTCGACATTCATCAAAATCTAGATTTCGATTTTTTGAAGCTCACAATACTTTCTCTACAGTAGCTCCATGGCTTCTTTGGTGCTGACTGACAGCTCACAGCTGACTTCTGACAGTCAACATTTAGGTATATACCTAAATTTTGACAGTCAGAAGTGACTTCTACTAAACACATGTTTATACAGATCATATGGTTCTGCGTAGGGATACATAATTTGCTCTGGAAATTTCAAAGCTTTTAGCTGTCAGCTGTGATCTGTTAGTCAGCACCAAAAGAGCCATGGGACTACTGTACCTGTAAGGAAGCGGGAAAATAAAAAAGTTACACAGTGTTTTTTTTTTATAAAATAAAATCCCTATAGCTGTTTGGAATAATCTGAAGGTTATCTAGAATAAAAAAATAGAATGTATTCAATGTACCCTGACCTCATAAAATGATCCGAACTTCAAATGAAAGACTCTGTGAAGCATAACGTTCATCCCACATATTATTATAATCATGGGACGGTGGTATATGCATTATATACAACCTTCACGCCCAAAAAATTACAACATCGTGGAAAAAAAAACGATGATTTATAAACTTAATAATATATTCATACATTGATTAAGTATGGCAATTTTAAGTAAATCGATATTTTTATCACCATTGGATAACTTGCTTCATGGTCGATAATTTGGTACAGCTTGTTTTCTTTACGGTGAAACTGTTTATCTAACCAACACAACCCCACATATTTTATTTTTTGTTTAAGATTTTCTCAGCGAAATTTAGATATAAGTCAAATTAACATTTGTATTATTTATTCATACTAAATTATTAAATACTTAAATTATAACTGTGGGATTTATTATTATAAAGACTAATGTTTACAAATGCTTAGTCATTACTATCAATAAGTATGAAAACATCAATTAATACAGTAAAACCCATTTTGAATAAACACCGGTAGTCTTAAATTCCGAATAATCCGAAAACAATTTTTTGGAAAACGTGTGGTAAAATCATAAGTTAAATGAAATTTATTTTGTTGATATCAAACTCAAAGATAAAAGAAATTTATAAGAAATAGTGATAATAAATGCTAAATAATTACATGTTGTGTTTTCCTGTAAACTAGAATACTTGTAGTTTTAAATTTGTGAAAATACTTTGTCACCCTTCCAACCCTTTCATATGCTCACGCTTAGTCCGAATTTTAACTAATCCGACCAAAGTTTGGTCCCAATTTATTCGGATTAACAATGTTTTACTGTGATTACAAAATATGAACGTTTGACAAAACTAATAAATGTTTCTTAGTTAAATGATAACGTGGATATTCTCACAATACTGATCAAAATATTTCGCCAAGATATTTAACAGTCATAATAAAACTCGATGAGAAACACACCCTTAAATATTTAAAATTTACACTAGACCAAGCGAAAAGAAAGTGTAAATAATTTACCGATATAATTGATTATTTTGATAAGATCACGAGTCATGAAGTTTCACAAATGATTGGACCAATCACTGAGGTACAATAGAATACTGTAATTATGTGTTACGAACATTAAGTTGACATCATATTCATAATACCTATTTATAGCTATGAGCCATCATACCTGATTTTGTAGACTAAGTAATAAGTACAATTTATTAATAGTAGTCCACACTTTATTGACAAAATTATTCTGAAATTACATATTGTTATGTAAGTTCAAATCAAATATATGTATGTAGAATATCACCTTTGTGCAATTTGTATTTGTAAAAGAGACTATATTTACCTACTAATTGGAATGCGAAACAAACATTGCAAACTAAAATATCTAATTGGATTTGAGGTTGTAATTTTTTATGAAATTTCTCTTTTGTATTTGAATTATATTTAGTGATAAAATTGGACAGAAAACAAATTAATGCAGCATTCAGTAGTGCATTATATTCATATAGAACCATTGTTCACCTAGTTTAAAACAGAATATTTGAAAAACATCAGCTGTAGGCCTATTAGTTTGAACAGGTGGAGAAAACGAGAGTAATTAACACATGTGTGAATATACTTTCTAGATCGGTTAAGCGATTGTCGAGTCTAACGTAAACATAAAAACTCACAAACGAACTTCTTCATAGACTAAGTGAAAGATTGTGTTTCAAATTATTCTCTTATGACTGTATCACATTACAGTAGAGTCTATATCTATAGGCTGACATTTCGCAAGTCCAACACTTCCAGTAATCGGACACTCGGAAGAGTCGGTACAGGAAATTTCCATGTTATGACTTGTCGATGTGTGCGAAAGAGAGAAAATGATGTATACAGTACTGTCAGCCGCTAGAAAATTTCCAATTGATGACAGATAAAGAGATCATCCTAGATGATTTAAGATGATTTAGAATAGATGACAATGAAGACCAAGACGAGACAACTGTACAAGTTCCTACAGTAAGTGAATTTAACACATGTGACATATGGGCCAAGGAAACGTCAGATGCTGATGTACGGGTTTTAAAAATACTGCAAAAATATATTCTGAAACTGTCTTTAAAAGAAAAAAAATGACGAGTTTCTTGTGCAATGCAATTATATTCAAGATAAACGAATTAGTAATTAACTAACCGTCTCGGTGGTATAGTTGGTTAGAGCGCTGGTTTCTTGTTAAGTTAGACTACCGAGGACGGGGAGATCAAGGTTAGAATCTCAGTCGGGTGAACATTAAAAAAAAAAAAAATGTTTTACACTTCCCCTCCACGCAAATGTGGATTCACTTCTTCTGAATTCAACCTTATCAATTCCTTACCCAATATGGTAACTAGTACGTAAGTGTATAACCCTAACGGGTAGTAATACGCGGTGCTAAATAATAATAATAATAATAATAATAATAATAATAATAATAATAATAATAGAAATAATAACTAATTAACTGCTGTACATGGGTTTTTTCTTCTTTTGGTACTTTGTACAGTACCCTGTATTGTGTGATTATTTTTGCCAAGTTAGTGTATTAATAAACATAGTGATTTGTTCTTGTAGTTTTATTTTTTATTCTAAATCCAGTAATCCAACCCGCGCCAGTCCAATATACATCGGATTACAGAGACTCTACTGTATATTATATTTATATTATGTTTTTAAATCAAATTTATCATGGATATAAATTCATATAAAGGAATCAGTATAAGGAAATCGAGGTATGAATCCCATCTAGGCGTATTTCATTTAATTAATTTATTTTAACGCATCTCACTACACGTTCAAGCTACGGGTATATGTACTTACTGATGTATTAGGAATGAGGACGGATTAATTTATAGGAAGTTGACCCACATTTGTTTGGCGGCAGAGTGGAAAACCATTTAGGGTAAGAACGACAGGGATACGAACCTCAATCATCCCATTATTGGTAATTCAATATATATTTAGAGATGGATGCCTTAAAGCAGGGTTCGGAAACTGTCGATTCTGTGGCAAGTTTCAGTAGATTGCGTTGGGAAGCTACATTGTCATACCCAGGTAGATCTTACGGTAGTTTTCAGTAATTAGCATTAGAAAACTACATTGTCACACAAAGGTCGATCTTACGGCAGTTTTCAGTAATTAGCGTTAGGAAATTACATTGTCACAAAAAGGCCGATCTTACGGTAGTTTTCAGTAATTAGCATTAGGAAACTACATTGTCACACAAAGGTCGATCTTACGGTAGTTTTCAGTAATTAGCATTAGGAAGCTACATTGTCATACACAGGTCGATCTTACGGCAGTTTTCAGTAGTTAGCGTTAGGAGACTACATTGTCATACAAAGGTCTATCTTACGGCAACTTTCAGTAGTTAGTGTTAGGAAGCTACATTGTCATACAAAGGTCAATCTTACGGCAGTTTTCAGTAATTAGCGTTAGGAAATTACATTGTCACACAAAGGCCGATCTTACGGTAGTTTTCAGTAATTAGCATTAGAAAACTACATTGTCATACAAAGGTCGATCTTACGGTAGTTTTCAGTAATTAGCGTTAGGAAGCTACATTGTCATACCTAGGTCGATCTTACGGCAGTTTTCAGTAGTTAGTGTTAGGAAACTACATTGTCACACAAAGGCCGATCTTACGGTAGTTTTCAGTAATTAGCGTTAGGAAACTACATTGTCATACAAAGGTCGATCTTACGGCAGTTTTCAGAAGTTAGCGTTAGGAAATTACATTGTCATACAAAGGTCGATCTTACGGCAGTTTTCAGTAGTTAGCGTTAGGAAACTACATTGTCATACAAAGGTCTATCTTACGGAAACTTTCAGTAGTTAGCGTTAGGAAGCTACATTGTCACACAAAGGCCGATCTTACGGTAGTTTTCAGTAATTAGCATTAGAAAACTACATTGTCATACAAAGGTCGATCTTACGGCAGTTTTCAGTAATTAGCGTTAGGAAATTACATTGTCACACAAAGGTCGATCTTACGGTAGTTTTCAGTAATTAGCATTAGAAAACTACATTGTCATACAAAGGTCGATCCTACGGCAGTTTTCAGTAATTAGCGTTAGGAAATTACATTGTCACACAAAGGCCGATCTTACGGTAGTTTTCAGTAATTAGCATTAGGAAACTACATTGTCATACAAAGGTCTATCTTACGGCAACTTTCAGTAGTTAGTGTTAGGAAGCTACATTGTCATACAAAGGCCGATCTTACGGCAGTTTTCAGTAGTTAGCGTTAGGAAACTACATTGTCATACAAAGGTCTATCTTACGGCAACTTTCAGTAGTTAGTGTTAGGAAGCTACATTGTCATACCCAGGTCGATCTTACGGCAGTTTTCAGTAGTTAGCATTAGGAAGCTACATTGTCATACAAAGGCCGATCTTACGGTAGTTTTCAGTAATTAGCATTAGAAAACTACATTGTCATACAAAGGTCGATCTTACGGTAGTTTTCAGTAATTAGCGTTAGGAAATTACATTGTCACACAATGGTCGATCTTACGGTAGTTTTCAGTAATTAGCATTAGGAAACTACATTGTCACACAAAGGTCGATCTTACGGCAGTTTTCAGTAATTAGCGTTAGGAAATTACATTGTCACACAAAGGTCGATCTTACGGTAGTTTTCAGTAATTAGCATTAGAAAAATACATTGTCATACAAAGGTCGATCTTACGGCAGTTTTCAGTAATTAGCGTTAGGAAATTACATTGTCACACAAAGGCCGATCTTACGGTAGTTTTCAGTAATTAGCATTAGAAAACTACATTGTCACACAAAGGTCGATCTTACGGTAGTTTTCAGTAATTAGCATTAGAAAACTACATTGTCATACAAAGGTTGATCTTACGGCAGTTTTCAGTAATTAGCGTTAGGAAATTACATTGTCACACAAAGGCCGATCTTACGGTAGTTTTCAGTAATTAGCATTAGGAAACTACATTGTCATACAAAGGTCTATCTTACGGCAACTTTCAGTAGTTAGTGTTAGGAAGCTACATTGTCATACAAAGGCCGATCTTACGGTAGTTTTCAGTAATTAGCATTAGGAAACTACATTGTCACACAAAGGTCGATCTTACGGTAGTTTTCAGTAATTAGCATTAGAAAACTACATTGTCATACAAAGGTCGATCTTACGGTAGTTTTCAGTAATTAGCGTTAGGAAATTACATTGTCACACAAAGGTCGATCTTACGGTAGTTTTCAGTAATTATCATTAGAAAACTACATTGTCATACAAAGGTCGATCTTACGGTAGTTTTCAGTAGTTAGCATTAGGAAGCTACATTGTCATACACAGGTCGGTCTTACGGCAACTTTCAGTAGTTAGCGTTAGGAAACTACATTGTCATACAAAGGTCTATCTTACGGCAACTTTCAGTAGTTAGCGTTAGAAAACTACATTGTCACACAAAGGTCGATCTTACGGTAGTTTTCAGTAATTAGCGTTAGGAAACTACATTGTCATACAAAGGTCTATCTTACGGCAACTTTCAGTAGTTAGCGTTAGAAAACTACATTGTCACACAAAGGTCGATCTGTGAGTCGGTCATATTCTATTAAATTATTTTTTAGCACCAGGTCTTACCACCATTTCGATTTATACTCTTATGTACTAATTGCGCTAATGGTTTTAGAGATTAGAAAGGCTACATGTAGAGGAAATGTACCCGCATTTGCGTGAAGACAGAGCTGAGAAAAACATTCTGGAAAAAAACACCCTCGGTACACCCGACCAAGATTCGAACCTCAATCTCTTCATTCCTTTCAGTCTAATCTAATGTGAGAGTTGCGCGTTAGACTATGTGGCCACCGAATTGGGTTGGTCATAATCGCTAATGTTATAATAAAATGTATTATTATTATTACCACGTCTTACTACCCGTTCGCATTTACGCTAATGTGTAATGGTAGGGTGAATGTGAGATGAAATGAAGGACCTACAGTTTAACGTGGAATCCGAACCACGGTTGAGGCCTGGCATTCCCCACACTAACAAGATGTCTTGTCAGAGGTGAAGGAAGGGTTTGGTAATCAGATAAATCTGTGCCGGGACTAAGGATTGAACCCCAGAACCACAGCACAGAAGTCCGACACCTTACCCCTAGACCACCAGGTCACCATTGAAATGTAGTTTAGTATTAAAATATACATTTTAAATATTCTATATCCTACTGTATATCTGTATAGATGGTTGGTTAAGATGTACAGACTATAAAAAAAATCATAGTAGAGTTGGGAAACGATGGATGATCACGGGACCTTTGGACGTTAAAAGTAAATCGGGGCCCATAAAGGTTGCCGACCCCTGTTGTAGACCATTCGACAACCTAAATGGGTCCTGGGTGGATTAAATTGTTTCCCCGCTCTCCCTCAACGTAAATACGTGTACATTCCTTCTACATTATATCTCCCTCATCCATACCCTATTTAGTGTATTTATGTCGATGACCCGGATGGGTAGTAAGGACGCAGATCTCGAACTAAACAACGCCACATACCTAGAGATGTGGTATCGAAAGGAAAGTATCGATGCTGTACTAATTAAGAGTATCGTAAGAAACATATCGATCCCATAAAAGTATCGAAATAAAAGTATTGATAACAGTAAGTATCAGTATCGAAATGTTAATATGGAAAATGTTTTTTTTTAATCTAGTAATAATAATCTCAACTTTTGCATCATAATTGTATTTTGATATTTATTTAAACATTGAAAATGATAATGTTTTTTATTACTTCAATACAAAATTCTAAACGATATATTTAGCTATCCACCTTCTTAAACAAACTTCCATAATTCACTTCTGGAAGGTGCCATTTTTAGATACATTTGTCATTTATACACTCCATCTAGATAGATTTTTAGCTATTGAGAAACAATAGAAAAATGGACGCCCTGTCCGCTTCATCTGCTTAAACAAGGCACATAAATTTTTTTACTTCATCTGCTTGAGGCACCCTTGAATTGACAGAGTTCATTGAGCTCTACAAACGTCAATTTTATTTAGTTTGTGATGACCGTGATTTGATAAAAGGGTAGAAGACTGGTGACCACTCGGCACTCACCCCTTCGCACGATAAAGCATCAGGCTGTATTGATTAACAAAGATGTAAGAGCAGCTATGAATTATGATGAGCAAAATGAGATTGAATGCTAGAGTAGATTTTTTGTTGTCATGCAGAAAAGAGTGATAATCTAGAAATAGTTTCATTGGTTCTTCCTCCACAGTCCACCTTAGAAAACGTTTAATCCCAGCCTAAGAGAAGAAACCAAAAAACTTGTTTCTTTAGATACCGACCCGATACCATAGTGTGAGTACTAATATCAGTAAAAGTATCGGAAAAAAAAGTATCGAGTAAAAAGATGCTAGTATCGAAATGAAAATTTCTATATTAGTAAAGTATCGATACTTTTTTTCACATACCCATGCATAACGGATATCATCTTTCTCTGGGTTTGAATCCGTCTCTATCGCACCCCGAGCAACCCGTCATCTGAAATGATGGTCCACCAACCAGAGAGAGTTCGTACCTCAATACCGCCCTCAACATCGGTAATAAATCTTAAGATAATTTCTCTTGAGAACACTGAAGGTTCTGTCAGAACATAAAGTGAGGTCTGACCACCAGCCATACATCACTCAGGACTATTAGTTCGCCCTCATTCCTAGACAATACTGTCGGTACCACTCGTCCTCAATTAACACGCCCCCTTCATGTGCCGTACACACTACGGCGGTGGATCAACTCTCACACCAACTTGCGTAGCACATTCATTTTTTAATAATATTACTACCTGCTTAGGTGGCCGCATGGTCAAAGGCGTCACTATCGTGTTAACCTAGACTGCCAAAGGCAGGGATATCGGGGTTTCATCCCGGTCGGTTATACTTAAAGTGGTTTTCTTAAATGGTTTTCCAATCTCACTCCATGCAAATGGAGGTACACTTCCTCTAAATGCAATATTCCTCATCACTAACACATTAGCGTAATTAGTACATAGGCGTTTAGATTCTTAAATTAATTTGATTATCTGGAATTTTTCTCTACCTGTTAGTCAAATTATAAAATTCTACCTCATTTAAAAAGTATTTTCTAACAACAGCTTCACCCCCTCCATTTTCCAGAATTACATAACAAAATTTAAATGTTATAGACTATTATGTTTATTTGGCGTAATCCCTATAGCTACTAAAAGAATTTCAGTTCTCTATCACACAGATAAGTAGGTTACTGTATTAGTTTTGGAACAGGTGCTAAATATATGATATACCTTACAATACTATGCTGACTATTTTACAGTATTTCTCCATGACTTGTGGGAAGAACGATCGACCGCAAGTCTTGGTGAACCTGATTAGTCTTTCGACTTCTGTATGTCATGACGAAGATAACACACTATCGGGAATTAAATCATCTTAAAAGATTACACTGTACACGACAGTAAAACATGGTGCTTTTAGCATTAATACGTCAATACTCATCTTATTAATCAGTTACATATTAAGTGTGCCACATGGGAGAGAATTGAAAAACATTGCACAGGTTTAAAAATCAAGGAATATTTATTGATTTGTTTGATATTATTAAATACTGTTTTCAACAAATTGTAGGTGAAGGTGGTTAACAATTAAAAATGTTTAATTTCAAGTTGTTTTTCAATGTGTGTGCGTGCGTGCGTGCGTGTGTGTGTGTGTGTGTGTGTGTGTGTGTGTGTGTGTTGTGTGTGTGTGATAATTTACATAAAACCCTATAAAATCCCACATTATCTTAAAATGTTTTGTTGTGACCCTATCAAAACAAATGCTGACATCTTATAGTGGAACCCTAAATCTAGGTGTTATAACTTTTTGCTTTAAGCTCAAAAATACAAATTTTTTGTGTAAAGCGTTGATGGTATTTTCTAACTTTAAATTCAAAATTTAAACTATCTAACTGATCAGAAACCTGATGATAATTTTCGTCTACGTTTTGCTGAGAACTATATTTTAAAGTATCAAACAACTTCTCAAATAATGGAGAATGTCTAAACATCTGCAATGCGTCTTAATCCTCTACCATCTGGCACCTTTAAGGGGGTAGGGGGGGTATATTATGAATTTTTGGATTCATCAGCTCATAGAGCTAGCCATCCTTGAACTACAGCTATATCTTAGACTCTGCTTTATGCTATGAGTGAATAATGACCCCGAGTATAGGAGGGTTATTTCTGGATAGCTCAATGTAAGTGAATTGGTGTCTTTAAAACAAAAGTATACCGGGCTCGATTCCCGTGTCCAGACGTCATTTATAAACTAATTTACCCAAGCACACTTCTATATCTGTATTAAATTTAGTTTCCATCTGTTGTCAATAATATAAAATTACTAGGCTTCATATCAGGTTTTTGCTTGGTAGTGATAGAAAGACATATCAACAAATCAACGGTGGCCTGGTGGTCTAGGGGTAAGGTGTCGGACTTCTATGCTGGCGCCCGGGGTTCAATCCTCAGTCCCGGCACAGAATTATCTGATTTACAAACCCTTCCTTCACCTCTGACAAGACATCTTGTGAATGTGGGGAATGCCAGGCCTCCACCGTGGTTCGGATTCCACGTTAAACTGTAGATCCTTCATTTCATCTCACAATCACCCTACCATTACACATTAGCGTAAGTGCGTATTACCCGAAGGGTAGTAAGACGCGGTGCTATAATAATAATAATAATAATAATAATATAATAATAATAATAATAATATAATAATAAACAAATCACAATAAGAAACTAAATTGCTATTACATCTACTATTACATCAATCTGTAGCCCAGCAGTGGAAAGATTAGCCCGTACTAATGTACAGTTTCTCAGGGGACGCCCGAATGTACTAATCGTACATTCTTTTCATGAGGGCTTTTTCCATGTCCCGATGATATCAGGAGATGATTAAAGTTAATAAGACGGGATGGAGTCTCGGAAGATCCTAACCTAATTTAAGCCTAATTAACCAAACCCTGGTGACCATGAGAATTTTTCTGCTTTCCAGAAAAGTCCTCCAGTACCAGCCAAGAATCGAACCCAGGACATCCAGGTCAGCAGCCCTATACCACGAGACCGGTTAAGACGTTAACTTTTTTTTTTTTAGCTAGTAGCTTTTAACGTTTGATTTATAAACCAACTAAACATATCAGTACTCAATTTACAAATTGGTGACCTGGTGGTCTAGGGGTAAGGTGTCAGACTTCTATGCTGGCAGCCGGGGTTCGATCCTCGGTCCCGGCAAAGATTTATCTGATTGGCAAACTCTTCCTTCACCTCTGACAAGACAACTTGTGAATGTGGGGAATGCCAGGCCTCCACCGGGGTTCGGATTCCACGTTAAACTGTAGGTCCTTCATTTCATCTCACAATCACCCTACCATTACACATTAGCGTAAGTGCGTATAACCCGAACGGGTAGTAAGACGCGGTGCTAATAATAATAATAATAATAATAATATAATAATAATATAATATTAATAATTTACAAATATCTTACCTCTAGAACAGACATATCGCCTAGTCACACGGCTGTTAATTAATCACTGATTAATACTGATAATATGTTGTATCCGTCATGATGAGAATCAAACCAGAAAGGTTTATTATAGATAAGTAAGCTGATTGGTCCAAAATGGAGTTAAATGTTTCTTGGATTGATTCTAAGTTCTTTGAGGAATTTAAAGAATTAAATTTGTATTTAACACCAAGGTTATAAAGGATTTAATCCAAGAGCTATGGACGAGTCGGCTAGTCTAGAGTCACGCGTCCTCATAGCCAAGGGGTGTAGGTTACAACACCAAATGTAATGTAGGTCTACTGAAATCAGAGATGACAAGTATCAACATCCAAGCCCTGACTATCATTGGCTATCATTAAAATGGCATGCCTTAATTAAAAATATTAGCCTTTTCCAACTTTTGGATCATTGAATTAGTTTCTTATGAAGAGTTACAATGATGTAGCATCAATTAGGGCTTCCAGAGATTGAATCCTTATGATAATAAGCGAAGCTTTATTTTATTTTGATAGATATAAAATTCTAAATCTTTAGAGTGATCAATAAAAACAAAATGAAGTGTTAATACAAATCAAAGAATCTTTATTGATTTTTGCATTGAAAAACACAGTGAGGTTTTATTATATCAATATGAATTTGAAGGCTCTCAATGGTGTGTCACTTCTGTTTCGTCATAGCGCTGTTACTTTGAAGGCTCTCAGTGGTGTGTCACTTCTGTTTCGTCATAGCGCTGTGACTTTGAAGCCTCTCAGTGGTGTGTCACTTCTGTTTCGTCATAGCGCTGTTACTTTGAAGGCTCTCAATGGTGTGTCACTTCTGTTTCGTCATAGCGCTGTTACTTTGAAGGCTCTCAGGGGTCTGTCACTTCTGTTTCGTCATAGCGCTGTGACTTTGAAGGCTCTCAATGTGTGTCACTTCTGTTTCGTCATAGCGCTGTTACTTTGAAGGCTCTCAGGGGTCTGTCACTTCTGTTTCGTCATAGCGCTGTGACCTTGAAGGCTCTCAATGGTGTGTCACTTCTGTTTCGTTATAGCGCTGTGACTTTGAAGGCTCTCAATGGTGTGTCACTTCTGTTTCGTCATAGCGCTGTTACTTTGAAGGCTCTCAATGGTGTGTCACTTCTGTTTCGTCATATCGCTGTTACTTTGAAGGCTCTCAATAGTGTGTCTCTTCTGTTTTTTATAGCGCTGTGACTTTGAAGGATCTCGGTGGTGTGCCTGTTCTGTTTTATCATAGCCTTGTGAACTTGAAGGATCAGGATAGAGTGTCACTTTTATTTATTGATAGCACTGTGACCTTGAAGGCTCTGGGTGGCGTCTCTCTTCTGTTTGTGATGTCGCTGTGACCTTGAAGGATCTCATTAGTTTGTCATTTCTGTTTTATGATAGCAGTGTGACCTTGAAGGATCTCTAAGTGTCCCGCATCTGTTTTGTGATAGCATTGTGACTTTGACTGCTCTCGGTGGCAAGTCACTTGTTTAGAAGCCAAATCCTACGTTAATTTTTCTTGGTTTTCTGTTTAGTCACTTCTCAGTAAAGATGTTGGATGGAAATATTTACATTTTTCTTTAAGTTTAAGATAGTTAAATGGAACGAATGCATTCGAAATCTCTCATATATGACAGTTAACATTCCAGTTTAACTTCTCCTTAGGACGTTATCACCAGAAACATATGTGAATGAACTAAGATAAACAAATAATATCGATTTTAGTTTTCTTCTTACACTCACGTATTGACTACAACGCTTTGTGGCTGAATCGGTCACTAACTTAGGCTTGCTGTAGTCTATAGATGTTAATACCTCAATATTGTAAACAAGAACTTTACGAATACATACCCTTACCTAGAGATTAAATCATCTGAAGATTTAAATGGAAAATGTTCGTCTCTAATTGACATTATTTGTTAATATTTTATTTTCGGCGCATCATTAATAAGATAGTGAAAACTATTTTAATTTTTGCCTGAATATTTGCTAACAAATTTTTACCTCACTCGTCCCTCAATAAATAATTCGATCGTATTTAACGTAACATTTTCCAATTGAAAATTTACCGGAAAACTTTCCCCTCTACTGTTAATTTGATGGCCTATCTAGAGAGTGTGTACTATGGAGTTTTACTATTTTTTTATTGACAAGATTGGCTGAGGCCTAAGTAATGGTGCTGAGTCTCTCTAGTCACGTGACTGTGGGGAACCCCAGACTCCACTCCCGGAGCTTTTAACCGAACCATTGGCCAAGGGGTCAAAGACGTTAGACTTTCATTGCACTTGGTCACAGTTGACGGAGAAACTGGGGCTGAAATTTTGCCTGGGTGCACTGGTGGTCTTCCGAAAATTATATTCAGTGTTGTTTTATAATCCTCTCTTGAAGCAAATGCGAGTGTACTTGTTCTAAATTACCCTAAAAATTCACACACTTTGGATATCGGCTAATAGTCTTGGTGCTAACAGGTTAATCAAAATAATAAGAATTAGTATTTTTTAAATAAATCATAAGTTGGTTCCGATATTAGTTTATTAAGAAGATCTATCTAGACTATTATTTTAAATTCCTCACTTTAATTTTAGCATTTTTATTGAAATGCCATCATGGGTGGCCACGTGAACTAAATGTCAGGCTCATGTCATCTATTTTTCCTGTAAAGGAAAGTTCTGGACTCGAATCCCGGTCGGTTGTAGTGAGAATATTTATTCTTAAACGGTTTTACAATTTCTCACCACGCAAAAAAAGGGTCGCTACATTTATAATTAATTATATCTCATAATAATATAAGGTGTCACTATCATGTTAGACTGGCCTACTGAATATGGAGAGATCGAGGTTCGAATTCTGGAAAGGTCCATTAAGATTTTTTTCTTAAATGGTTTCCCACTCTCCTTTCACACAAATGCAAGTACATTACCTCTAAAATGCTTCCTTCCTCATCCCTACCCTATTAGAGTAATCATAGACTAAAATAAGTATATAGCCTTTACAAAGAGTAAGTACGCGCTGATAAAAAAGTTTTGATCTATCTCCTTCATTCCTACCCGACTAGCTTAATTCAAAACGCATCTATCCCAAACGGGTAGTAAGGTACTGTACGTTGGTAAAAATACTGATCAAATAATTATACAGTAGTATTACAAAATAATATTTGGCCACATGTCTACGATATTAAAATATTTAAAATGGTTTGCTCTAAGGTATCGTGAATGAAAAGAGGTTAAATAATAATTATCAATTAGTGTTTAGAGTCCTCTGCGGTCATAGGAGAAAGGAAAGTGGGGAAGGGGTGGGGGCGGATATACAAGGGGGGAACTGTAATGTATTTTTAATGCAGCGAGCCCCGACTTGCGGCTAAATGGTGAGGAGAAGGGGTAGCTCAAGTCTCATTAAACATTGAGCTCGTCTGTCTCTGGACCGTTTGTCTGGCGGGTATCTGGTTCGTTCCTCGTCACGACAACCGGGGAAGTGACTGCGTGCAATAATACAACATGTCTCAAGGGCCTATGTATGAGTGGATGAGATAGGAAACTGGTGGACTTGGGACGGCAATTTTCGTTAGTATATTGATGTAGTTACTATTTGATATTGATTTCATTATTCTGAGTGAAGTGGACAGGTGGAGTTTTATGGTTGTTGTTTTGTAATGATATTCTTCACCACTTTTCACATTTTAATGTTTTATTTAAATGTTAAAAATAGCAGACAAGCTTGGTAGAAAAAATATTTAAAAAACACCTCTATTTGTGAAAATATAAAAAAAAATCTATTTGTTTGATTCGCAAGACTTTGAGCTTAGTCAGATGCGTGGAATATATATTTAAATTAATAAATATGTCTAATACTAGAGCATTAATTAAAATATATCTAAGTTTTGTAAATGAATCGATAAATATGTTTATATCGATATACCGTTGCCATACTTACTTAGTAAGCCTCGAGATACTCAAATTCTGAGGTATTATTTTAGTTGTTATTTTCGGTTTAGAGACTGTCACACCATAGAGAAATACTATGGTTATACTACACGTTAGAACAAACTGGTCGTTAGTGTCTGTTCACGGTAGGAATTGACTTCTGAAAGGCCTTTTTCCCTATCATAAATCTATTATATAGTAGGATATTGGTAGGAAAAAAGACCTTTCAGAGAGTAATTCCTACCGTGAATGGAGTATATGAATATATTTTTTTTTAATATCACTAAAACCTTCAGTGGTTTAACATTCTTTATCGTATGTTTCTAACCGTACGGGCTATCCACCATTAGTGTGGTAGGAATTGGGAAGATAGAATTTAGAGTAAATGTAACCACTATTGCGTTGAGGGAGGGTGTGAAATGATTTAGGAAAAAACACTCTCAGTATACCCATCATGGGTTCAAACTCGGTGCTCACCATCCTCGGCCAATTAAATTAGAGCTTAACATTTAATCCTCGTGCCCACCAATATGAACTGTATATAAAATAAAATTAATAACATTTTACTTGGTAATTTTTGAAATAGCATTTCCTCTAAGCTTAGGTGGCCGCGTTGTCCAAGGCGTCAGGCCTGAATTAGAGTGAAGTGCTAGTTAGAGAAGCTCTGGGTTCTTATCTAATATATATACACTAAGAATAATGTTCCAGATATGATTCTCCCATCACCTTTATTTTTAATGTGGGTGAATTTATTCTATTTTGGGTTGATTGGTTGTCTCGTAATCTAATTAGTAGGTAAATCGTGTCTTCTTTGACAAAAAAAAAAAAAAACACAAAAGTAACGTGATACACAATCACCTGTTTTTATAGTTTAGTTGTTTGTTTGGTATTCTTCTCATTGGTAGATGAAATGTGTTTTTATTTGACAAATTTTTAGCTACAACGTGCCACATATTTATTTAATTTTATCTTACATTTACGTATCGCATAAGCCTGGGTTTATATTAATAAATCACGCAAAGTTAATTGTAAATAATACATAGTGTAGAATGCTCAATTCATAGTTAAAACACACTGATCTATAAAGAAAAGTAGTGATTAGAATCTTTCTTAAATCGAATGTCCTTTATTTATAGAGATCAGTAAAACCTCTGGTTGTATCCTAATTGCAAACAGTCCAAATTGCGAACAAGTTAAAGAGCAACTCGCGGGAATTCCTACGTGAGGGCTGTGACACGGGTAAAGGGGATACTGGCAGCACTCACGGGCCACTGGGGCCTTCCTCCTAACCTAACATAGCCTAACCTAACCTAGAAATACTTGTGTGTGTAATTTAGTTAAATTACGAATGACGGGGCTGAAAGTACGTACGACTGGTATGCCCCTATTGTCAAATTAGGGGCGGGATGGCATAGCAACATGGCATGTCCATGATCTGGACTCCTCCCCATATATCAAAAATCTCATGTTTGAAATCTGAACCATTCGCAATCAGAGCTGTTAGGAATCAGGAGGCCACCAAACCTCTTTGTTTTAATAAATAAGGTCTTTAAAAAAATCACTTAAGGGATCACTAAAAAATCAACGTTAGTTAAATTGTATCTTTTGAAACATAAAATTAAACAAATTAAAGTGGTGTCTGTAATATTAAATCAAATATAATTGTTATTTGGTTATGAATTTATTATTTTTTAAGTTATCATGTTATGAAAAATAAACTAGTGTAAAACTTAACATATGCCGCTCTTGCTCCCCTTAGTACCGGCCGGATTGGACAGGTAATTAGTGGAGTTGGTTAGGGTGTGCTAAGTATGTACAATGTACAGTCCTGAGTTTATTGCCCTGCGGTGAACTAGAGATCATCTCTAAGGATACAAACACACAGTGAATCAGGCCGAGTACCGTAAAAAAACAAATATCTCGGATTTTCTTCCTGACTAATTAGCACAACAGAAAGTTTAAGGTCATTCGACAGTTAGAATTACTAAGTTTGTATAATTTTGGCAGGGAATTTAACTTAAGTTATCTTTGTTGGTTTGGGGCTATCTTGTAAAAGATAGGAAGTAACAATGTTTCAAACCATTCCAGGAACACCAACCAGATAAGAAAAACGGCGTCCGCTTTGTCTGACCTCCTGCTTCTGCCGGGCATATTATGTTCTGCCATTTTGTGTTGTCTTGACAATACCTACAGTCAAAAAAAGAAGTTTCTCAAAATATATATTTCAAATTTATATTTTCAATGACCAATTTGGACACATTAATAACATTAACGAGTAGAGTTACTTTAAAAACACACAAAATAATTATAAATTACGACATTGTGTACTCCAAAATTAGATAAAATCAAATTATAGGGGAATAAGAAGAGCAGTATTTACATACGATCATAAATGATGGGATTTTATAATTTTTAAACTGTTTATTCGCAAAAAAAAAATATTTTAATTATAAATTATAAATATTTTATTGTGTACACCTCATATGCATGTCTAGATATACTAAATTTCACCCCCATACTTAACTTACTTAACTTTATCTCAGGTACTTAAAAAGTATAGAATAACGCGTGAACTGTAATGATTTGAAATAACTGACACAATATCACGAACTTATAATTAGGCCTACACGCTTGTTAAAATTGTGCAATACATCTTTTAATGTCAAATGACCTAAAGGCAACTATATATTAAAAATTAATTTAGGGCAGCCTGATCAAACAATGTAAAAACTTATTATTATGGGTGACCTGGTGGTCTAGGGGTAAGGTGTCAGACTCCTATGCTGGCGGCCGGGGTTCGATCCTCGGTCCCGGCACAGATTTATCTGATTTCCAAACCCTTCCTTCACCTCTGACAAGTTATCTTGTGAATGTGGGGAATGCCAGGCCTCCACCGTGGTTCGGATTCCACGTTAAACTGTAGGTCCTTCATTTCATCTCATAATCACCCTACCATTACACATAAGCGTAAGTGCGTATAACCCGAACGGGTAGTAAGACGCGGTGCTAATAATAATAATAATAATAATAATAATAATAATAATATGTTAATCAGCCCCATATCACTATGTTAGCAATAAATCTAATAGCCTACTAGTAGTTCTGTGAAAAGTAGACATCACTCCCTCGTTCAAAAAATGCTAAGTGAACCATATTAAGAAATTATGTCACGTTCTTAACGTTATTAAAGTCTTAATATTTCTCTTTGGATTTCAAGTTGATATTTTTACTTGGTGATCAAGATATAAATTACTGAACAGTGATTATTTTTATAATTATTATTTGAGGTACTGGCATTAAAAATTAACTTTCTGAACCGACTGATTATATCAATATTCAACTTTATGAACTCACTTAAATCTAGAACAGACATAACACCCAGTCCCTGGCAGTTAATTCAGCAGTCATCACTGTGAGAGGGGAGGTCCCACTTTCACAAATGATTAATGTTTTGGCCATGCCGGAAATTGAATCCTTGGAACAGAAAACAAAATAAAACTATAAAAGACGTCTGTCTCACTATAGTTTATTTTTAACGTATACAAATGTCCTCTGGCTTAGGTCACATACAAAGAAAGATAAACCAGAACCACAGCCTCCAGATTATAATGTGTGCGCTCATTGAGATAGTTTTAGACCATCAACACGGGAATTGCTACTCACAGTCTCAGCTGACGACATCGCTATCATGTGGACATTTTTTAAACAGTTCACTTTAAAGATGGTTTTATTAGCGAGCAGATAAAAATTGATTTCAAGTGTCAATAAACAGGATCTACACAGCTAGGTTCAGGTAGCGGTCTCACCCCCCAAACTAGCTTACTCAAGACAGCACATTACAAAGATAACGTGTAATACAATCGTCCTTTTTTTGTTTTTGTTTTTGTTCAAGCGAATATTTGCAAATTGGCTAGTTGTGAGCACTCTTCAAATACCGTCGACTAGTTACTTTGTCTCTCTGTCTGTCTTAGTCTGAAATGGTTTGTTCATTTTAAATTGTACCTGAACTACAGTGTTCGAACCACCTCCCTTGGAAACTTGATATCAAGCTTTTAGCCTTTACAACAAACAATTTGAAATATTGTTGTTTCCAAGGACTGAACCTGGTTCAAGGAGTGCAACGAAAAACTTCTGTAAGGTTTAGGAACTGGTATATCCTTATCTGTGGCCTAGGTTCCAAAAATGTCCTAGCCAGACGTCTTTAAAATTGGCTACCATTCCTAATTGTGAACGAGGAATACAATGATACATTTTTAATCGTGTCGGGTATCGACTCCGAAACTTCTAGTCGAGTAGGGATTAGGCATACGTGGCATCAATTGAGCTAATATGTCAAACTCTTGAATAATTATAGAAGATAAATTATTTTTACAGAATATAAAAGAAGATCTTCTTAGGCCCCATTCAATATATAAACATTCAGTTTCCTTGCGGTCTCTTTTAACCAACTTTCTACCTCCATTCTTTAAGAGAACGCTTCTCAAAATAACAGTGTTTGTAATAACTGCCTTCTTTGTTCTGTGTAAACAAACGTACTATTAATAATTATTCATGCAAATTGGCTTTCTTAAAAGAAAAAATCATTTCAAACATATCTTCAAATATAATTTCAAGATATTTTGAAACGTTAATGTTTTTATTAAAATGACTATATATTAATTTTTATAGTTAATTTTCCTTTGGATGGCTCAAAATTTTTCTATAACTAGACCCCTCTATTTGAAATTCTTTGTTAGATTGGTTTGGAATTGTGGGATTTCTAAATATGGGCGTGCCCCACCTCAGCAAAGAAAGTTAAATGTGCATGTCTTGAAAACATAAAACTCGAATGTATGAATGTATAAATTATATACAGGCCTAGGCCTAAATCTACATTTTTATTATACTGTATGTATGGAAATGTCTCTACATGGTGTGTTTAGATCAAGTGATAAAAAATCTGAAAACACTGTGGCATAAACAGAAACTTTTTACTGACTTAAATTTTTTCAGTATAACACTCTTTAGTAACGCGTCTTACTACCCTTCGGGCTACATACACATGTAATAATTACACTAATGTGTATGGTATGAGAAAGGTTGAATTTAAAGGAATTGTACCCACGTTTTGCGTGAAAGAACAATGATACAATTTAAGAAAAAGACACCCTGAATAGTTCTAAACCCAGCCGGGATTTGATCCCTGCCCACCTTTTCATCTACAGTTCAGTCTATTGTGAGAAGGACGTCTTGTACCAGGGATGGGGATCCTGTGGACCTTAGGACACATGAAGTCTTTTGAAATTTTCAGCATGACCTTTTTGAATAATCTATCAATTGTGTTTCGTTATCGTTTATAAATTATACAGTCTCAAACTCCAAATGTATTCCCACAATATAATAAAATGAAATGTTTTATTAGCTGTAGATATGTTTAGTTTGTAGAACTCATTTATTGAGTTATTTTCTATTCGATGATGGTGTATGAAGCTTCGAAAATTTGAATTCGAAGTCGAAAGTCAAATCTCCCTTGGCTTAAACCTCGACATCTACAATAACTTTCGCTTATTCGAAAAATTTCGAAGTAAGGATAAATATTAGATAAATTATCAAAATATTAAATTTTATCTTACTAAATATTACATATTTCAAATTTGATAATTTTAAAACCGTTACTAAACAGAATTTTAACATCGACTTAGTAATTTAACTAAATCAAAATTGGGTAAGTTAATGTTAATATATTATATTCACTATCGTCAACATAGTTTTGTAAAAAACAGAAATACCTATAGAGAAATAACACCATGAACACTGGTATGTAGCAGAGAAAGCGCTTTAGTTGTGCTAACATCCCCGCTCGCGTCTAATATTACGTCTTTAATATTCTATCTCTTTTGCATTATCTGTGACAAATTAACACGTTCATTTTTACAAAATAATTGTTGATCTAAAAATCAAAGTAGCGTCAAGTGACAACAAAAATCCTAGGTAGCTTCGACTTCGACTTTTCTTCGAAAGTTTCAAGTTTCGTTTTGACTTCGCTTCGCATTTAAAAAGTGGCCTTCGCACACCCCTACTGTTCGATTTTATAAGCCTTATTACATGCTGATATATATTTCTAAGTATGCTTGCACAATATATCAACATTGTCTTGGTGACCTGGTGGTCTAGGGGTAAGGTGTCAGATTTCTGTGCTGGCGGCCGGGGTTCGATCCTCGGTCCCGGCAAAGATTTATCTGATTACCAAACCCTTCCTTCACCTCTGACAAGATATCTTGTGAATGTGAGGAATGCCAGGTCTCCACCGTGGTTCGGATTCCACGTTAAACTGTAGGTCCTTCATTTCATCTCACAATCACCCTACCATTACACATTAGCGTAAGTGCGTATAACCCGAACGGGTAGTAAGACGCGGTGCTAATAATAATAATAATAATAATAATAACATTATCTTTAGTTACATTTTAAATCCATAGAGAACAAACTTGAAAAAAAGCAAATAAACTGTTTCTGTCAAATATTTTATCATTTATTCATGTGTTTTTTTTTAAGTCTTCCTCTATAAATATATATTATAATGAATATATAGTAATAAAAAGTAATTTTAAATTTGTCCTGTTTGAATGAAAAGAAAAAAAAATTAGTAGAAAACCATTCACTCCTTTATGGGTTTCAAAAAATACATTAATTTATATTTAGATAAAGTAGGTCTTTATAGTTTTGGGCAAATTTACTGTAAATGAAGTCGACCTTAGTGGCCTTGGAGTAAAGTGCTCACTTCAGGACCTGATATTCATGGGTTCAAATCCAAATGGAGTCAACAGATATTTCTTGAGCTATAAAAATCAGTAGCGAAACTTCCCTCGGAGGAGAAGTAAAGCCATCGTTCCCAGATCAATTGTAGCATGTAAAAAAACCTCGGAAGTTATGTTAAAATATATTTCCCGGCAAATTATTAGGTCCTTTCGCTCTCGCTTTTAGAAATTCTTGTGTGCTAATATGATCAGTCAGTTCAGAATGTAACGTGTTAGATATGTTCTAACACTTACACTCAATGAAGCCCTATAATAGGTTTAAAACTATTACTACCAGATCTAATAAGTTCTAATAATGTGTGGCAGATAGAAATAGACTCATTGCAACATCACAAAGGGGAGACGCCCAATTCTCTTCAAGAATGCCCCAGTGAAGGGGCAACTCGGCTTGTAAGACCAACACAAAACATTTAACACCTGGGCCAGAAGACGAGTAAATGAGAGAGGCGTCATTCGGGGTGTTCCCAACAATCATCGACCAGCGCTAAGGTCGGGAGCGTGATTCTTGAAGATTACAACCCCTTTTGTACTTGAAGATAGCCTTGCCAAATTTGATCAGTCCTACTGGTATTCACGTGAATCTATTCTATTGTAACACACAGCGTATAACCCGAATGGGTAGTAAGACGCGGTGCTAATAATAATATTGTAACCACTCGTCAAAGGAACTGCTGGAAGATATTTACAAGCATCTGCTAAGACTTAGGCCCAGTTTCATAGTCAAATTTAGTACGCCTCAAGTGCGGCGTTACACTAAGTACATGACGACACCTACCTAAACCAGAATGGAATGGGCCGTTCTCGCATATGAAACTGGCCATTTCCATTCTGGTTTAGGTAGGTGTCGTCATGTACTTATGTAGCGCCGCACTTGAGGCGTATAAATTTGACTATTGAAACTGGGCCTAAGTACTGAATACCGCGATGGTTGAGGGCGCCTGTGTTACCTTCTTGCTCTGCAGTTATTGAGGGATGTTGTAATCTTTATTGAGCTTTGGGCTCTATTATTCTATGTCCATAGTTCTTGTATGTCAGTACTACTGACTTATCTCGTTATGCTCATATGGCATAATTTATAGCTTTATGCACTACCTTTCTCTGTCTATTAGACTTAGTCGCAGATATTAGGGTCAAGATCATACTCCTTAGACTATATGACCATGCTGCGGATATTTTAAAGAATAGAATTTAACAATAGAGGTTACCAGGCTATCTATTGCTATGTTTCACGACCTAATTGGGTCTGTAACTGACACTTGTCTCTGATGTGTCTGTGTAGGCCTACTGACATGCGGTGCGCAACCTGTGGAAGTGCTACTCGTCCATAGTAGTGGCCCGCGGGGTTTTGTCTGTTGTGTACGGCCCCCTTGTGGCGCCTTTAGCGTTAATTGTAAATGATCACATTATTTTGTCTAGTATTATTGTCCACTTTTCAGAGTAACAGAATAAATATAGGCCTAGTATTGATTGCTCAGGCAGTACTAATTGGGAAGTATTCGGCCATAGTATCTGTAGCGTCTAGTTTCCTGGTAGTTCGCCTTGTACTAGTTGTAAAATAATAGTTTCTCTTCTAGGAGTTTATAACATGTAATGTCTATCTCTCTATGGAGCTAGATAATATTAATTACTCCCTTGTAACTCCTTAAATTAGAACTAAATTTATGTAGCTTAGTTCTTTATATTTGAAATTATATGTTGTAGTTGGAAGCCTCACAGTCAGCTGACTGGAGTATAATTATATATGATAATTTTGTAATTAGATTTGATTACCGCCACTTACTTATATTGCCTAAGAGTTGCTCTCTTTCGTCCTATTTGACGACTTAGTCATTGTACTACTTTAACGAGTTACAAGCTTTCTTATTTACACCTATGACCTATATGTGTGTGTTATAGGGTGTACCTGGGTGCTTCACACCTGATGCTCCTTTGTCAAGCTATTTATATTATAGTAACCATTTATATTCTTGTGTTTAAACAATGGACGGTTTGAATCATTTCAACCTATAATTATATGTACTTCCTATTGATTTGTTTGAATTTTAATAAATTGATTTGTTAAACTTGTAAATTATTCTCATACTTTGTTATTTCCAATCAACATTTATAAGTTCACAAATGTTGTAAGAAAGTGCACGTATAAATAAATAATAAATAAAATAAAATAAATAAAAATATAAAATTCTGCGGATATTTTAGGCCCTCCTCTATCTAAAGTTTCTGTCATAGCTCACTCTTGCCCCGGGGGGTTGGATATCTGCGTGTGGATAAGTAAGTGTACTCCGTAACGAATGTGCTGTTATCAGGACAAGGAGATTCATGTGGGCGTAAACCACGTGGTCCTCTGTCCTCGTTATTGGGTTGCGTGGGAGTCGGTAGCCACGCCCCTTGAATATCCCCCTCTCACCCCGCCCCTCGTGGGGAAGGACCGGAAGTGCTCAAAGGAGGACACAGCGTAACCGACCTCTACCCCCCACTCGGTGAAAGCTAAGACACCGCTGAGCGGTTACGTAATCTGACATAAGCTCGTGTTAATATATCATTCTGTGCTGGGGGTCCGGGGTTCATTCCTCGGTCCCGCCACAGATCTATCTGATTGCCGTACCCTTCTCTCACCTCTGACAAGAAGTGTATTAATCACAACTTGGGAATGTGTGGAATGCCAGGCCTCAACCGTGGTTCGGATCCCACGTTAAACTGTAGGTCCTCCATTTCATCTCACAATCACCCTACCATTACACATTAGCGTAAGTGCGTACAACCCGAACGGGTAGTAAGACGCGGTGATGATAATAATAATAATAATAATAATAATAATAGATCATTGTTTTAATCTCTGCTATTCTAGACCCCCGTTCCCGTGGCTAAGTGGTCAGGCCGATCAAACAATGGAGTCAGGGATCACATTGGGGATCATGTCGTACAGGACGCCAGGCTCACAATATACTTGGTTGTCAGTGGCGTGTAGGTCGAGCTTCAAATATCGGCTGGAAAGGCAGGGGGTGGTTTTCTATGCATGAGTTATCACTGTGGTTTTAACTCACCCTTTCTTCACGCAAATGTGGGTGCACTTCATTTGGCCATTGCTACTCCTCCTTATTAGATTAATATATCCGGTAGGTTTGGTAATAGACGTAATACTATTTTTTTTTAATATCAGCCTAAGTCTCCGGGGCCCTGGGTTGATTCTAGATATTACTCGCATATATATATATATTTACTCTTTATAATTATACGGGTTTGTCTATCTAATTGGTAATTTATTTCATAGCGTAAAGACTGGGTGTTGCAGGCGTACTGTTCTAGATTAAATAGTTAGTAGGTTATGTATGTAATTATCTAAGTTTTGAGTTTAGAAAATGCAGGTTAAATACTTCAAATAAAATATTATCGTAGTTTTATGACTAAAATGGATGGACTTTGGCTCGAACCCAACTCGTGCACCTGAAATAATGTTATATTTTTGATTTGCAAATTTATCTCATCTGATAGTGTATATTTAATGTTTCAAGAGCTTCAAGTTCAATTACAGATAAAGCTGAAACTATTTTACTTCAATGTGTGACTTCTAATCCGTTCGCTGTGTAGTGTCTAATCGGTAATTACCTTGCAATAAAGCGTTTTAAATACTGTCGTATTTGTTGTAGAATTAAGTTGTAAAGAATGGCTAATCGGTAACTAAGTTTCAATAAGGCGTTTTAAATACTGTCGTATTTGTTGTAGAAATAAGTTGTAAAGAATGGCTAATCGGTAACTAACTTTCAATAAGGCGTTTTAAATAATGCCGAGTTTGTTGTAGAATTAAGTTGTAAAGAGTGTCTAATCGGTAACTAACTTTCAATAAGGCGTTTTAAATAATGTCGAGTTTGTTGTAGAATTAAGTTGTAAAGAGTGTCTAATCGGTAACTAACTTTCAATAAGGCGTTTTAAATAATGTCGAGTTTGTTGTAGAATTAAGTTGTAAAGAATGGCTAATCGGTAACTAAGTTTCAATAAGGCGTTTTAAATACTGTCGTGTTTGTTGTAGAATTAAGTTGTAAAGAATGGCTAATCGGTAACTAAGTTTCAATAAGGCGTTTTAAATACTGTCGTGTTTGTTGTAGAAATAAGTTGTAAAGAATGGCTAATCGGTAACTAACTTTCAATAAGGCGTTTTAAATAATGTCGAGTTTGTTGTAGAATTAAGTTGTAAAGAATGGCTAATCGGTAACTAAGTTTCAATAAGGCGTTTTAAATAATGTCGAGTTTGTTGTAGAATTAAGTTGTGAAGAATGGCTAATCGGTAACTAAGTTTCAATAAGGCGTTTTAAATAATGCCGAGTTTGTTGTAGAATTAAGTTGTAAAGAGTGTCTAATCGGTAACTAACTTTCAATAAGGCGTTTTAAATAATGTCGAGTTTGTTGTAGAATTAAGTTGTAAAGAGTGGATAGTCGGTAACTAACTTTCAACAAAGTGTTTTAAATAGTGTCATGTCAAGGACTGTTTCCAGAGTAGGCAGGGAGGAATAAACATTTAATAAAATTTAAATAAACAAATAAAATGATTGATAACAATGAAGATAATATATTTGGCTAAATGTATTGTTTTATATGATTACTATAATCTTTTGTGGTAGTACCAATAATATCTCCTCCGTCAATGCCATACGTATTGGAGTTTCCAGACAATTCACTGTCAGAATACTAATTACACCCTAATGTCGTTTTATCGCTTGACCCTGTACAGACTTATAGCTGATCTTATATTTCCCGGGAGGGAACTACAGTACAGCAGAACTATTTCCTAGTGCTTGCCGCGCTAATACGATACCATTTAAATCATTACATCCAACGCCGCGACCCTACAATTCATTCAAAGCGAGTCGAGTAAGAAAGTTTTGATTTTTTTTTTTCTTGTATCCCTGTAAGTCACGTTCTCTAAGTATTAAGGTCAGGGTCAAGTATAGATCTGTAAGCATATTATGCATGCATGAAACTTAAATTATAATTTAGTGAGTACCATAATAATTAATAAATGGTACGGTGCACAGCATCGACTCTCTCTTTCTTTTATTTTAAAATAGGCAAATTTACTAAAATCTCCTAAGATTTTTGAAACAAAGAATATAAATATTTGCAGAAAAATAGTGAAAAAATAGAGTATCATATGCCACCAAAGAGAATAATTGAAATAATACAGAATTTTCTGAAACATTGTGAAAAAAGGAACATTTCTGTCCACAAAAGAGCATAGCCATTAATTCATCCTTTTCCAAATAATATAATTAAAAATTATATATTTTCTTATATCTCGGTAACTATTGGTTTGATTAAAATATATTTCAAATAAAAGTTTTTTTATACTTAATAGTATTTCAATTTTACAATGATAAAATATTTAGTATCTCAAATAGTTGCGGAGATATGATCCAAATTAAAATTGTCTGCTAGTGAAAACTATTATTCTAATTCATTTCCACGAGAAAATGAGAACTGCCATTTTGTTTGTAGTGTTAAAAACAGTGGATGAATATGAAATTTAATCAAAATATTGAGAGGAATTAGATAATATCAATTTAATCTTTTGTTTGACCATCAGTAAACTATCCTTGATTTTAGGGTCGTATATTTAATCCCAAAAATTCCTCAAGGAAACCTTATAAAAACCCCAGTTACCAGTTTTAGCCCGATCAGTAAAATTGTCTCGACTCTAGGAATATATAACCTACAATCAAACAATCGGCACCGTAGAAACAATTCCGTTTTTAGGAGGTCATGGAACTTCGGGAGGATGCAGAAAGACACACAAACAATGATTAGCAAATTATATTGATATATTTATCCTTCAATAACTTACCCACAGAAGAAGGAAAGAATCGAAAATCAAGTTCTTTTAGGTTCTTTCCCGTAGGTCTGTACTCTAAATGTGCCTTCAAGGTCATATAGGTGCTTCTGGAGGATAAACACACACACAAACATTAGTAAATTATATAATTTTATATATATAAAGCCACGCTATATCGAGTGATTCCAACACATTAAATTGCACATTGGTCTTGGTGAATTGTGTTATTTTACTTACTTTAATGAATATCTATTATTTGCCTTTTTTACTTTTTAATGTTTTATTTACCTGTTGAAAATAGAAAATAGGTTTGGTTAAAAAAAATCGACCTGGATGGTAAAAATAGGGAGGTTGGGGGAAGAATCGCTCAGCTTATTTTATTTAAGACTTCTGTGTTGGAGGTCCGGGTTTCAATCCTCAGTCCCGGTACAAACTTATCTGATTTACAAACCCTTCCTTCACCTCTGACAATACGTTTATGTGTAGAATGCCAGGCCTCCAAGTGTGGTTCGGATCCCACGTTAAACTGTAGGTACTACATTTCATCTCACAATCACCCTACCATAACCCATTAGCGTAAGTGCGTACAACCCGAATGGGTAGTAAGACGCGGTACTACTACTACTACTACTACCAATAATAATAATAATTATTATTAAAGTAATAATAATGATTTATTTACAAGTATTAAAGCGTAGCTCGCTAATGATAGCAAATAATACATTGGTCGATATATCGGATACTAAAACATCGATAAAAATATTTTGATTGTTTTGTAAATATTATTTTTATATCAATATATCATTGATATGCCTTTACTTTATAAGACCATTATTATTTTATTTACCACGTCTTACTACCTCTTAGAGTTATACCCTTATTAAGTGATTTCACTAATGGTTTTAGGGATTAGAGAGACTATATTTATAGGAAGTGTACCTGCATTTTCAAGAGGTGAGAGTGGAAAACAATTTTGGAATAACCCCCCCCCCCGCCCTCCCCCCGCCCGCTCAGTACACCCAACCGAGATTCGAACCTTGATATCTCCATCATCGGCAGTTTAGCTAAAAGGGGACATGTTTGTGCACAAGGGCTACGTTTTTTTTCATATATATATATATATGCGTGTGGAAGATATCGCAAAATGCTCATGAGAGACAAAACAATTCTTTGTTTTAATATAAATTGATATAAAAGAAGATATAAAATAAATAAACCTGTAAACAATATATAAATTGACTTATAGAGATCTACTAGTGAATAAAAAGCTAATTTTATTAAAATAGCAGTGAAAGAGATGTATATAACAATATGAATACCGATGAAATTAAATTTTTAGGATCTATGTTTAATAAACTAGAGTAAATGACGTGTTGATACTATTCTGTGACTAAAATCCAAATGAATCCAAGCGTGGTATATTCTAGACTTATCTTGTCAATAAAGGAAGAAAAGTCACTGAATGTGGAGTTTTCTCGACTTTGAGGTACTCGCGTGGAGTCGACTGGCGGACTACGGTTTATAGAATAGTCGAGCAAGAAATTTCCAAACTCCATTAACCAAGTAACTTTATAACATAACTAGATAGCTGTTGCCCACGGCTTTGCTCGCGTGGAAGTTGATTATATACAAATACCAAAATATACATATGTATTTACAGATTAATTTAAAATATTAGGTTACGTTGATGACCATAACTTGACCTCAGATCAAAAATAATGCAAGTCCGATACAAACTTTCACCCCCCTTTTCATCCCTTATCAAATAAAATTTCCAAAATTCCTGAAACACGTATTTTATTTGTTTTACGTCAATAACCGAAATACAAAATTTTGTTTATGTAACTTTCAAAATGACGGACTTTCATACATATTATCATCCCCTATTTTGATCCCTTTGGGGTGGAATTTTCTAAAATCTTTTCTTAGTGGGTGCCTACATAACAAAATGAATATACAGTCCGAATTTCATGCTTGTAGCCTTGATAGTTTGCGCTCGGCGATGATGAATCAGTCAGTCAGTCAGTCAGTCAATCAGGACATGTTATTTTATAAGTATAGATATTACATTCACTCTTGATGTGAAATGTCTCTTAACACAGGTTGGATGAGGTGAGGGGTCAGGTTAAATGGACGCATGACGTTACATAGCAAGGGAAGGGGGGGAAATACAATTTCTGTTGTGGTTCTCCTATTAAATTACAGCATTCGATTTATTCCACGCTCCTATACCTGTTACCTTTCGTTTCCCGAGCGTTTAGGTTTTAATTATCTACCTATATAGACTTTTCAGATTGGAAAATTTCAACTATTAAACTATGTTTACATATCTATTTATAGGGCTACATAAAATATTTTTGTGCTCATTCCAGTAAATATTAATCTCGTCTACTGCTAAAATTGTTATCCACATCTAACCTAAGTGCAACATCTGTTTAGCACAATTTTAGCTATCTAGAAAGCTCATTTAAGAAGATGCAGGTATTTTACGGAAATGTTTGATGCACGTCAGGAATAGGATTATTCATCAGGTTTAAGAATCTACTAGGACTATATTAAGAATCATTTCCGGAAGTTTGTGATGTTATAAATCAAAGAACTGGGTTAATTCAAACTTGAGGATTAGGGGACTAAGTGATTGACCCAATAGCACTCAATAAAAGTCCTAGAACTCTTCTTGGAGACAGAGAAACACAGTAGCTCATAAGATACACATACACTCACCTTTAGAATTTTAAACATGTGTTTGACCCTCGTCGGTGGCCAAATGGTCTAAGGTGTCACTTTCGTGTTGGACTGGCCTGCTAAAAAAACTGGGAGGTTGAGGTTTGAATCCTGGTCAGGTCTACTGAGGGTGTTTTTACTAAATAATTTCCCACTATCCTTCAACGCAAATGGAGGTAGATTATCTCTAAAATACTTCCTTACGCATCCTTACCCCCATTAGAGTAATGATCATATCTGCGTATAACCCGAACGGGTAGTAATACGTGGTGCTAATAATAATAATAATAATAATAATAATAATAATAATAATTTGTTCATGGTATGTTTTATTTTTATTTATTTTATCTGGGGTATTTAACTTGCACTTTCTCATCAGATTGACTATATGAGAACACGAGAATTTCTATGAGCGACAAATAAAGAGCCACCTACTCATTTTGCCCGTAAGGATATTTTCACATACAGTAGCCCCATGGCTTCTTTGGTGCTGACTGACAGCTCACAGCTGACATCTGACGGCTTTGAAAAGTCACCAGACCAAATTATGTATCCCTACGCAGAACCATATTATCTGCAAAAACATGTGTTTAGCAGCTGTCACTTCTGACACTCAAAATTTAGGTATATACCTAAATGTCAACAACTGTCAGAAGTCAGCTGTGAGCTGTCAGTCAGCACCAAACAAGCCATGGGGCTACTGTACCTTCCAGGATTCGTTTACATTCGACAATCGACACGGGACCAACGGCTTTACCTTCCCTTCGAAGGAAGATGAGTAACGGATTTTTTTTTTTTTGTATCCCTCATAGAAAATCCACCAACCTCAGCTGTGTTTGAACCCACGAACATCAGATCCTGAGTCGAACAAATTACCCCAAGAGCACCTAGGTCGACATGATGGTGTTCAGCGAGACAAGAAGCACGTGAGAGAGACATTGCATAAACAGCGGTAGTCCCGAGCCGGTTGTGTGTCAGCTGATGCAAATCCTCTCTCCCCCTCCCCTGGCTGTAAACTGGTTCTCCACGCCGTACTTGGCACACTTACATACGGTTGCGCCTGATCGCTTGCTACCCGCTACAGGACGTCGCGAAAAAACATCAACAGTTACATACTAATTTACGCTAATGGTTTTAAGGTACTAGCAAGGCTATATTTATAGGAAGTGTATCCGGGTTTGCTTGGAAGGAGAGTGGGAAACCGCTATGGGGAAAAAAACATCCTAAGTACACACCACTGAGACGCTAACCTCAATCTTCCAGTCAGAGGCAGTCTAGTCTATTTCGAGAATAGCGCGTTAGACCATGTGGAAATCAAAGTGGGTGTTTGATATATATATATATATAGCTATTAATCTCTCAATGATAGGCGCCTTATCATATTTTAGCCTTCCGGTGCTGAAAGTTTCCCCACTCCTGGCTTATAATAATATAAATATGTTTCTAGTGTATTTTGTGAGAATTAGTATTAACTTTTAGTACCAAGTTTAGCGGTCTGAATATTATTATTATTATATTATTATTTATAATATTTATAATAATAATAATATTTAGCACCACGTCTTACTACCCGTTCGGTTTATACGCTTTAAGTACTAATTACGCTAATGGATTAGGAATTGAGAAGGTTGAATTAGAGGAAGTGAACCCGCATTTGCGTGGAGGGAGAGTGGAAAACCATTTAGGAAAAACCACCCCCAGTTCACCCGACTGAGATTCGAACCTCGATCTCCCCGTCCTCAGCAGTCGAGCTCAACACGACAAGCGCGTTAGCCAACTACACCACAGAGGCGGGTTATTATTTATAAAACACCCCTTTAAGTGTTTCTACCAATAATAAAAACATTCCCATGTTAGTCATAGGGTATATATGTAATTTGCTATATATAGAGCTTAATGCATAAGAATTTATATATATATATATATATGTTCAGAAATCATAAGAACATATGGAACAAATAAAAATTGGTGCCCACAAAATATTTTGTTGTTTTTTTCTTTCTTTTTTTAGCACCGCTTCTTACTATGCATGTGTACAGTACTAGCTATACTTATTTGTCAAGGATGAGGAAGGTTGTATTCAGAGAAAACGTAGCAACATTTACGTGGAAAAGTTTAAATTTATTTAAGTAAAACCAGCAGTCTCGGTTCACCCGACGGTATTCCAACTCAGATCCTCCTTTCATCGGCAATCCAGTTTAATTTTGGACCATGCGAACACTGATGCGCGCTAGCTTCGAAATATCATATTAGGTTGTTTTTATTAGTAACTAGCAATCCCGCACGGCATTGCCCGTGGGCCCACTGTGGTAGAAGAAATATATAAGCTCCCCCCACCTCCACCCCACCCCTCGCACGAACACAAAAATGGTTTAGAATTTCGGTCGATTTTGTACACTTGTTTTTCCGAGGATCATGTCGGCATATTTTATCACATCTATCTCTGAAACCTAATTCTAAACCAGATTAACAATAATTTCTTCAAAATTTTGTTAAAAATAGCCTAATTTAAAAGTTAAATAAAAATTTAAAAATTCGGCTTTCGAGGTGTATTCGGACCCCCTTCCGTCCACCTATGTTAAGAATTTCATATATCTGCGTGCCGTAGATTTGGCTGGGCATCGCACACAAACACTGCCTTTAATTACAATAGAAAGTATCCAAGTTTTCCACAAAATATCAAAAAACTAATCAGTTATTGATTAACTAATTTTATTTTTTATTGTGATCGTAAACAGGCACATAACTTCTAAGTCCAATAGAAAGTGCTATCTTTAACATAATTTAATAATAACACAAGAGGCTTGAAAGTTAACTTTTATATTAATAAATCAATCCCCTATGTAATTTAACTTTGAAAATAAATTATAGATTTTAGTAGTGCTTCTGTCGATGAACAATGGAAATATTCCCTCTTATAACGGGAGCAAAACTGACAGGCACGATCGTGAATATCTTATTATAACATAATTTGCAATGCGCATGCGTGTGTGTTCATTCTTACGTAAAATACCTTTTAATACTTTTGTGTTCTTTCTTTCTCCTTAACGTCTCCCCCTTTCCAAGAACATCTAGCTGTACAATGCCAATACAAATATTATTAAACGATATTTGACGACAAAGATAATTGTCCAAATTAGATTATGTAGTTCATTATGTGTGTTAGTATCTATTAAACATCATACTATCATTAAATCACTGTGCGTTCTCCTATTTACGATGTCGTAAAAGTTTATTGGCCACAAACTTGATGTTTATCTTTCAAATGCGTGACAGTCTTCTTCTGAACCCGTTCACACGCTCGCCTTGCGAATCCCGGGAGCGCCGTGTAGCAGACACCCCGCACATCACCCGTGCCAAACAACCAGGCCGCACTTGCCTAACGGCTAGGAGTAAAAGCTGCGGCTTATTTACATTATTTTCTTCTCACGTTCGCGAAAACAACTTTTTTTTTTAAGAGTTGAATAAAAACATTCTGTATTGCAGATAAGATGCATTGAATTGCGTTGTCACGTTCATCTTGGTGATGCACAGTTTGGCGGTGGTTTTGAGGAGATGCAAAGAACATTTCGCAAACAAATCGAGGGTAATAAAACACAACGGGCGGAGTCGAGACAACGGGTAAGGAGGGAGGGTGGGATGGCTGGAGTGGAAAAACACGGGTGCTGATACGTGCACGTGGGATGACGTCATCAAGGTGCGTGCTGCTGAAAGTGTGCGCGGGATTCTATCTCTACGGGAGTATATTTAGATAGACATCGTAAAGACTCGGGTGTTTCACAAACTCTTAGCTCAGTAGCAGAGAGGCCCTCTAAGGTGTCAAACTTAAAACATTTTTTAATTTACAGCGTGTTTTCATACCCTGGAAAGATATGCGGAAGGTTCATTTAGAGGAAGTGTACCCACATTTAAGTGGAGTAAAAGTGGAAAATTGGATAGAGAAAAACCACCTTCAATACACCCGGCCGGGATTCGAACCCCGTTATCAATATCATTGTAAGTATAATTTATTGCAAGAGTGATGCCTTAGACCATGTGGTCACCAAATCAGATCTTAACCCTAATGGATGGTGAAAATAATAGTCCCACTAATATTGTAGATAACTATCGTAATGGTTTGTAAAGCCATTAGCACCCTACTGCAGAGGTTCCCAAATTTACTCTATTGTCACATATGATCTTCTGCACACCCGTAGCGCGCAATTTATTGTATATATTATCTATCTATGATTACAACCAAATGTACCTAATTAAAAGCTATACTAGTAGTACACTGGCTCGTTTATATACACATGTTTATGGTTTGTCATAGTTTGATTATAATTATGTCCATTGAAACGAAAAGTAATCAACCCAAAGACCTAATAAAATCACAGTTAATTTGTTTGTATGCGAGCCAATAATGTTTAATCTATACTAATATTATAAAGAGGAAAGATTTGTTTTTTTGTTTTTTTGTTAGTAATGGATAAACTCAAAAACTACTGGATCGATTTAAAAAATGCTTTCACCAATATAAAGCTACATTACCAGTGAGTAACATAGGCTATATTTTATTTTGAAAATTTAATTTATTCCTCATAAAAATGTCGATAGTATATTATATAGTCATTGTAAAAAAAAAGTTGTTAAAGGGAAAGTGGGGTTGTTCAAGGGGGTGGAGAGGTAGGGGTGAGGAAAGAGAAATAGATGTAGTGACGACGAACGCAAAAAAAAAAAAGATTAAAATAAAATTTGAGGAAACGAGGGGAGTAAATGAAAGTGGAGGAAGCTGAAAAATTAATTTGATTTTAACAATTTATTTGATTGGTGTATACACAATTCCTTTCGCGCCTAGAGCAAACAAAATTATAGAGGAATGAGATTAAAATAGGAGGGAGGATAAAAAGAGGGAGGGGGCTATACAGTGATGGTAGGACTGTATTTTCAACAAAAAAAAGTAAAAAAAATTTTGTTTTTATATTGACATGATGGATGATTTGAAGCTTTGTTTTACAGGATTCTTTACAATATTTGTTTACGGGTAAGGGGGGCTTGTTTAATGTATATATTAAAATAGGATTTAGTTAAAGAAAAGTCCCCAGCAAAATCATGTATTATTTAAAGTTTTCAATAAAACTTGAACAATTTTTAATAAGAAAGTGGGTCATTGCAGTGTTGGCTGCAAGGGATCCGAAGATTTTTATTGAACCCATTTGGTCCTCCCTCCGTGTCCCTCCTTGCGCAGATCCCAGTTAAAGGAACGGGGGGGAGGGGGAAGGGGGGTGTTAAGGAGGAAGGTGTTGGACGTACCGTATATGACTTTGGTCTTAGTCTAAGCATATATAGGGTGTAGCCCTGACGCCACGTTTACTACAAGGGTGCGTTTAGAGGAGATTTTTATTAAGGGTATGTGTGTACTCGAAAATTCAAGTTCAAGTTGAAATTTAGTAAATACTGGAACTTAATTCGAAGATTTTTACAAAACTAAACAAAATTGAACACTTGGAGTTCTTGATATTTTTCTCGAAAATTCCTAGTTTGATTAATTTGATTAAATTTTAAGATATATACTTTCATAGCAAATAGATTCCCTCAATATTTTGTTTTGTCTAATTAAAACAATTGTACTGTTATTGTATTAAATTTATTTAAAAATTCTAGAAAGTATAATATTTCATTTGTTTACAAAAAAAAAATAGTACTAAAAATATTTACATCATCTATTACAGGAATCTATTAGAGAAATTCGTCTTGGAGTATTTATTGTACAAATATTGCTTGCTCTATATTATTCAAACTCAGATAAAACTCCATATATTTATTCAAACAAGACTCTAACTCAACTCGGAGCTAGAGATGCCTATTCGCACAACCCTAATTTTGTAGGCTATTAAGTTTATAAGTTTGAGGAGAAAATGTTTATAACCTGATTACTGAGCTTTATCTCTGTAAAAGAAGCTATTTCCCAACATTCTGCAACTGGCCCAAGTCTTCTAATTTCAAGATGAATCTGTATGTATCTATACTTATAAAATAACATGTCCTGACTGACTGACTGACAGATTCATCATCGCCGAGCGCAAACTATCAAGGCTACAAGCATGAAATTCGGACTGTATATTCATTTTGTTATGTAGGCACCCACTAAGAAAAGATTTTAGAAAATTCCACCCCAAAGGGATCAAAATAGGGGATGATAATATGTATTAAAGTCCGTCATTTTGAAAGTTACATAAACAAAATTTTGTATTTCGGTTATTGACGTAAAACAAATAAATACGTGTTTCAGGAATTTTGGAAATTTTATTTAATAAGGGATGAAAAGGGGGGTTAAAGTTTGTATCGGACTTGCATTATTTTTGATCTGAGGTCAAGTTATGGTCATCAACGTAACGTAATATTTTAAATTAATCTGTAAATACATATGTATATTTTCGTATTTGTATATAATCAACTTCCACGCGAGCAAAGCCGCGGGCAACAGCTATCTAGTTAGTTATAAAATATTAAAATGATAAAACTTGTTAAATCTGTTAGTAAAGATGTCGTGCATCAATGAAGATACTGTTTTATCCAAATAAACCCAACGTAGTATAGAACGTCTACACAATTTATGAGGCCCCCTATAACTGATTTATGGCCCACAACCGATGAAGTTGACCCTGGAAGCGCGGATCACGTTTCAATATTGGTGGCGCAACTAGGCAGGATTCTCTTTTAAACACACAAAATAATTTTAGCCAATGGTAATAAACAAGTCCGTGAGCACATGTGTTGTCGTTAGACAAACGGACGGAGACAATAAATTAATTAGAATACGATGTCAAAGTTGTGAATAAATTCCTCAAGATTAGACGCGGCCAAGAGAGTTATATCCAATGAGGATCAAAATTATATATTTAAAGTTGACGTTTTGTACGTTATTCGAATGCAAATTAATCGATAATACAGTATATTGGAGGGAGTTGGCACAGCGTTGACACTACATGGGGAAGTGAGAGAAAAAGAGTGATTAAAATTGAGAAAAAGAAAGATAAACTTAAAATAAAGAAGGATAAAGTGAGAGAAAGATGAACAAAGAGGAAAAGAGCGAGATAGTGAGAGATACCGTTTTAAGGCGCTAAATTAGTCAAACATAAATTCCTTAGTTCCATAAACAAAGTGACCCGCTTCAGTGGCCACATGGTCGAGAGCACCCTCTTATAATAGACTGAACCGCTGATGATGGGGAGATCAAGGTTCGATCTCGGCCGGGTGCACTGAGTCTGGTTTTTCCTTAAATGTTTTTCCACTCTTACTCAACGTAAATGATGGTGTACTTCCTCTAAAATGAGCCTTCCTCATCCTTAACACATTAGAGTAAATAGTGCATATGCGTATAGCCCGAACGCGTAATAAGAAGCGGTGGTAGAAAAAACCAAGTGAATTTATAACGTTCCTAAGCGGAACCCACTGGTGGTAGTACAAAGAGAGATGCAGGAAAATACAAATGACAATTGAATCTGTGTCGTGAACCTCCTATAAATAAAATAATTCAATTCGTTCCAGGTTACTATACCAATTAAGATCTTAATGATGGCTTTTTACCGTAGAAAAGTCTATTTTTAACTATGTTTACAAGTCTAATTATGAAGAGGATCATAAAAAATAGTTTTGTATTCATTTTAGCAAACATCAAACTGTGTACTATTTAGAAAACCAGTTGTATCTAGAAATTCTTTGGAGAGTTTTTCTCCTGGCAAATTTTTTGAAATTTGGATATCCTTAGAAGCTATTTAGTGTGGTATTCATCTTGATATTTTTTGAAAAATAGATGTTTCTAAAATATATTTGGAGTGTTTCTCAATTTATAATGGACTTCATTTGTAAATATAATTTAGATTGAACGCTTTTAGAAGCTATTCGGAGCTTGATTCAAACTCCATCTTTCACTTTATATTCAATAATATAATAAGGGCAAGTATTATTATTATTATTATTATTATTATTATTACTATTATTATTATTATTATTAACACCGCGTCTTACTACCCGTTCGGGTTATACGTACTTACGCTAATGTGTAATGTTAGGTTGATTGTAAAATGAAATGGAGGACCTACAGTTTAACGTGGAATCCGAACCACGGTGGAGTCCTGGCATTCTTTACATTCACAAGTTGTGATTAATACACGTCTTGTTAGAGGTGAAGGAAGGGTTTGGCAATCAAATAAATCTGTGCCGGGACCTAGGATTGAACCCCGGACCACTGGCACAGAAGTCTGATACCTTACCCTTAGACCGCCAGGTCACCTGACGAGTGACACAATTAAAGGGGGTCAAATTCTTTACAGATGGCAATGCTCGACTTCTCTTACTCTTCTCTTACTTCTCTTACTCTTCTCTGACTTCTCTTACTCTTCTTCGACTTCTCTTACTCTTCTCCGACTTCTAATACTCTTCTCTGACTTCTCTTAATCTTCTCCGACTTCTCTTACTCTTCTCCGACTTCTCTTACTCTTCTCCGAATTCTCTTACTCTTCTCCGACTTCTATTACTCTTCTCTTACTTCTCTTAATCTTCTCCCACTTCTCTTACTCTTCTTTGACTTCTCTTACTCTTCTCTAACTTCTCTTACTCTTCTTCGACTTCTCTTACTCTTCTTTGACTTATCTTACTCTTCTCTGACTTATCTGACTTCTCTTACACTTCTCTGACTTTTCTTACTCTTCTCCGACTTCTCTTACTCTTCTCTGACTTCTATTACTCTTCTCCGACTCCTCTTCTACTGCCATTGGCTGTCACTGACATCTGATTTTAATTATTTCTAAAAAAAAAAAGACACTTCAACACAGAAATAGGATCTATGGTTCGGTTCTCATGTCCAGGTGTTAATTTTTAACTAATTAAAATATTAAAAGTAACAATTAATGATGAAAATATACATCCCGCACTAAGATACCTACTCTTATCATAGAATGATAAACCAATGAACATATAGTAACTATATTTATCAGCTCCATCACAGAATCTAACCTTATCTCTCTGGAATTGCGGTCGACCATCCTCGCTACTTATCCATAGAGGAAAACAATAATAAAAACTCGACAATCGATATCGAAGAAGAAAATATTATATTCCAATAACTAGCCACAGTCGGTTAAAGAGTTTTCCGGCACAAATCTTTGTATAACGTCTTTAAAAAAATCTTTCAAGGTTAGAAGAGAATCATAATGATTTTCGACTTGCAGCTTGCATAATATGATTGTATGTTAGTACATTGACGATTCTTCGAACTTACAGGTCAACATGGCAACTGCCGAGCATGAATACGAATCACCTATACATAAATAAACGGCGTAAAGGATGATTAAACCTGACCTTGGTTTGAACCCTGGTCTAGCGTGACCTTGAGTATAATATATCATCTACCTCAGCATCCAATGGGAGGTAGTACCGTAAACTTAGGGATCATTATAATCCGCAGAAAATTCTGGGAGCCAAAGGAGGAGGCAGAGGACAGAGTGTATTGGCGTTATAAGCTCACTGACAAAAGGAACGGACTTGTCGTAAGACAGAACACCATATAATAATAATGCTAATAATCCGATAAGACGCTCCAGTATTTTGAACCATTTTTAGTTCTACACAACGTCTATTTAAATTATTAATTTTAAACCCACCTCGGTGGCGTAGTTGGTTAACGCGCTAGACGTGTTGAGCTCAACTGCTGAGGACGGGAGATCGAGGTTCGAATCTCGGTCGGATGAACTGGGGGTGGTTTTCCTAAATGGTTTTCCACTCTACCTACACGCAAATGCGGGCTCACTTCCTCTAATTCAACCTTCCCAATTCCTAAATCCACTAACGTAATTAGTACTTAAAGCGTATAACCCCAACGGGTAGTAAGACGGTGTGCTATTTTATTATTATAATTTAATATGTCGGTTCTGAACTAGAATAGGTTTCAAAATTAATAAGATATCAAATTATTATATATATTATTACGGTATAGCGTGTAATTTATTATTATTATTACTAATTTTAACTAGTGTTCGGTTCTTGAACTAGAAAATAGGGTTTTCAAAATTAAAACTAAGAATATTCAAAAGTATATATATATATAAATATATATAATATTATATCTATATGTAATGAAAATATATACCTATCATATTATCTTGATTAGGTCAAGAGAATGTCGAATAGATTTAAAATATAGATATAGGCTCTCATAAAGTTTTATTAAGCCACCATATAGGTCAAAAGAATTCCAATTATATTTAAAATAGATATATGGGTCCTCATAAAGTTTTATTAAGCCTATATGATAGATAATTAATATACATACATATATACATACGTAGTTAAGAACAGAAACAAAAGGTTTATATCTGCTTACCATATCCCAAATGCTAGTTGACTACGTGTGATTTGCTTTTCTGTCCAGGTTTTTTGTTTTGCAAATTTTTTTCAATAATTAAGTAAGATTCTTCAGGTCCTGGTGTTTAATTTCTTTCTTACTCTGATGAGTTAATTTATCACTATTTGTAATATATTATAAATAGTGATAAATTAACTCAACTTATTCATCTTTAAAGAAACATTAAAAAACCAAGAACTATGATGTTTTGTCTATACACGCATTCAACAAGCCAAATATAAATTGTATTATTTATATAATAATAATATATATATAAAACATATAAATGTATTATTTATATATATAAATATAAATATTATTATATATATATAAAACACGAGGTTTAAACAAAGTATCTTCATATATATTTGTAAAGCTTCACTTTCACGTTACCAATCGAAATAAAGACAGTAACTTAAAATGATGCATTCAAACTGTTTGGTTACTCTCGACTGTATAGTGACTGAACTCATGAGGGTCACAAACGTCCCAGTTTGTTTGTATAGAGTCGAATACCCCCAACTCTTGAGGGTTGAGATAAAGGGGAGCTATTGAACACTAAATAGCTCACAGCAAAATATGTGTACACTCCCCAGACTAAATCTCCAATAACTGCCAATGAGGGGATATCGGGCTTTGATCCCAATCGGGTTTACTGATGGTGGTTATTCATAAATAGTTTTCCACTCCCCCTACATACAAATTTGGGTGCACATCTTTTAAGCATGAAAATAAAAATCCACGTTTTGAGTAATACATAAATAATTAAATTCTTTAAATTGGAAAATTACACCTGGACACGGGAATCGAAACCAAGGCTTTTGGCTTAGTACGCCAATGCTCTAATCGTTGAGCTAGTCAGGAATCGTCACGTGCCCAAGGTCATTCTTCAATCATATTTTAAGGCAGAATCTGTCATGGACGTGTGGAAATCGTTGGCTACTAAGGTGTGATCAATTAAAAATCACATACTATCTGATAACGCAGCCATTTATCGACTCGGTAGTTGGTTTTATGCTGCCATTGTATAATTATAACTGTACGAGTCCACCTACTATGATGGGTTGGATTTAAAAAAAGCTACCATTTTTGTTAATTACGGTTATAACCGAATATATATAATTCTTTCAATTGAAAAATGGCTAAAACCGTAATTTATCCGTCATAAATAATTAAGTTTACTCTTTACTTTCTCACATCAAGTTATTTATGATTAAAATTAAATTAAGTATTTAATAAATATATTTACAAAAGTTTACAAATTTTCAATTGTAATGAGGAAAGCAATGATAAATAAACAAATATGTTTTTGGGCTACGTGGTTTTTTAGGGCTGTTAAGTGTTCCGGAGTTTAAAAATGTTGAGAACCACTGCACTGGAAAATTATTTATGTTGATAAAATAAGTTTTAAATTTCCGTTTCACTATGGGTCAAAATATATTCTTGCTAGAACGTGTTTTGCATCTTTAGTAAAACAGATTATGATCTAAGTTTTTGGTGAACATGTTAATCAAGCTTACCAACCTAGAGGCTGATATATATTTCCCTCCAGTGATTTAGGAGCTATCATTGCAACACGGACCAAAAAAACCCACCCGATTCGATTGGTATTTTTTACTATGTATTAGGAAATAGATTAAAATAGTATTGGGTAACCTATAATCAACGTTGGAATCAACTCTTGTTGCACGAATTAGGAGGATGTATTTCTGAACAATGATGAGGTAAATGAGACCACCTTTGCTTCCAACGTGATCCTATCTAAAGAAGACGATCCTGATCATCTGAAGGGCATACGGGTCAACGATCACGGGTTTCATAGTCCGCCCTGTAATCTCATACAACAATGTTTGCATGCAAAGTACATTTTAAATCGTAAAATTATTATTCCCGATAGCACTAAAATATTCTTATTCACAGTATAGAAGTAGATTGGACAAATGGATGGACTAGTGTATGCCATGAAATTGAAAATTTTAAGAGAATAAAACTAAACATCAAGATTGTTTCTAATATTATTTCAATAGGTTTATTTATCACCATCTATAAACTAATCTTTTACCTTACAAGAAGTTTGATAAAAATAAATTAGGCCTGTTTGAAAAATAGGTATCTCAAAAAAATTTGATCAAAAATGGGTGAAGATCATTAACAGTGGAAGAGGTTAGATAAAGATGAGTCACATACCCTGTAATCATCATCAAACCTTGTGAGGTGATAAAATCTTGTATATTAAGGCAGGAAGGACATGCAGTGCGACTGGAAGGAACTGGGAAGAAACCATTGGGAAGACCTAGAAGCAGATGGGAGGATAAAATTATAATGTACCTGAAAGAGATAGCATCAAATGAGATGACTGAATAGAACTAGCTCAGGATAGAGATCAGGTGTAATGAGGTAGCCTGGATAGAACTATCTCAAGAAAAGGATAGCATCTAATGAGATGGACTGAATAGAACTAGCTCAAGATAGGGATAGGGTGAAATGAGTTGGACTGGATATAACTAGCTAAAAATAGGGATAGGGTGTAGTGAGGTGGATTGGATAGAACTAGCTCTGTATAGGGATAGGGTGTAATATGGTGGATTGAATAGAACTAGCTCAGGATAGAGATCAGCTGTAATGAGGTAGTCTGGATAGAACTAGCTAGATCAAGATATGGATAGGGTGTAATGAGGTGGACTGAATAGAACTAGCTCAGGATAGAGATGGGGTGTAATGAGGTGGACTGGATAGAAATAGCTCAAGATAGGGATAGGTGACATACTTTTGTAAGTGTGGCAATGAATTTTAAAGCTGCTATTCCCATAGGGTATGTGAGTGTACCCACATTTGGGTGTCGGTGAATTTTAAAACCATTTATGAAAGAACAGCTGAGTATCCCGGTTGGGAATCAAACCATGACCTCCCCGTCAACAACAGATAAGATTATTACTTTGAATTTGTGGTCCACCACTGCAGTTTAAATATAATAAAACTTATCTTATAATATTAATGTAACTTCCCAGTTTTTAAAACTCATCTCGAAACAATATGAAAATTAATATTTTCCGCTAAAATACTTTCTTGAGGCTGTTGCCTAGCGGAGCATTAAGAAGTGCTGCAGACGCTCATAAATATTGCGTTATTTAGGAAGTAGTTTGTCATTTTAAAATATGGCACACTCCAAAATGTGAACAAAGGTACCCACTTGTTCCTATTGAATTAAGGCCTTATATTGTGTTTTTGTAGATTTTAACAATTATATGAAAATGCATAATTATCTTATTTTTGATTACGTTTAACGAGAAATACCATAAATTTTAAATCAAAATATAGAGTTAGAGATATAGATCCAGGCTTCTTCAAACAAATAAAGTCAGTTTTAATACGGTCGAAACAAAATATTCCAAGATAAATAAAGATTGTTGTGATGATTTAGATGCTTCATATTCTCAATTAAAGTGAGAAAGACCCTAATGTTTAGGATATTCCTGAATACACTAGAAAACAATGCGTTAGTGTAAGTATACATAGTATATTGTCAGTTCATAAAATGTTTTTATATAATCATATTCAAAACATGTGTGTCCTCCATAACGCAAACAATAGATATAGATTTGTTACCACGTCGAATCTTGGAACATTTAGTTATACTTTCATATGAATGTAAATTAATTCATTTTTTACAACGTCAAGTCTAGGAACATTTATTCCTGCTCTATATACCTTGTAAATTAATTTATTAGCACGTCGAGTATTGCACATTAAGTTGTACTCTTATGTCAAGTAAATCCATTTGTTACCCTGTCGATTCTTGAAAATTTAGTTGCTCTCTATGCGAGGTAAAGTTATATACTTTATGACCTCTTTGCACTTATTTACACCCAAAGGCGAGTGACTAACATTATTTGAATACCTTCATGTTCACAGTTCTTTGATGAAGAGGTTACTGCTCCTTGTCTCGTACGCCAGTTGCAAGGGCTACATGTTGGTTGAACCCGTGTGTGTTTGTACCCTGGGAAAAAATGCCATGTGTGTTTGCACCCAGGAAAAAAATACCATGTGTGTTTGCACCCTGGAAAAAAATACCATGTGTGTTTGCACCCTGGGAAAAAATACCATGTGTGTTTGCACCCTGGGAAAAAATACCATGTGTGTTTGCACCCTGGGAAAAAATACCATGTGTATTTGTACCCTGGGAAAAAATACCATTTGTGTTTGCGCCCTGGGAAAAAATACCATGTGTGTTTGTACCCTGGGAAAAAATTCCATATGTGTTTGCACCTGGAAAAAATACCATGTGTATTTGTACCCTGGGACAAAATACCATGTGTGTTTGCACCCTGGGAAAAAATACCATGTGTGTTTGTACCCTGGGAAAAAATACCATGTGTGTTTGCGTCCTGGGAAAAAAATACCATGTGTGTTTGCACCCTGGAAAAAATACCATGTGTGTTTGCACCCTGGGAAAAAATACCATGTGTATTTGTACCCTGGGACAAAATACCATGTGTGTTTGCACCCTGGGAAAAAATACCATGTGTGTTTGCACCCTGGGACAAAATACCATGTGTATTTGCACCCTGGGACAAAATACCATGTGTGTTTGCACCCACCTAATAATCCAATTTTTTATACTATTTAATACGAAAACATTTAATTTTTGTTTTATTCACCCGCCCCTCCCCTCGGCAGAATAGAGGTATCAGACCAATGACTAACTTAACCTAACCTAACCTAGCCTAGCCTAACCTAACCTAAGCTATCAACATTTCTTCATACTAATAGTTCTGAAACAGGACCAAGCGTAAAATAAACGTCATTTACGTCCTTTTATTGACTTAAAGTACAGTTGCTATGCTATGCACAGACAGATGGCATTGCAAAGACCACTTTTTAGGGTTCGGATGTCATAAGACGTCGACATCAGTAACATTTCAGGCTAGATTTTTTTTTTACGGTCGCAATACTTTAACTTTTGTGTTCTAAAAGTTAAAAAATATAAATATTTGAGTATAGCTTGAAAGTTATTGGTTTTATAAAAATATTCTTCGAATAAAATATTTGTAGTATAAATAAATCTACATAATTGTAATAATAAGTAATTTCGTATATCAAATAGTTTCGGAGATATGATAAAAAAAAATATAATTTACGTATTGGACCGGAGCCCTTAAAGTATTTTGCCGAACTATTGAGAGTGGCCATTTTTTTTTAATAAATATAAAGTTTTATAAATGAAATTTATTCACAATCGTTAAAGCCTATTTTGAGAAAATTGACTTTTTTTCTTTTTGCCCTTCAGTAAACTACCCTTAATTTTAGGGTTAGATATCCAATTCCAAAATCCCCTTGGGATCAACCCTATGAAAACCCAAGATACCAAGTTTTAGCCCGATTGGTAAAATGTCTTAGGCTCTAGTTGGAGGTACAAACAGACAGACGGAAATTCAAAAACCACTTTTTTGGAGGTGGGGGGTCATGAAACGTCGAGATTCAATAAAATTTCGAGTTCGATTTTTTTTGGCGATCACAATACATTCTCTGCCCGTAAGATAGCGAGAAAGTAAATATACTGGAAATTACTAGGGGAGATAAAGTGAAAAATCGTTTATAAATAAATATCCTCAATAAAACCAGTAGAGGTTTGAACCCCGACCTACCCGTTGCCGGTAAACAAACATAAATAATCTTGAAATTTAAAAATGTGTGCACCAACGTTAGTATTTTTACTAATTACTTTAAAAGTGATATAAATCACTCTTGCTCTCAGTATTCTCGAGCACTCAGCAGTAATTAAGAAGCTATTAAGAACTATCATATCTGGAAGGAATAATAACTCAAAACCTACTAGTAGTGAAAAGATTTATATACCTGTATACTGGGTTTAATTGGATTTACAAACATAGCAGTACGGTAGTTGGAGTATACTACCCACCCCAACGAATGAAGAGTAGAGATTGATATTGTTTTAGCTAACATTGGTAATTCTTGACAGTCAGTTTCTAAATTCAATCTCGCATCGAGTCACATAAGGCATATGCCTTGTATGTTTTAACAAGTAGAATCTCTCTCTTGTCAAATATTTTTTTTATAGTGTAACACGTCTTAATACCCGTCCGGTTCATTCGCATATTCACACAAATGATATAGGGATGATGAATGTAGATTTTAGAAGAACTTAATCCGGATTTTCCTTAAGGGAGGTTGAGGAAACATTTAGGGAAATATCAACCCGAGTATACCCGGACATTATTCGAACCCTGACCTCCCCATCCCCTGAACAGTCTATTGCGAGATTAATCCTTAGAGAAGTTGTTGTTTTCAAACTTATCCATCACGTACCCCTTCCAAGGTCATGTCCCAATCAACGTCCTCTGCTATAGGTCTCGCCCCAACCAACGTACCCGTCCCAAGTTTGTGCCCCAATACATGCACACCACCTAAGGTATGCCCCAATTAATGCACCCCTTCCAAGGTAGTTCCCAATAAACTTACCCCTCCTAAAGGCATGCCCCAATTAAAGTCCCCCTCTCAAGAATTGCCCCAATCAGCGTACCTCTCCGAGGTAATGTCACAACCAACGTACGTACCTCTCTCGAGGCAATGTCACAACCAACGTACGTACCTCTATCGAGGTAATGTCACAACCAACGTACGTACCTCTCTCGAGGTAATGCCACAACCAGCGTACCTCTGTCGAGGTAATGTCACAACCAACGTACCTCTCTCGAGGTAATGCCACAACCAACGTACCTCTCTCGAGGTAATGCCACAAACAACGTACCTCTCTCGAGGTAATGCCACAACCAACGTACTTCTCTCGAGGTAATTCCACAACCAACGTACCTCTCTCGAGGTAATGCCACAACCAGTGTACCTCTCTCAAGGTAATGCCACAACCAGCGTACCTCTCTCGAGGTAATGCCACAACCAACATACCTCTCTGAAAGTAATGCCACAACCAACGTACCTCTCTCAATGTGATGCCACAACCAACGTATTTCTCGAGATAATGCCACAACCAACGTACCTATCGAGGTAATGCCCCAACCAACGTACCTCTCTCGATGTAATGCCACAACCAGTGTACCTCTCTCGAGGTAATTCCACAACCAGCGTACTTCTCTCGAGGTAATGCCACAACCAACGTATCTCTCTCGAGTTAATGCCACAACCAGCGTACCTCTCTTGAGGTAATGCCACAACCAGCGTACCTCTATCGAGGTAACGCCACAACCAACGTACCTCTCTCGAGGTAATTCCACAACCAGCGTACCTCTCTCGAGGTAATGCCACAATCAGTGTACCTCTTTCGAAGTAATGCCACAACCAGCGTACCTCTCTCAAGGTAATGCCCCAACCAGTGTACTTCTATCGAGGTAATGCCACAACCATTGTACCTCTATCGAGGTAATGCCACAACCAACGTACCTCTCTCGAGGTAATGCCCCAATCAAACGTTACGTATCTCTCTCGAGGTACTGCCACAACCAACTTACCTCTCTCGATGTAATGCCACAACCATTGTACCTCTCTCGAGGTAATTCCACAACCAGTGTACCTCTCTCGATGTAATGCCACAACCAACGTACCTCTCTCGAGGTAATTCCACAACCAGTGTACCTCTATCGAGGTAATGCCACAACCAGTCTACCTCTATCGAGGTAATGCCACAACCAACGTACCTCTATCGAGATAATGCCACAACCAACGTACCTCTCTCGAGGTAATGCCCCAATCAAACGTTAAGTACCTCTACCATGCCACAACCAACGTACCTCTCTCGAGGTAATGCCACAACCAACGTACCTCTCTCGAGGTAATGCCCCAACCAACGTATTTCTCTAGGTAATGCCACAACCAGCGTACCTCTCTCGAGTTAATGCCACAACCAGCGTACCTCTCTCGAGGTAATGCCACAACCAGTGTACCTCTCTCGAGGTAATGCCACAACCAGTGTACCTCTCTCGAGTTAATGCCACAACCAGCGTACCTCCATCGAGGTAATGCCCCAATCAACGTATTCCTTCCAGCCCTTAATAACTTATAAGAAGAAAACAATTACTTTCTAAGTTATCTTGTAAACAACAAACGGTCGTTCCATATTTGAATAAAGTTTCAGTGGTAATCTAATCAAAGCCGTGACGGGGAAAAGAACCTCTTAAAAATCCATGACATCACGTCAAAACCTATCTTAATTTGTTCCATCAGCCTTAATATTATCAAAAAATATTTGATGACCAATAAAACTCGGTGTTACGTCGAGATCCTCCTGAAATCCTTGGCGTACCACAATTTAGGGAACACTGCTTGGGACCATGTGATCAAACATAATTAAGTGTATTTTTAACATCCATTACTGTTTGCAGTTTATGAACAAGGTCAGTTTTTTATTCGCGTCATATATTTTCCATTGACGGCTTTCTATGCTTGTCATAGCTTCATGTGTCTTATAATCTAACTTAAGACTAGGACAAGCACAACATCCAGTCCCCCGGCCATTAATTTTCATCACTGTAAAAGGTTAAACCTACATTTCACTAACGATATATTGTTCGACCTTGCTGGGAATCGAATCCGGGATTATTAGCTCAGTAGACAGACACGCTACCGACTGAGCTAAGGTGTCGGATCCCAAACATATAAGTGTGTATGTTTCTATTAACTTTTCGTTTGTCAGAAAAGAACAATTAAACGCGAATGGACAATACTTATATATTTGTGTCAAGAAATGTATTAGCCTCGTACGGCATGTAAAAGTGCTTAAGAACGAAAATTAGGAACGTCTTATGGTTCCATTTCAATTAATAATCATTTATTTAAAGTGGGTTGCCAAAAATCGGTTTCGTAAACTTACTGAATCATATGATTAGCTCTTTTACCAATAATTTGTAGGTTTAATTTTAATCAAACGCACTTTAGAACTTTGAGGTTATGTTTAAAAAGGCAGCAGAATTGATGTGGTTTGTAAAAAGACTCTTCTTTAGTTTAGCAGTGTTAATTATTCTTTCCCTGAATAATCATGGGACTAAAGGTATTGTACATATACATCCAAATTGAAATCAACATTTAATGAAGCGTACAACCCGAAGGGGTAGTAAGACACGATGTTAAAAAAATTAATGAGAAGTAAGGTTCTGGATAAGTTGTTTTTGCTATGCCGCTTTTTTTTTTTATCTTATGTGGCTTTACACGTGACGGTTTTTCGCCGTCGCAGCGGACGGTCCGGTGTCGTGATTATCAAGTTACGTATGTTTAAATTATAGCTTTCACACGTGACGGTACTGCGAGAATGCCGTGATAGCTATGGTGAATCTCGATCTAGGGATGGACGCCGTGCTGTAAATGGTGCGCCTTAAATGGTTGAGGTACTATACATTGTGTTTTTATTCATCTCTTCACACGCCACAGTATCTCGCCTTCGGTCCACACGTTGCTCGTTGTATTGAGTGGATGCTATTGCTTCAGGAACCTTAAAAATCTACGTTGATACATTAATTGAAAAAGTAGAATTGCGTCCTGAGCTTTGGTAAAGAAGCTTAGAGGAGTACAAATCTCGGACTGAGTGATTGTCAGCTTGGAGGGAGGTTTTGTGCTTTAATCAAACCTGAGACGTTGAACAATAAAGGTCCTCGCACACCGGCATAGTATCGTATACGTACGGTGCCAGAACAGTAGCAGTATGGTATCGTATTGCCGTGACGGTCCCGCATACCGAGATCGTAGATACGACCAAGTATGTCCCAAGAGCTTGTTTCCCCCACCATACCCTACAATTCTCCCTCGCCACCTGAGATCAGCGCAGTGAAAATAAGCGAGTGTATTGTTGTGGTTCTGTTAATTAAAATGAGTAATACCTTGTCTTCTTCCTCTGACGAGGACATTGTGGGAGCGGCTATGTTGCTGGAACCAGAGAGAAAGAAGTGGATACATGAAATCAATAAGAAAAGAAAAGTGTTTGGAGAGATTTTACTATTTATGAAGATTTTATCTCTGACGATAAAAAGTTTTTCATATACCTTAGTTAGAGGTTGGTGCATTTTCTGTTGAGGAACAATATGAGAAAAAAAGCATAGGAGTATGAAGGCTGAATGTGGTGGGAGGTGGTTGCAGTTGAGGAACATCAGGAGGAGGAAGTATAGGAGGTTGAAGGTTGAATGTGGTGGGAGGTGGTTGCTGTTGAGGAACATCAGGAGGAGGAAGCATAGGAGGATGAAGGCTGAATGTGGTGGGAGGGTGGTTGTTGTTGAGGAACATCAGGAGGAGGAAGATAGAGTGAGGTGATTGTGAGGGGTGTGTTGAGGAACATCAGGAGGGAGTATAGAGGTTGAGGGTTGAATGTGGTGGGAGGTGGTTGTGTTGAAGGAACATCAGAGAAAAAAAGCATAGGAGGTGAAGGTGAATGTGGTGGGAGGTGGTTGTTGTTGAAGAACATCATGAGGAAAAAAAGAGTTAATGGGTGAGGTTGCAAAGGGGGGTTGAATGAGGTGAGGTGGGAGGTGGTTGCTGTTGAGGAACATCAGGAGGAGGAAGTATAGGAGGTTGAAGGTTGAATGTGGTGGGAGGTGGTTGCTGTTGAGGAACATCAGGAGGAGGAAGCTGGGTAGAGGTATGTGAGGAGGTTGAAACTGTGGAGGGAAAGGTTGTGTTGCTGTTGAGAACATCATGAGGAAAAAGCATAGGAGGTTGAAGGTTGAATGTGGTGGGAGGTGGTTGCTGTTGAGTAACATCAAGAGCTGGTTGAGGAGGCATGTAAAGTTGATGATGGGAAGCAAGAGGAGTTACTGGATGTATAGGGTTGCAACGCTTGTTGAAGGTAAAATTGAAAATGTCCAGGGTAATAGCTGTACTCTCATTCTAATACTTTTCTCTCATACTGAGAGAACAAGTTAAATATTTCAGCCTTAACAGATACTTGAAATTATTTGGGTAACTGTTGAAATGATTCCTCAATGGCTGAAAAAACTTACTGATGTGCGAGAGGAGTGTTTGAGAAGATGTAGTGGGGGGTAGACAACGGCCGCCATGACAGTATCGTACGTGTCTTTCCGCTTTCAAAGCGGGATGGAAAACCACGCACTGTACGTATACGATACTATGCCGTGTGCGAGGACCTTAAGAAGACAACCTGCTTCAGTGGCTGCATGGTGTCAATATTCTAAAAGATATGTTACTACACTAGAACAATGGTTCTCAGAGTGTATTCCTCGGAGTCCAGGGGGCTCCTCAAGGCACATTCAGGGGCTCCTCAATACTTTGGAATATATATGGGTCTGGATCATTAAATACACTTCAACCAAAGCAAAATATTGCAACATATTGGATGCAGGATAAAGCATGCACCTGCTTCAGTGGCCGCGAGGTCTAAGGCGCTAAAATCACAAGAGACTAGACCGCCGAAGATGGGCAGGTTGGGGCTCAATCCCAGTTGGATGCACTGAGGGTGGTTTTTCTTTAGCGGTTTTTTACCCTCCCTCCACGCAAATGTTGGTGTATTTCCTTTAAATTAAACCTTCCTTAACCATTATTTTAGCTATTACATAGGCGTACAATCCTAACGAGTATTAAGACACGGTTCTAAAACAAAATACACAACTTCTTATTTTGGTTTATATTAGTACACTAGAGTAGAACGAGAAAATAGAGGGCAAATCAGAGGAATTACAAAGAAGGGCTTGCCTTTGGTACAGACCGTAAGGGCCGTCTTTATTCAAGGCGCGCGCCATCCACGGAGATGGAGAAAAACTATCACGTGTGAAAGCCACCGTACTTCTTCATTAAAATGTAATTTTTCTCCTGAGAACCAAATCTACTTTTAACCAGGGTTGGATTTATAGCTTGGGCTGTGAATAATTGTAGGCCCTGAAAATAAACAAATAAATTTGTCTTCAACATTTCTACATTATCTAGTTTTTTTTGCAAAAAATTAACTGTTAAAAGCTCAACGTTTAAAAAATTATTTAAAAAAGGAAATATTGTCATGACAATAAATCATATTTATTTAAGCTTTATTACAAAAACTAGCTTTTACCCGTCACGGCTTCGCCCGCAATAATTGATAAAATCTTTTAATTTTTAACTAAACTGTTTTGATTATAAATCAAATTTTATTTTTTTCAAATATCTATGTGTTTTTCTCAGTTATAGCTGTTAATAATTTTGCCGTATTTTAATTTTCACTTTTAAATATTTGTAATAAAAGAAATATATATTATTGAAATTATAATCATAATTATTTTTTCATTTTTAACTTCATAATTAGTAAGATAGATGAATAAGTTAAATAAAAAAATGGAACTACATAGCTAAAATCACATCATATTTATTATTTATTAGTATGAAACTACGACACACTAATTACTATTTACCTTAATTACAACATATTAAATCACAAATTCTTAAATAACATCGTTTCAAACACATTATAATCATATATTTATTATTATTTAAAATCAAACTTTGGGAATAGTCCTGTATGTTATTCCAGGACATACTCTATCTACGTACAAAGTTTCATTCGAATCCGTTCAGCAGTTTTGGCGTGATTGAGCAACAAACATCCAAACACACAAACTTTCGCATTTATAATATTAGTAAGATTAGCTATTAGTCAGTAAGTAAGTAATTAATCTTTTAACATAAATAAATATTGATATAAAAGGCTCTAATTTTTTTAAAGATGACTGTAGTATTATTAGAACCAAAAGATGGATATTTATCTCAATGCGACAGTTTGTGGCAGCCTTAGGGCATTACTACCTTTTGCCCTCTTTAAACAATGATTATACGATATAATAAGATTATTATAATAATGAAGGGTAAAAGGTAAAAATGAGGAGAGTAATATTAATTATAGGCCTTACACATTTTCCGGGATGACAAATTTTATATTTCTAACCCAATAAGAACCTCAGAAAAAATACTTTTTTTAAAAAAATTAGTTTAAACTTAACCGAGACCTCTTAGAAAGGTATAATCATTTGCTAACAGATGGCAGCACTAACTTAATTTGGGTTAAAATTGTACCTACGCCCCTTTTTCCCTTGTACCTTTTAAGTAATTTTCACTTTAAATTGGATAAATAGACCATATACATTTAAAACAATAAAGTGAGTTTTACTCTAAGGATGATTTGTCTATTTTTCGTACCTATCCATACGGCAAACCCTCTATTATTGACAAACATATCAAAACTATGAGATCCTTCTCCACCCGTATCAGAACCCAATACTCTCTGAACAGGATGACAGAGTAGGGCAGAGATATCTGGACAAACCCAAGCCATGTATGAACCCCACATCACGTGTGTCGCAATAGTTTGAGTGATCTTGTTCAAAACTCTACGATCTTGAAACAACGAAACCTCAGTCCAAATAAATTACTTAGTGCTCTAAGATCTCCAATTAAATTACACTCAAATAGAGAGAGACGTGTGGTTTGTCTTGTACTCAATAATTAGCTTCGGCTCTTTCTTAACTCTATCCCATGCACGCCTGGAAGGCACTGAGGAATAAAACATACTCTTTAATGCTGTACCAGGAGAACTAATAATAACTTGGTAAATTGTACAGCATACAATGTGGTCAGTTAATGGAACTAGTACATTTTGTTTGTCTGCAATAACATCACTCGCTAAAGAAAACTTATTTTTTACCTCGCGTTTTACTACTCGACCGGGCAACGTGCATTTTTTTTTTTAGCCTTGCGTCTTACTGCTCGTTCAGGAGATACCTGTATGTACTAATTACGTTAATGAGCTATAGGTGGGGAAGGTAAGGTTGAATTTATATTAAGTGAACCCGAATTTTCGTGGAGGGAAAATTTAAAACAATTTTAAAAATACATCTCTAAGTACAGCTGAATGGGATTCAAACCCTGAGCTCCCATCGTCAGTTGTCCAGTCTATTGCGATAATTGTGAGAGTGACGTATTATTTAGACCACTCAACCACCGAAGCGGGTAATACGTTTTTTATACAGCACGTGGAGGTATAATGGGATAACATTTAGCAATAAAGAACCTCGTTACACCAGGAGGGATTCGAAACCTGATCTCCCCCTTCACCAGAGAACAGATTAGATGAGTAGAGGTGCCCACCTGTGCGGTTGGTTAAAACTGTTAATTTTATGTGGTTTTTACTTTTCGAAATAAATCCAATATGAAATTAATAATCGTTTGAGTCTATGCAAAGTCCAATGGTATACCACTACATGTGTTGGTTACTGTAACCCAAACCGCCTCCCCTCCAACATCCACCACCCAAGCCTTCCAGAACTACAACAGAGTGATTTGTGTAATTGAGAGGAAATTTGAAACTAAAGTCAGGAACAGGAAACGGCGATAACTGATAAAAGACCTGTCACTGTTACTACAAGAGAGTATGGATTAGTCTTTGATTTTCCTATTTAACCCATCGACTTAGCTTAAATTCCTGAATCTTCATTGTTTTAAATGTTTATCATATTCATTTGGGATTATTTCTTTCTAGGCCTGAAGTTAAAATGGCAGTGAACCACAGAGATTTCACGACAAAAGAATGCCGTGAGATGATGACATTTAAAAAAAATTAGGGGAGGAATTTGGCCAGGCAAATTTATTATATACCTGGTATATTGGGTGAAAATTATCCTTCCTACTCCACAATCAATAAATGGGTTGCTCGTTTTAGGACAGGACACTTCAGCATTTAACCTATGACGAAAAACTTCCAAAAAGATAGCAGGAGCCCTAAACATATCTCGGGAACATGTAGGCATGAAATATGGGAGATGAAGAAGTTTTCAGACAGATGGCTGGCCAAATTCCTCGATGCTAACCAAAAGCGTGAGCAAGTGGTTGCTTCACAAGCTATTTTAGACCATTTCAGGCGGGATTTATATGGTTTTTTGAAACGGCTTGTTAGTATGGATGAAACTTGGATCTATATGTGTGCTCCAGAGACGAAATAACAATCAAATAAAGGTATACACATTGGCTTCTCACGTCCACAGAAGTTTAGGACACAAAAGTCTGCAGTGAGATTGTTTTCTGTAATGATGACGTAATTTTGTTTGTTGTTTACTGGAGAAGGGTACAACCTCCACTGCAAACTGCCACATAACATTTATGGATAAACTCAAGCAGGAACTGATCTCAAAACATCGTGGGAAACTTTCAATAGGAGTGTTGTTTGTTTCTCCAGGACAATACTTCTCATATATCAGCCCCACTTAGTATAAATTGGCAAATCTCTTGAAGGGAAAAACATTTTTAAGCATTGATAAGTTAAAATGTGCTATTGATGACTGGTTTGCAGTGAAATCAGCAAAGTTCCTCGTAGACATGTTGAAATATTAGAGCAACCTAGCAATAAGTGCGTTGAAGTCGAAGAGAAATATGTTGAATAAATTATTATTGTCAAACCTGTAACTTCTTGCTTATAAAGCCAAAGACTTGTCAGCCAGCTGGCTATCTCGCTTAATTTAATCAATTTTTACTCCAGTATCACTCAGGTAAAGGTAGGATTCCCTCGGCGCGTCTCGTGTATCGCGTCTGCGACCGCAAACGTGGGGTGGTGTGTCGCAGACGTGAGATACAAGGTATCCTTATATGCGTCTTTTGATCATCAGACATGGGTAATTTTATGTGCAGTACAGATCGTTTCTCATTTATCAGGGGTTTTCAATTGTGTTTCATCTAAGGTTGTGTGTTATTTTGTTATTTTAAATAGAGTTGATAAAAAATACTAACGCGATCGATCAGCTATTCCTAAGATCTCTTTCCATATGTTGTCCTTCACACATTGGTCCCGGTACACTGGGTAAGATATGTCAAAAATTGGTCGGTGCTTTTTCACTCCTACAATTAAATTTTCGTCTTCTTCTGTGGAGAAATATTGGACCATTTTCAAAACGAGCCCAATCAAACATAAAACTGTGCCTACAGGGAACTAATATTTCCTCGAATAACGCGGTTCCATTGAATGTTTTTTTCTTTTAAAGTATTTGTTGTAAACAACTTTTTTTTATTTCTTGTGTCGGCAAGCAATTATGACAAAACTAAATACAATTCTAATAAAACACACGCTTTCTCGGTGGTTTGTCTGCGTCCAAACTGCTATCGCGCAGTCAGATGGCCAGTCGCAGTCGCCTCGAAGGAACTGGCCACATAACAAACTATGGAAACCAGTCCGGTCGCTGGTCGCAGATGTGCCTCTTGCCTCGTGCCTCGCTTGAATACTTTGTAGCTATATATATATATATATATATATATATATTTTTTTAAATTATCTCTCCATTCTTTTCTAATCTTTTATATAAAGTGGTTATATACCTACCAGAGAGAGAGAGAGTAAAGTTCTATTATATATATATATATATATTATATATATAATATATATATAAATATATATATATATTATATATGGTGTGTGTATATGTGTGTGTGTACATGTAACTTATACTTACAAAGTGTCCATAAAAATTAGTGTCAAGTCTGTTTTAAATATTCAACATCTCCAGTTCTATCAGGTATCCTTATATTAAATGGTTACTTTGTAACTAGATATTTTATAATTTACACCGTATCTATAATACATAACTATACTATACATAATACACTCCGGATAAATGCTACCTTGGATCGACCATGAATATATGTTATTGTTTTTTTTGTTTCTACAATATGTTTCCTTATCTGTTTCGGTCATTCCCATATATTAAATACGCTAATGGAGTAATGTTAGGGTATAATTTAGAGGAAACATAACCACATTTTCGTTTAGGGAAATTGGGAAAACATTTAGGGAAATCACCCTCAGGCCACTCAACCGGGATTAAAGCCCCGATCTCACCGTATTCAGCAATGCAGCTCATAGCGAGCGTGGCGCCATGGACCAAGCGACCGCTGAAGCGTGTTTAAGTGCAAAATGTTGAAATCACTCTTTAACCACATCATATAAAACTCGGTATTAGAATGTAAGGCTCATCGCTTACGTGATGTCGGTTTTTTTTTTCATTAGGTTTTTGTGAAATTCCCTTCAAGTCTCGTGATGCCCAATGAAGCAGCCTTACGTCTCCAATATCCACCGCCCCTACTAGCTAGTAGGACGCGTGTTCATGACCCGGTATCGTTGTTGTGACTTAACACTTTATATCGTTTTAAAAGGGGAGGTTTCACTTTTATTCCTTGAATTATATTAGTTTGGTCTTAGAAAAAGTCGAACAAGAAAAGCCTCAGTACTTCATCTTTAGTAATAAAAAAAATGTTTCAGTGTCCACGTGGTCTAAGGCGTCACTCTTGCAATAATCTAGACTGCCGATGATGGGGAGATAGAGCTTCGAATCCTGTTAGGTGTACTGAAGGTTTTATTTACTATATGGTTTTCTACTCTCCTTCTACGCCAATGCGTGTACAATTCCTTTAAATGCAACCTTTCTCATCCCTATCAGATTGAAGTAATGCGTTAGGAACTATAAAGTTCATTGCTGCATTTACAAACGTGCACCATCTAACCATATATTGAGCGAGTTCTATCTAGTCCCACTCACTCCACCCTATATCTATCTTGAGCTAGTCATATCCAGTCCACCTCATTACACCCTATCTCTGTCAGGTCCGTGCTAATGTTATCCTCTCATCTGTGTCTAAGTCTTCCCAATGGTCTCGTCTTAATGGGTTTGCCAGTCGATAACATGAACACGGTTCTAGATTCTTCCATTAGTCCTGCATATCCTGTCAACCATAGCCTGCTAGATTTGACTACCCCAACAATCTCTGGTGATGATTACAGGGTATTTAAATCATCATTATGTAACCTCCTCCACCCTCCAATAACTTCATCCCTTTTAGTACCAATTATTTTCCTAGGTTCTTTGTTTTCGAGAACCCTAAATTTATTCTCATAATGTAATTTAATTGTAGGGGTGCAACCAAAAAGGGGGTAGGGGGTCAAATAGAGCAGTTACTACCCCCGGCCCCAGACATCAAATTATTATTTTTTTAAATTTCAACAAAGGACCATTTTAATAGCTTCTAAATCATTTAATAGTTATAAAATATTTTCGCCTTCGGTGGTCATGGAGCTGTGACCTCTAAATCCTTCTTTTCTCCTAAATTTAACTATAAAAACAACCTTATGGTTTGCCCCTCTCAAAGAATATTTCTGTGTGCGCCACTGAAGGTAAGAGCCCATGTTTCACAATAATAGAGGCTCTCTAAAATATGACGTCACTGCTCGAGGCAGCGGAGAGGTTCTCGTTACGATCACCAGATGGAAAGCTCCTCCTTAATACCGTCAGCAGCAAGTGGTTCTCACACAGACACACCTCGGTACAGACTCGGCTCTTGTCTCGCCTCCTGTTACACGAGGACTTGGGGTACATAAGTGGTCTCTAGCACGCAAGTCCGCTACATTTGAGAAGTTTGCGGTGGTACTTATGTTTCAATGGAACAAGTACACTCCCTAAGCCCGCAGTGGTGTCCGTGTATTCTTGAGGCGTTAAGGTATGGCTACACTGAGCCAACCTGCACCGCATTTTGTAGCAAGTGACTACACCAGCCGCACCGCACCGCACCGCACCTAAAGTGAATTTATTTACAATAACATCGCGTAGGATTTTTAACTAATTCACTTTACTAAACCAAGCATGAGATAAAACAGAAAACCATTTTTATATTATTTATAGACTGAGTTCTATTATAAAATAAGTCCGTATTTTTATTTTTACTTGCATAGGTTTTCACCTGTTTTCATAAAATTAAGTTAGCTATTAATTACGAAGAATAAATTTTTAAGTTAGTTAATAATTAAGAACTTTGGTTTGTTGTTCAATAAGTTGTTGTATATAATATTGTTTATCTTGTACGTAATGTTGGAAACAATGACTACAGCGTCACACGTGACACGGCTGTGAATGAAATGCAGTTCGGAAGCTCCCGAACATTTATTTCCGGAGGTAGTTACTACACGGTCCGTAACGAGCAATGCTCTCTCGACGATTGTCCGCGCCAGTGCGATGTGGCTCCGTGTAGCCGGTCCTTTATCGCCTCTCGATGGAACGGCTTGCTTTTAAAGGAAGGGCCGGGGTTTGGATCAGTAAGGGTTCATTGGTTTCCCACGTGCGTTTCAGTAAGTCTTTCCATGATAATTCGGTTGCATCTACCCTGCGTTACTCTTCTAACCTTACGCTTTAGATCATGGTTTGGCAATCATTTTACACCTCAACCAACTTAGACACCAAAAGTATCACTTTACTTTATATATATATATTTATTATAATTATTCTTTGGATTTTTTAGGTAATTCTCGCGATCCTTTTGAGCCAAATTATTATCTCAGAACACAACCTATGAAACAACACCCTGGCCTCATGCGTTTATTCATCCCTGTGAAAGGAGAAACCCATTTTACACACTTTCGGCCAAGTCGGGAAATGAACCCGGGACCCTTGGCTTAGGAAACAGAAACTGTACCTACTGAGCTAAGGACTCGGACTATCCCCCAAATTCTATCTTTCCTCAAATATTTATACCCTGCCTCTTCCCTTTTCTCTCTTCTAAAAAAAAAGTAAATACAATGCACACTTTTATATTAAACTGCTTTAATTTCTTATAGCATTACCAAATATATCCAATCGACCTCGGTGGTCTTGGCGTAGAGTGCTTGCTTCAGGATCCGTATCCCTGGGTTCAAACACAGCCGGGGTCGACGGATTTTTCTTGAGGGATAAATAGCCGGCTTCCAGCTTCCTTCAGAGGGTAAGTAAAACCGTCTGTCCCATTTAAATTGTGGCATATAAAAGCACCCTGAAATGTAAGTGAAAGTGTTTTTCCAGCAAAGTTGGTATTAGCTTTGCACTCACTCATAGAAATATTCGTGTGCTGATATGATCAGTTGGTTCAAAAATTAAACGCTTAATATCATGAATAAAATAAATAAGTTAAAAAAGATTATGGTCTATCATGGTAATTTTGGTTAAACTCAAATATTATTTTACGTTACTTATATATATCCCAATTTCCGGTAGATATAGACAACTCAAAGCTCAACTTTTAATGTAGTTTTCATTCGCGACCGACTGAAAATTTCCGCTTGACCGACAAGTAGCCAACAGCCACTGCTTTAGATTAACACTAATTGTGTTCACTGTTAGATGTTGTATGTTTGTTGCAAAACTTAAATGTTAGGCCTACATCTGGAATCCCAAGACACAGGCCCAGATATTAAAAAAAAAAAATATGTTTTAAGACACATTAATACATGTGTCATAAACATTTTAAAAATATGCCACTACTTGTTATGTGATGTTAATTACGCATGCATCTATCATAGAACACTAATTGCGTCATCGGGTGGAGTCTTAGATAACCTGATTCAGTGGCCGGATGGTTTAACGCGCTACTCAATTGTTATATTAGACTATCAAAGATGATACCAGGGTTCGATCCCGGTTGGGTGCACTGGGTTTGGTTTTCCTAAATAGGCTTCCATTCTCCCTCCACTCAAATGTTGGTGCACTTCCTCTAAATTAAACCTTCAGAATCCCTAACACATGAGTGTGATTAGTATAGAGGCGTTTAACCTGAACGGTTAGTAAGGCGCAGTGCTAAAAAAAACTACTTAAATAGAAACCACAAAATAATTGGCAGACCGCAATGGTTTTATAATAGTAATAATACTTATCTACACACAAATAATGGCATGCTATAATTTTTGTCAATACTTAAAGCATTTATAATCAAGAATACAAATCTAATCAAACCACTACAAAATAATACGACCCACCTCGGTGGTGAACTAATCCAAGGCCGGCATGTAAAACTCACGGCCCTATTCATACATGATTTGTGGGCCCACGTACTGATCTTATGAAAACCCAAACATACAGTGTGACCCTTTTTTATTCTTTTTGTAAATGTCGAGGAAATACAATATTTTATGATGTGATATTTGTGTATTTGGCATTATTTGTAGAGTTCTGGAATGTGAGGTTGGATTAAGTTTTAATAGTTGTTGAATTTACGAATCATAAAGGTGCTTTGTTTGTCAGCATATAAGTATGTTGACAACTAGTTAAAATTAAACCAAACACTTAAAGAGACCTAGGTTTACGAACACACATTTTGGCAAAAAATTATAAAAATGACCTTGACATAAGATTTAGGTGATAGATTAAATAGCAAAGCTATTATATATTTGATAGTTACGGTTATAGCCGCATATAACTATAATATTCATTAAATTGAAAAACGACAAATGAACACGGGAACCGAACCAAGAACCTTTGTCTCAGTATGCCAATGCTATAATCACTGAGCATTCAGGATTCTAGTGACCAGTTATCATTTTTCAATGTAAATAATATCATATTTAAGGTCCGACATTAACATCATTATTTCAACATTAAATAAATTGTTGAAAATAAAAGTTTTCAAGATTTTGGCGAGCATATACAGTTATAAAAGGACTTACCTTTTTCTTTTCATAATAATAAGATAATGTGTTAGGACTACTTTTAAGTTATGGCAGCAGGCAGCATAATATTTTGAAATGTGGCCCCTTCATCATTTCTAATATTCAATGTGGTCCCCTCAGTATTTCTAGTGTGCAATGTGGTCCCCTCAGTATTTCTAGTGTTCATTGTGGCCCCCTCAGTATTTCTAATGTTCAATGTGGCCCCCTCAGTATTTCTAGTGTTCAATGTGGTCCCCTCAGTATTTCTAGTGTTCATTGTGGTCCCCTCAGTATTTCTAGTGTTCATTGTGGCCCCCTCAGTATTTCTAGTGTTCAATGTGGTCCCCTCAGTATTTCTAGTGTTCAATGTGGTCCCCTCAGTATTTCTAGTGTTCATTGTGGTCCCCTCAGTATTTCTAGTGTTCAATGTGGGCCCTCAGTATTTCTAGTGTTCATTGTGGCCCCCTCAGTATTTCTAATGTTCATTGTGGTCCCCTCAGTATTTCTAGTGTTCATTGTGGTCCCCTCAGTATTTCTAGTGTTCATAGTGGTCCCCTCAATATTTCTAGTGTTCATTGTGGCCCCCTCAGTATTTCTAGTGTTCATTGTGGCCCCCTCAGTATTTCTAATGTTCAATGTGGTCCCCTTAGTATTTCTAGTGTTCAATGTGGCCCCCTCAGTATTTCTAGTGTTCATTGTGGCCCCCTCAGTATTTCTAGTGTTCAATGTGGTCCCCTCAGTATTTCTAGTGTTCATTGTGGTCCCCTCAGTATTTCTAGTGTTCATTGTGGCCCCCTCAGTATTTCTAATGTTCAATGTGGCCCCCTCAGTATTTCTAGTGTTCATAGTGGTCCCCTCAATATTTCTAGTGTTCATTGTGGCCCCCTCAGTATTTCTAGTGTTCAATGTGGTCCCCTCAGTATTTCTAGTGTGCATTGTGGTCCCCTCAGTATTTCTAGTGTTCATAGTGGTCCCCTCAATATTTCTAGTGTTCATTGTGGCCCCCTCAGTATTTCTAGTGTTCAATGTGGTCCCCTCAGTATTTCTAGTGTGCATTGTGGCCCCCTCAGTATTTCTAATGTTCATTGTGGCCCCCTCAGTATTTCTAGTGTTCATTGTGGCCCCCTCAGTATTTCTAGTGTTCATTGTGGTCCCCTCAGTATTTCTAGTATTCATAGTGGTCCCCTCAATATTTCTAGTGTTCATTGTGGTCCCCTCAGTATTTCTAGTGTTCATAGTGGTCCCCTCAGTATTTCTAGTGTTCAATGTGGCCCCCTCAGTATTTCTAGTGTTCATTGTGGCCCCCTCAGTATTTCTAGTGTTCATTGTGGTCCCCTCAGTATTTCTAGTGTTCATTGTGGCCCCCTCAGTATTTCTAGTGTTCATTGTGGTCCCCTCAGTATTTCTAGTGTTCATAGTGGCCCCCTCAGTATTTCTAGTGTTCATTGTGGTCCCCTCAGTATTTCTAGTGTTCATAGGGGTCCCCTCAATATTTCTAGTGTTCATTGTGGTCCCCTCAGTATTTCTAGTGTTCAATGTGGTCCCCTCAGTATTTCTAGTGTTCATAGTGGTCCCCTCAGTATTTCTAGTGTTCATTGTGGTCCCCTCAGTATTTCTAGTGTTCATTGTGGTCCCCTCAGTATTTCTAGTGTTCAAGGTGGTCCCCTCAGTATTTCTAGTGTTCAATGTGGCCCCCTCAGTATTTCTATTGTTCATTGTGGCCCCTTCAGTATTTCTAGTGTTCATTGTGGCCCCCTCAGTATTTCTAGTGTTCAATGTGGTCCCCTCAGTATTTCTAGTGTTCATAGTGGCCCCCTCAGTATTTCTAGTGTTCATAGTGGCCCCCTCAGTATTTCTAGTGTTCATTGTGGCCCCCTCAGTATTTCTAGTGTTCATTGTGGTCCCCTCAGTATTTCTAGTGTTCATAGTGGCCCCCTCAGTATTTCTAGTGTTCATAGTGGCCCCCTCAGTATTTCTAGTGTTCATTGTGGCCCCCTCAGTATTTCTAGTGTTCATTGTGGTCCCCTCAGTATTTCTAGTGTTCATTGTGGCCCCCTCAGTATTTCTAGTGTTCATTGTGGCCCCCTCAGTATTTCTAGTGTTCATTGTGGTCCCCTCAGTATTTCTAGTGTTCATTGAGGCCCCCTCTGTATTTCTAGTGTGCATTGCAGGCCCTCAGCAGCCCTAATATCCAACGTGGCTCTTGTGATCATACTAATTTTACATGTCTAGTCTAGGGTGTCACTCTTGCAATAGATTGGACTGCAAAATGCGAATGACGGGGAGGTCAGATTTCAAATCCCGGCAGGGTGCATCCAGGAAATGTTTTACAAATTATTTTTACCCTACCTTCATGTAAAGGCAATGACCTAAATTTCCCCTATATAAAGACGATAACATTATTATTATTACTATTATTATAAATGCGGATACACATTCAATCTTTCCCATACCTAACACATTAGTGTAATTAGTACATGAGCGCACAGCCGAGCGGGTAGTAAGAGGCGATGGAGTAAAACCATACATAATAAGAGTATGAGAATTATTGTATGCAATACTGAAATTAATATATTTTATCTAATAATATAATGAGTATTTTATAGTTAGTAAAATAAAATAAGTAACTTGTTTGTCCTACACGGAGATAAGTCTTCTTTTGGATATTATATTGAAATATGTATCTTGGAGATATTATTCTTGAATAAGTATGCTGTTGATCCTATAATGTATTAAATAGTTTGTAGAAATCATACTAATATTAGTATTTTGCTTAACCTCCACTTGAATAGTGTCTTGTTGAGTCTATAATAAAATATAATATTAATATCGTGTGTCTGTTCATTCGTAGCCCAGTAGTGGAAAGATTATACAGGACAGATGTATCGTTGCCCAGGGGATACGTTGCCCCAATATACTAATCATACATCCTTGCCGTGGAGGCTCTTTCCACTGAGGACGGGGAGATCGAGGTTCGAATCTTGGTCGGGTGAACTGGGGGAGGTTTTTCCTAAATGGTTTTACACTCTCCCTCCACGCAAATGCGGTTCCACTTCCTCTAATTCAACCTTCTCAATTCCTAATCCATTAGTGTAATTAGTACTAAAAGCGTATAACCCGAACGGGTTGTAAGACGTGGTGCTAAATATTATTATTATTTATTATTTCCATGTCCCGATATGATGAGTTGATGGTGATAGTGAAATTGAGGGTGTGGAACCAGTGGGAACACTTACCTTACTTGACTAACCAGACCCTGGTGACCGTTGGGGTAATTCCCTTCTTGGGAAAATACCCAAGATACCAGTATGAAATTGAACCCGGGACCCTTAAACTCGTAGTCAGCTGCACTGACCACTACACCAAGGGGCTGGTTTGTAATAAAATGAGTGTAATCTAGGTATTAACTGTATTGAGTGTCATGTGGATACTATACTGTAGTGAGTGCCCTGTATATACTGTACTGTAGTGAGTGTCCTGTAGATATTATACTGTAGTGAGTGTCCTGTATATACTATACTGTAGTGAGTTCTGTATATGCTGTACTGTAGTGAGTGTCCTGTAGATACTATACTGTAGTGAGTGTCCTGAAGATACTATACTGTAGTGAGTGTCCTGTATATAATATACTGTAGTGAGTGTCCTGTAGATATTATACTGTAGTGAGTGTCCTGTATATAATATACTGTAGGGAGTTTCCTGTATATACTAACCTGTAGTGAGTGTCCTGTATATACTATATTGTAGTGAGTGTCATGTAGATATCCTATGCTTTAGTGAGTGTCCTGTAGATACTAATGAGTATCATGTTGATACAATAGGTATATTTGAAATCATACATACCAGACACTCAACAATGCTAATCATTAACCTGTAAAATAATAAAACAATGCAATATTGTGACGTAACATCCTGAATTACCATAAGAAACGTCCATGACACGCCCGTGATGAGTTCATTATAATTATTAGGCCTTGTCGTAACCAAGGATTCTTAAAGCTTTGTTTTTTCACCTAAGAGTGCATCTGGTACAAACCTTGCTTTTACTGCATAGTTAACCGATTTTATTGAGAAGTTCAAATGCAAATAGCCCACTCAAGTTTAAGAAATATCCCTTGTAAAAATAAGGGTTCAAGGTGAGGTTCAAAATGATGTGAGCTAGGGCCATTATTTTCGCAATGTTTTATAAAAGAAAGTTTTTGAGAAAAATGGATAACATATTAATTTCATCATTTCTTCTATATTTTGTCATGAGACTCCTGAAACTTGATCAAAACTTTTTCTCTCCATTTAAATAATTTCTCATCAAATTCCAATATGTTTATTATAAGTATTCAAGAATTGTTCAGAATATTATGTGAAGAAAATTTAATTTAATTTAATTTAATCTTCTGAGGAAATACTTTATTTATTTTGGCCAAAAAATAAATGTGTTCATAATACTGCATTTAACAGACTGAAACGGGCAGAAAAGTCATAAGATATGAAATCCGCCATTTTGAAAGTTGTTATATTGTTTAAGAGGACCGCAGACAGATCACTAGAAATGTGTTCAATCTATGTAGTGATGCTAGTGTTATCTGTAGGGAACTATGGGATCTATTTTGTTTGACTGATTATGCAGAGAGCCTTTTTTCTTACATTATCTTATATCCAACCTTAAATAATTTATAGGCCATATATATATAGTAGACCTATAAATTATTTAATATAAGCATATAGCTCGAACGGATAGTAAGGCATGGTGCTAATATATATACATGTATGTATGTATATATATATATATATATATATATATTAGGGTGTCCCAAAAAAATGAAATTAATTATTTTTTTTCGCATACCCTCTTAATTTTTTCCTTTTATGTCAAAACAATTGTAAATAATGTTTCATGTAATTTGGACCACGGCAACCCGTGCCGACTTGCATCTAAACATGTCAGTCAGTACATGTGTACTTGAGCGAGCGAACGCTGACGACACGTGTCTGTAGCGGAGCACCCAACAGCTGCAAATGGTAAAGATATAAAAAAAAAGATAAAGGAAGGTTTTGGAATGCTTCGACAGTGAGATTGCACAACCCGTGAAACATGTCAGTAGCAGTTTACTCAGGACAGCGCACGTCTACGTGTCAATGTGCTTATAATTCCAAGTTGTTTAATTAGTAAATGTTTGTATGGTTTTTAATCTGTGAACAGAACATGGCAGTGGAATTGCGTAGTTCTAAAAAAGTGATATTTTTAATAGGTAATATAAGACATCAAATAACGGGTTCAAAACTTCCGTCTAATGGACAAGTTCTCGCAGTTTTGTTTTACAATATTCGAGAAGTGAATTTAAGTGTTAATGAAAGTGCAAATCTCGCTATTCGCGAATGTATTATATTTTGGGAAAAGGCACGCATACCTACCAAATTGTTGCCAAATTGTGCGAGCAAGCTTGTTAATGTGTATCAAGTTTGGAGAGACTTACAAAAAAAAATGCAAAGAAATTACAAGACGTATTCAAGCGGCGACAACAATAATTTGTAATTAATTTAGACAATTTGTTCAACATTGCACATGCTGATGCACTTCAATTAATGAAAATAGAGGAAGATAGGATGTTCTTGCAGCGCCAAAGAGAGCCGGGCCGACCCGGTCACTTAGGTGGAGTGGATAAAAAAATCTGGCCAAAAAAGAGGAAAGGGCGCGACTTCGAGCTGTCAAAGAAGACAATCGGCGAATAAAATATGTTTCCGATTCAACATCCTCGGCATCAAACGAACCATTGCAAGAATATTCCTCTTCGAATTCTAATGAAAATATAGATTCAGAAGATTTCCCAACACTGATCGAAAGCTCAAAACCTGGGACAAGTAAATCAGTATTGAGGAAAGACTTTATTACTCCAAAGTTAGTTGCTGCTTTAGATAGGTGTCAGTTAAGTATGCGAGATTCTGTGTTTATTCTTGAAGCTACTATTGATGCACTTGGATTTAACATTGACGAATTTCCGATAAGTAAGTCTTCAATTCAAAGAATCCTAACAGAAAAACGGAAGGAACGTGCGGAAAACATAAAAATTTATTTTCAAAACTATGTACCGGATGTAGTGACCTTACATTGGGATGGCAAACTGTTGCCTGCTTTGAGTGCTCGAAAATCGAAAGAAGAACGCTTGCCTATTGTTATTTCATTTGGACTAAAATAACAACTCATTGCTGCGCTGAGACTGGATAATTCCTCAGGCAAAGAACAGGCGCAGGCTATTTGGAAGGCGATCTTAGATTGTAATCTCGAAAACAAGGTCCAAATTCTCTGTTGTGATATTACGGCTTCGAATACAGGTCGTTTTAATGGTGCTTGTACGCTCCTCAAGCAAAAATTTGATAAGGAAATGCTTTTTTTCGCTTGCCGCCATCATGTATACGAACTGGTGTTAAAGGCCATGTTCGATCTGAAAATTAAACAAGTGACAACAAGCCCCGATATTCCACTCTTTAAAAAGCTCAAAGAGAATTGGAAAAATATCGATTCCACTAAAATACAGTGCTATAGAGAAACAGTGGAACTGTTCAGAACCGTACTCGAAATTGAAAATTTGCTGGACTTTTACCGAGATGAACTTAAAAATGTTATGGTCAGAGAGGACTATCGAGAGTTGATCGAAATTTCTATGGTGTTTTTAGGTGGAGATGCAGAAAAAAAATTAAAATCAGACCTCCGGGTGCCATGCACCAAGCTAGATGGATGGCCCGAGCGATTTACTCCCTAAAACTATCGTTATTTAGTTCTCAGCTGAAATTAAACACCAAGGATACGAAAGAACTGTTAGATGTCTGCTTGTTTATCGTAACAATCTATGTTAAACCATGGCTTCAATGCATTTTGGCAGTTAAAGCACCCTACAAAGATTTGTGCTTTTTGAAATCTTTGAAAGCTTACGAAAATGTTAATGAAAATATCTCGAAAGCTGCTTTACAGAAATTTCTCCAGCATTTATGGTATTTGACTGATGAAATAGCAGTATTAGCACTTTTTGATGATGATGTGGACGAAGAAACAAAATTAAAAATGGTGGCAAATTTACATAGAGAAAATTTCTCGACCCATGAGAAAAGATACATTCCATCGAAGGAAGAACTTTGTGGTTCATTGTATGGTGAGTTTGATACATTGATTTTGTAATTGTTTATTTAGTTATTTATTTATATCACGCAATTGTTACATTTTTTTTTACAGAAAAAAGCATCGATGATTTCATATCAGTCAAAAGCCATTCATTGTTTTCTAGACTCAAAATTGATGATAGTTTTCTCAACGAGAGTCCCTCTTCATGGAGAATAACGCTTCTTTTCTAGACGCAAAAAAGACAATATCAATACTTAGAGCAGTGAACGATACAGCTGAAAGAGCAGTAAAACTAATGCAGGACTTTCATGGATTAATAACGGTTGAGGAGGAACAAAAACAATTTTTGTTTCGTTGCGTACAAGAACACACGAAGATCTATCATGACTGTAAAAAGCAAACATTGAAACGAAAATATGTTCAGTAATGTTTCTTTTACTGTAATATGTTAATAAATATCAGCTTTGATTAAAATGGTGTCTTATGTACCAAAGAAACATACATTTTACAATCTTTCCATGGTATTCCCCGTACAAGATCTCACGTTCAAGTTTGAAGTAAAGTCGGCACGGGTTACCGTTATCTTATTGCAATAATACTTTTTATTTAAGTTACTGAGGTGAAATAGAAAAAAAATAGAGGGTATGCGTATTCAACTTTGCAAAAAAAAAATTTTTACCTTGTATCTTGGGACACCCTAATATATATATACTAGCTCCCTTCCCCGTAAAAAAATATTGTAAAGAATCCTGTAAAACAAAGCTTCAAATCATCGATCATGTCAATATAAAAACAAAACTTTTTTACTTATTTTTTGAAAATACAGTCCTACCATCACTGTATAGCCACCTCCCTCTTTTTATCCTCCCTCCTATTTTCATCTCATTCCTCTATCCTCACTCCTATCCCCCCCCCCCCCCGCCCCCTTCACCAACCCCACTTTCCCTTCAACAACTTTTATTTTCCAACGACTATATAATATACTATCGACATTTTTATGAGGAATAAATTAAATTTTCAAAATAAAATATAGACTTTGTTGCTTGCTGATAATGTAGCTTTATATTGGTGAAAGAATTTTTTAAATAGGTCCAGTAGTTTTTGAGTTTATCCATTACAAACAAACAAAAATCTTTCCTCTTTATAATATTAGAGTATAGATATAATCACCACGTCTTACTATCCGTTCAAGCTATACGCTTAGTTACTAATTACGTAAATGGTTTTAGGGATTATCAAGGTTATATTTATAGAGAGTGTACCCGCATTTGCGTGGAAGGAGAGTGTAAAACTATTTTGGGAAACCACCCTCAGTATGCCCGACTGAGATTCGAACCTCTATCTCCCCGTCATCGGCAGCATTATCTTTTGCGAGAGTAGCGCGTTAAACTTTGCGACCACAGAAATGTGTTGATATAGGTCTATATTGTTTATTAAAATGTAGCTGAAGCACGATTAATTAACGGTCATATTATTAACATACAAGCAAAATTAACCTAATCGTAAATTATATTGGAAGTTCTTGAGTTTTGACATTTATTGATTTGGTACTAGCAATAGGTATCTTGAATAAACGCATTAGATTGAAAATAACGTTATTGAAGTTGGGAAGGAAAAAATAAATGGAAACCAACTTTTTAATAGATCCACTTTTGGTTTAGTTGTAAACACTACTATCCTGACGTTGATTCAAGCGTGTGGAGAATTAAAAGGGGTATAATTACCATTAGTTCCAATCATTACACACATTCACAAAATTACCAAAAAAGGAATATATTACCGCAAAATATTCTCAGTGATTGAAAACATCTAAAACAGTAGCTACCATGTCATGGGTATTACATTGATTAATGGATTAGAAGACCTTGATAGCTTTGATGAGAGGAGTGAAATTTGTTCCAGTCATGCTCCACGTCATACCGCATATTTATATTAATAGTTTATGAATGAACGAGGTTCTATTTAAATGAAGTGTACCCACATTTACGTAAAATAAGAGTGGAAAATCCTTTAGTAAAATACACCTTAGTACACTCGGTTGAGATTCGAAGTTCACCTCTCCATCACCGACAAAATATACTAGACGATACTGACGGCTTTGCCTGCATGTTCAGCTGTACGGGTATAAATTTGTTGACTCCAAGTTTACAAAGATAAAATTATTGTTCGTATTATATTATTAATTATTTTGATTACAGTAGACCTATTTTATATGTATATTCTAAAAAACACTATTTATACTAACTCACGACCTAAATATTAGCTTAACCTAAAGCAACACCCATATAGTTCGTTATATAATCTAGGGTTTCAGACTAATAATGTATGAGATTACCAAACATGGAACTGTTGAGGTTAGAATCTCAGTAGGGTGCACTGGTGGGTGGGGTATCCCAAATATAATTTATCTCCATAGTTTTACCCCTCCCCTTCAACGATAATTCAGGCGCATTTCCTCTAAACAACTTCCTATCACCTGCTTCGGTGGCCATATATTTTAAGGCGTCACTCTCTTGATAGAGACTTCTGATGACAGGGAGATCGAGATTCGATTCCTAGTCGGGTGTACTAAGGGAGGATTTTTCTAAATTATTTTCCACATTCCTTTTAAGCAATCTCGTTTACACTTTCTTTAAATTCAATCTTCCTCATCCCTAGCTCATTAGCGTATTTAGTACATAAGCTTATAACCAAAACAATTAATAAGACACGGCGCTAAAAATATTAACTGTTTAGCCTTAGCACAGGGACTTAATAATAATTATATCACGAGCCCATAAGATCAAATACAGAATGTGTCAAAAAATTAAATGTACGGTGCACCGCACAGATTTTCTATCTCTTTAACCTTAAAATAGAGACATTTACGAAAAACTTGTTAAATTTGTTAAATAATATAAACTATCTGAAAAACACTACACCAAGGAGTACAAATGTATTAATACATAATGTTTCAGACACAATGAGAAAGAGCACAGAAATTAACTTCATATTTCAAAGTACTCCATAAAAACATATAGGTTTACTTAGAACAGCTCAGAAAAATATTTGTTTCCTAAAATTATATCACATTGGCTAACGGATTGTGTTTTGACCATGATTTAATTGGGTGTGTTTTTCTTTTTCATTAGACCTGAGTCTGATGCCGTCGTAGCATCGAAACATTTTGTAGTATTTATAACGTCGCAGCATTTGCAGCAGTACCAAGGAACAAGGAATTTACATAAGAAACAAACTCAATTTTTATATATTCTTTATTTTTTAAAACTTTACAACTTGTTCTGGCTACTCTCAATTTAATAATAGAATATATGCATGATAACATCTTCCTTTGTGGTTTAAAAAAACATAGTTTTAAATGTAATTGACTCAAAATCTACAAAAAAAAATTAAATGTATTGAACTTTTTATAGATGTTTGTTAAGATTTCTAGATTTATTTATTATAATGTGTTGTAACTTGTAGTTGTTATTACCAATCTCTTCAAATAATAATCATATATGGTGCATTTATATTATTATTCTACATTACATATGTATGTCCTTCATGTTAAATTAATACAACTAGGACCGCCAATCTTCACTAAAAGTTGAGTTTTATTGTATAATAGTTTTTGTAATGTTAAACAACGTATATGTAACATGTCATCAAAATTGTTAGAGAGTATTTTGAGAAAATATATTTTTCTCTTTTTTTTTTCACTCTTCATTAAGTAAGCTCTCCTTAAATATAGAGTTAAATATCTAAAGAAAATTAAACTTGTGGAACCTTATGGAAGCCCCAGATGCCAAGTTTTGGCCCAGTCGGTCACTAAAATGGTTTCGGCTCAGCCCGAGATACAGACAGACAGACAGCATCGCAAAAAAAAAACACTTTATTGATTTCAGGGGGTCATGAAACGTCTACATTTTTGTAAAAATCCGGAATACAATTTTTTTTACGATCACAATGTGCCAATTTCCATCTTCTCAACTGAGATGTATAGATTGTGTCTTGTTGAATTATTTTAACACTTTGACCAGATACAGTCCAACACGACCCAGATAATAAGATGGGAAATGGCACATCAATAATTCACAAAGTCTAGAAAACCACCCAACCTAAATACTCGCTAATTTCAACCCAGAGGCTACACTAGCACCAACTAACATACACAGACTAATAGAGGAACCATAAGAGAAATTCAACTCCACCAGAGAAGTTTTAATCAAACCCAATCAAGTTGGCACAACTGAAGACAACATCCTGTTTAGTCTTACTAATACTACTTCCTTAGGAAGAAGATATAATAGCATCGAAATATTGAATTATTATTATTATTATTATTATTATTATTATTATTATTACTATTATTATTATTAGCACCGCATCTTACTACCCGTTCGGGTTATACACACTTATGCTAATGTGTAATGGTAGGGTGATTGTGAGATGAAATGAAGGACCTACAGTTTAACGTGGGATTCGAACCACGGTGGAGGCCTGGCATCCCCCACATTCCCAAGATGTCTTGTCAGACAGAGGTGAAGGAAGGGTTTGGTAATCAGATAAATCTGTGCCGGGACCGAGGATTGAACCCCGGACCCCAGCACAGAAGTCCGACACCTTACCCCTAGACCACCAGGTCACCTGGAATATTGAAGTGTGTGTAAATATGTTTTAGCCTTTTTACTTTTATTTGTGCTCTATTATTTTTTTACTATTCTCTCAATTCATTTAACACACTTTTTTGCTCAATACAATTTATTCCAAACATAGAGTCAATATCCTTGTATATTATTTCATTTGTGTTCTTTGGTGTAGTGTTTTTATAGCGATATACATACCTACTATTTCGTTTCACAAATCTTACGAGTTTTAAGTAAATGTTTATTTGAAGATAAAAACGGGAGTAAACCTGTGTGGTGCACCTTACCATTTATTTTCATTTTTTATTAAAAGTTATTTGATATAAAAACTGAATAAAATTCCGATCTTAACTAGCGTTCTCTTCTGCCCCACCTTACCTTTGGCAAGTTTCCAGTCAATTGTCTGGGTCTGACCTGGGTCAACGGACCACACTTTGGTCAGGGGAGGGGGGCGCAGACGACTGAGTGGTTATTTTAGGATAGCAGTCTTTACTTTGGCGACTCGCGACGAGACGAAAATATCCCCCAGGCCCTCAGATGAGCTTCAGAGTTTGACAAAGAGAGCGAATGTGATTTCAATGCACTCACATTTCATTGCCAAGAGCAATTTGTATCAACATCCTTCCAAATACAAACCAAAGACCATGTTCATTGACAAGAGCAGTTTGTATCAACATCCTTCAAAATACAAACCAAAGACCATGTTCATTGACAAGAGCAGTTTGTATCAACATCCTTCAAAATACAAACCAAAGATCATGTTCATTGACAAGAGCAGTTTGTATCAACATCCTTCAAAATACAAACCAAAGATCATGTTCATTGACAAGAGCAGTTTGTATCAACATCCTTCAAAATACAAACCAAAGACCGTTTTCATCTTATTAAGGTGGGAATATAGGGGACGCGAGAATAGGTCAGTGTTATCGCAATTTCTGTAGCAAATCTTTTTTTTTTTGCCAAAATAAATCCAATATTTCTCCAGTAGAAGTATACAGTTTTATTTTCTTCACACGGTGACCTCATCAGTTGTTGAATATATATCCTGGAATTTAATGACAACTGTTTCGCTTTGTTTAAAAAGTTTATCATCTAATTCCACTATGATCATGATAGATATTCAACAACTGTTCATATCACCATGGGAATAAATTTAAACTCTATATTTGTACTGAAGCAATATTTGATTTATTTTGACAAAAAATCGTTTTGCTATAAAAACTGTAAAAATACTGCCCTTTTCTCGTCCCTTGCATTTTCACATTAAAGGCAATCTTGCACGTTGTAAAATGGTCATGGCCTGAATTGAGTTCCAAATGAATATATATGATTAAAAAAAATTGCCCAGTCCAAGGATCCCTTCTCCTCCCAAGACACTGAAATATATCTGCTTTGTTTCTTAAGACCTTACTTGGGAGTCTCTCCTGGGTTAAGGGGGCCGCCTCGGTACGTGAAATAGTATCAATCGTGTGAGGAGGCCTCATCTTAAAATGAAATGCTATGTGCTGTTTTCTTGAACTAGAGCGTCTGTCTCTGTCTAATCTTATCCTCTTTACACTTTCCCCACCACCCCATATCTACCAACCCATGTCAGGAGAATAGAAGCAACGGAAAGGAAACCTCTCTCAAGGTCGCCCTACAGAGTCCAGCCGTCAGCCTGTATGTTTATTTTGTGGTATTTTAATAGCTTGAGATTCTCGTGAAGGGTTCACAAACAAGCACAATCAATTCTTGATTAGATGGTTTAACTTGTCTTGAAACTGTATAAACCGAACGGGTAGTAGGACGCGATGCTTTAAAAAAAAACCAATTGTCTTGAACACACACTTTTATACATGTCACTTTATTTAGGGAAATGTGAATATTAACTATACAATAATTAATCACGTGTAGACCAAATTTATATTTTACCTCATTTAGTTGATAACAGTGGCGTCGGAACCGAGGAGTATAAGGAGTTCCATCACACGGCCCTATACACCCAACCCCTCATAGATTTATTCTATCGGAGAAAAAGGTTTAATAAATAATTATAAATAAGGTATAGATAGTATACATAGATAATCGGTTAATTGGTCATGTGTAACCTATTTTACACTCTTAATTAATTTTAATTTTAGGTGCCTATTCAAGCTATCAGTAATTTCCTCTGATTATTCTAGCTGACAGGAAAAGAGGAAGGAAAGTTTTTGATTAAATGCACCCGTATTTGTTTAGATAAAGGGCTGTGGATAAACTATCTTAGTATATAAACTATAAACTTTCCCACGCAGGAGGACAAAATATTTATTAATATTGGATACCTTAGCAAGCTATTTTGCGTTCTACTTGGTTTATTTTAGGGGAGACTTCAATTCGATCTATAATACATACGGGTAATACGGATATATCGAAGTGAGTGCTCATAGAAATAAGAATATATAGAAAGAGGGCGGGGATAGGGGTGTTGGTTGAGGGGGGTTGAGTGTGGTTGTTTTAGAGCCCAAAAACAATTAAGATGTATTTCTTCATCAACAAAGTGGGGGTAGTTAGAGATCTTTACTTGAGTTTACTATTGTTTAAACAGTAAACAAGATAGAGTTACATTATTTGGCAAATTAAAAATAAAATCGTAACTCCAAATAGTTTCTGAAAGCATCCAATTTACAAAAATATGACAGTGGAAGCACACTTCAAATATCTTCTAGACGGGGGATCCAAAGTACAGAAGTTACAAGTCAATAGTCAATCCAATCTATTACTTATATAAGATTCATACTTTGAACAAAATACTTCATGAGACTATACAGACTAGACAGCGTTAAATCCAGTTGGGTATGTCTCACACTCAGGTATGGATTCAAGGGTATTGGGAATAAGGGGCTATAATCCCCCCCCCCCTTTCAGCTATTTTTCAAAAATTTAATTGACGGATTGAAGGGTGCTGTGCTTCTCTGCAGAAATACGTCCAATGTGTTCGAACAAAACATGCTTCACCTTGTTTAACCTGAACCCTGGCTTTCCCGCACACTCCCCTCCTATTTCACTCCTCCTTTGTGTAATAAACAGCGTGTTATTTACTATTGATTTTATTTTCGTATTTTTACTAAAATATAGTCACCTGAATTAGGCATATTTATTTTTGACAGTTATTTTTTATATTTATTTAAAAATTATAATCACAAAGGAAACAGTGGCTATATCTAGAAATTAAAGATGGCAACCAAATCCAAGATAACAGATATTTATAACCAGTATAAGTTTAATCAGCAACTATTAGGTACAAAATATACATAAAGAGCACCATTTTGAGCTTTGGAAATATTTTTTTTCCGGGAGTAAAAATACTGCTGGGGCACGGACCAACACTTTATTGGTTCCTAAAGGTATTGCTTTTGTTGTGTAGCCCCCCTCCCCCCCTTGAAAAAATCCTGGATCCACCACATATCTAATTGTATTGATATATTGGGTTATTTTCAACCATTGCTTTAAGGTGATTTAACATTGATAAATAATTGCTTTGTATTTAATCTTTTATTTATCCTTCATGTTCTTCAGGAGAGGGGGGGGGGGGCGAAGGCTTGGACCCACTGGATCCCCTTGTGTGTACGCCTATGCTCTAGAGGGATCTTATTTTTAAAATTTGCTAGAAGAGGGTCACTCCAACTTTATTTCAGATACAAATAATTTTAAAAAATCCAGGTGATGACTCCAAATTGATTCTAGAAACATCCGATTACCAAAAATGTCCAGGTGAGGATAATTTCAAATAGCATTTAAAGACATAAATTAACTTTTCAACTAAAGGCGAGGACCACTCCAAATGGCTTATAGAAGAATCTAAATTAAAAAAAAATAATAAAAATGGAGATCACTTCTCCAAATAGCATAAAAATAATTTGATTTTCCAAATTTGGGGAGGAGGATATTTACAAATAACTTTTAGGGACATCCAAGTTTCAAAAATTTATCTTGAAGAGGGTAGAGTAAGGTAGGAGGTGAAGGGGAGAAGGCAACTTCTCAAAAAACTCCATTTTTGCTTACGGACCCACCACCCCGTTTCTTCACAAATAACGTTACGCCGCCACTGGTAGCAGACAATCCTTGCAACTGGTACAAAATGATGGTGCGTGCAGCCCTGAACTTTTTTTTTAATTGACCTACTATTGTCAACCAGAGAAGCTACGGCGTAGAGGTTTACAAGGGTGAAAGTTGAGAAATTGAATTTTATAGCTAGATTTTCATAAATAAGGCATAGACTAGAATTTTTTTGATACAGTAGTGATGAATTTTTATTTAAATATATATATATATATATATATATATATATATATATATATATATATATATATGCATAATTTGTATTTCAGCTAGTAGCTCAAAAATCTGACAAAAAGTGTAGTTACCTGAGCATTTTATTGCTAGGACATATTATATGCATGCAAAATAATACAGGATCTAATTTTGTCAAGCGTGTTCAAGTATTAATTATTGTAACATAAAACTTGTAATTTTGAAAAAATCTAACAATTTAATTTTAAAAATTTAAAACAAATATTCCAGTACCGTATTTTTATTATTATGTACTCATGTGAAAAAATATTATACTTAAATTTAATTTCTTATGCATTCTTAATAACACACTTTTGGTTTTAAAATAATCCTTTGTTACTTTTTGAAAACAAAACTATAAATTAAATATTAAAACAACAGTACAGAAAAAAAATATAATTTACTAGGGACGAGGAAGTATTTGATACGAAAAAGTGCTCTCACATTAGCGTGTATAAAACCAAAGTAAATTTCACATTTAAAAAAACTACCGCTAATGCATCTTGGTGGAGATTCGTGAAGATTATCTCAACATTTAAGGCACTAGGTGACCTGGTGGTCTAGGGATAAGGTGTCAGACTTCTGTGTTGGGGATCCGGGGTTCAATCCTCGGTCCCGGCACAGATTTATCATATTGCCAAACCCTTCTTTCACCTCTGACAAGACGTGTATTAATCACAACTTGTGAATGTAAGGAATGCCAGGCCTCCACCGTGGTTCGGATTCCACGTTAAACTGTAGGTCCTCCATTTCATCTCACAATCACCCTACCACTACACATTAGCGTAAGTGCGTATAACCCGAATGAGTACTAAGACACGGCGTTGATAATAATGTAAGGCACCAATCCTGAAACATTTGTCAATATTTAGTGCATGATTAGTGCTTTAAATCCTGCTGTCTCAGAATTAGTTCTTTATATACAACGTCGTACTAAGAGGCGTACATTACTGGCTGAAGGAGACTAGCTTCACACAACCCCACCATGTAAAGCAATAATTCAGAAACACGTGTCAATACTTAGTATATAATCCTTGCTTTCAATCAATAGTGCTCAGTAATGATTAGAAATTTTAGGTTTACATCCAAAAAGTTGCTTGAATTTACAGTATATCACAGGTAAACTTCTATATCTTGATACGACCCTAATTATTGCGATATTTACGGTCAAATAATACGGGCTTTGTTTAATATTGAAAAGGCAAATTCACACTTACTCATAAATTAAATATGTTGCTCAATATTTTTATATTGTAAAGCTGATTTTGGAACTTTTTCAGTTGAGACAACCAATCAGGCACTAAGCATTATAATAATTGCTTTAGATGTAACCTTCACGTATCAGAACTGAATTAACCTTTATTAAAATTAAATGTTATCTTGCGTGTAATAAAAATTTTGTTTTAATATATAGTTATACATATTTTAAGAAATTAAATTGTCCATTATCACTTTGTTGGTAATTAGTATACGTACAGTAAATATATACTTTCCCCTCTCATTTCTCATCATGTAATGTTTTTTTTTACAATCCAAGGCATGGCCAAACAAATAAATGTTTTAAATCTAAGAAACAGAATTCAAATGATGGTTTTTTACTTCACGGGACTAGCTTAATTAAACTTCCGGACGGGATTTTAACCCCGTCCTCCTGAATATAGGAGCAACAAGGTAAAATTAAACTAACACGTAACTGTTGAACAGTGAACTAGCCTATTTTTATACTAATAAATCAGTATGTACTTACTTTGATCCATCAATAAAACGCTTCTTCCATCCTAATTTTTTGCGGTGAGCATATAGTCGAAGTCTAGTTTTTTCCCCTTTAAGATAGCCCTTTTTGATTGTGTTATTGTTCAAAGTCATAAGTTTTAGTTTATCGAAAAAAAATATAATTCTATGTTATTAATATATAATTATAATAGCTATCATAAGAAGGCAAGCATACACAACTGTTCGGAAACGCAGGACTAGTTTGTAAACACATTTATTCATACATTTACAATAAAAGCTATAACAGATATTATTATTTGAAACCATTTTAAACACCTATTATTTAAACATGTGCCGGCTCACTGTGCGTTGTCTCAACTCTCAACAAGGCGAAGGCAGACATCCAACTAAAAGAGCGCATGCGCATGGTGTCAACTACCTTTCCTTCTTTCTCCGGCTATTCTTTACTTCCAAAGCGTAGATGGGGGATATGGCTGCGCCACATGATGGCCGAAAATCATTAGCTTTGACGCGTCAAAACAGCAAAAGGAATTAGCAATTATCTTTACTTTTTCTGTTGTGACCTTATCAAAAAATGACTTAATTTGTTTCTGAAAGGTAGTATCTAGGATTATCTAGTAGTTACCCTCGTCTCAGAACTGTGACAATATATTTAAATGGCCATTGAAAATGAGCAAATTACGATATTTCATTCATTTTTTATATATATAGATTATCAAGATGTAAGGTTGAGAGTACTAGATAAGCATGTTCCCACCTTTTCTCTTCATTTTGGCTTAGGTTAAGTTTGGTAAAAATAAAACACTACCTAACCATGGCCTATTTCCTGAACGTCTGTAACGCATTCCAATGCTCAGGAAGGCGGCCCCCTTAAGACATATGTTACTCATCCGCTCAAAAACAATAAAAAAAATAAAAGGCATTTAAGTCCTTTTTACACATCAGGTAAGTAAAAAATTATTATTTCTGTGGGGCAGAGAACACCTGTGGGAAAGTGGGATGTTTAAAGAGAAAAATGAACCTATCAGACAAGGATAGAACAATTTAATTTCACCCTTGACCCTACAGGTCAGAGGCACAAGTTGTGTTTGAAGGAACTAACTAAACATATTGGGAGGTACGTGTTTAAATCCCAGATGAGGACACATAATATGTTTTTTTTTTCATTTGGTGTTTGTAAATTTACTGACCTAAAGATTAATAATATAGTTTATATTAATAAGCCGTACTTTACTCGACCCGCCAAATCTATTCATATATGAAACTATAGCAACTAATTTATTTGCTAGGTTGATTTATTACAAGTTTTTGTGACATTTAAATATACAATAGTGAAAACTGACCATGACCAGATTATCTTTAGAATAACATACTTGTTAGCCGTATCGGTGAGCGCGCGGAATAAACTTCAAGCTCACTTAGTCCGGTCTTATGGTGACAGGAAGGCTTGGCCTCGAAACCCGAATGAGTATTCTGCGGTTGATTTTACTAAATGGTTTCCCACTCTCCCTCTACCCAATTTCGGGCAAATTTCCACTCTATTCTAGCTTCCTCTCTCCTACCACAATAATGCAATTAAATGTGGATAGCCTGAACGAGTAGTTAGAAGAGGTTTAGTAAATAGCTTTGTTTGTGGCCTCTAATCAGGTATTATCAACATATCTAGGCTCACTACGCCCGTGTGAAGAGGATCAGGATCTCGTGTAGCACTCACGTAAGAATTTTCGTAAGTATTTTGTTTCTCACATTTTTTTTTAATTCAAAGTAAAATATATCAGAGTAGCATATTAAGCAAGTAACAGTGTTTTAATTTCGTAACTATTTAAAATTGAAATATTTTTACTTATAGTCTGTTCACGATAGGTTTTCACCCGAATGACAGTTCAAGAATCATATGTTTAGGTTTAAGGTTGCCAACACTTGTAAAAGATCACTGTTTTGTTATAATTGTTAAGTTTTTTAACTACCTGTTATAATTTACATTTAAAATTATGTAAACTTAAGTTTTCTCATACTATTTCATTACTTTTAATAATTTATTTTTAACCAACTCGAAACAATATTTTAAACCTAATTAAAAGCACTTTTTTTTCGTTTTGGAAAGTTATCTATGATGTGTAATATAGTGCACACATCAATACCTTTTAATACAAGCATCGTATTTACTTGGGAAAGAGAGAATACTTGTATTTTTTTATATAAATAATAAATTATTTTATCGTATTTCAAAATATTTAACTGAATAAAATATTAATATCCACTGCGTGGGTGCATCATTGTAAAAAACTTGTTTACGTTATGTTCAACCACATGATTTAAATTCGTCGGTCGCCATTTTGAAGCTATTTTAGTTTGACCTTTTGTGGAAGTGCTGTGAGTAGTAATTTTTTAAGTGGAATAAAACTATAAATAAACTTTGTGTCTGACATTTAATAAATATATAAATAATATTGGCCAAAATTTAGATGGTTAGCTATTTAATTCATATATAACCATCTGTTTTCATTACAGTGATCCAAAGTAATAGATGTCAGCTGCTGGCGTAGAGATATATTAGGGACTATTTCTAGTAACCTTTTGAGCTTGAAAGATATAAATAACAAAAAAAACCTTAATAAAATACATAAATTCATTTATAGAGTAAAATAGCTTTGGAAATAAATAAAATAGCATAATAACGAACCACATTGTTAGCCCACTAAAAATTAAACTTTCTTCTGTTTCCTTATTTTAATTATTTTGTGTTAATTAATAAATTTATTTAAGTTTTTTAACATTTACTCCCCTCTAAATCTGGCGGCACCTTTGTCTGATCTCGCGGTCCTCCTAAGTGACGTCACACAGGTTGATATCCCTGCTCTAATTGGATTAAAGACTTTCACTCTGTCAACACAATAATTTAATTAGACGACTGTTTTATCATATATTTCTTGTTAGAACTCATTGTTAATGTTGTTATTTAAAACACGCAAGAAACTTTATTGCTAGTGAACATTCTACCATATTTTTAGTGTTATTTTATAAGTAGTGATAAAATCTATCCAAAATGGCAATATCGCATCGTTAAAAAAATATATAAATATTAGGATATACGATTGTGAATTAGTTCAATTTTTATGGGACAGCTAGAAACGTTACTAGATCTACTTTTACGTATTCATTTGACAAGTCAAGTAATCTACAGCGGTCACTTTTGATATAAATGATCAATAATTATAAAATAACATTAATTATATACACAATATAGTAAAAGGTGATTAGTATTAGCAGGAAAAAAAGTAATTATTTTACAAAAGGTCCTTTAAATGAAAATTGAAGTGTGCTTTTATACAACCCAATTCGTACTGGCATCATTGGTACATTTTATGTCAAATAGTTTCCACCAAGTTTCAGATAAAAACATATTGACCATAGTGAAGAAAGATTACGTACAAATATTTTATCAGTAACTCTATTTCCACGATATCTGAATGTAGAGATATTAAACCTTAACTGAGGTAAAGTGGTCGAGCTCAAACAGATGGTATTCATTTCATTTCACATCGACTGACAGATCAAAGCATATTATTGAGTGTGTGGGTGCCTGGTTTAAATTTCAAAGATGAATTTGCGAGTATGTGTTGTTACCATCCTAGTTCAAGTTTTCACTAGCATAATATGTGCGGAAGATTACTCTGGTAAGATTATTTGTGTGTTTAACCTTTTTTCATTTACATTCAATTGTAAAAATCTTGCCGTGGCCGAAGAAATAAAGGCCAAAGTCTGCCATTGTTGATGAGTTTCATAACACAGATGAAAATCATATTTGTTATATTATCAAATTATCTGACGGAGTGGTTAATAATCCACTATAATTAATAATCAGACAGCGTATTTTCAAGCAATTATAAAATCTATTTTCACAATAAATAAATCGAGTTAAAGCCTTACATAAGATTGGGATATTTTCTTACAGATTAATTTATATTGCTATGTTGTGTCTCAGATATTAATCTTTTAATTTACGACGTTAACTACTCCTGTCAAGTAGCGGTAATTCAAGATAATATTTACTTTGATAATTTATTTAAGTATTATTCGATGAATTTTACATAGCATTGAAACAGAAGCCATAAATTCTTTAAAAAATTCCAAAAATCTTCTTACTACGCAACAAAAGATTTTTTTATCTTGAAGTAAATTTTTGTAAACATTTTTTAGAGAATAAAACCTGGGATAGTCGGTTTCTTCGCAAATATGGCCAGAAGAATTCTTCCTGCAAGAATGTAGGTTAAAATAATCCATGGAAGCACATGTCTTCCTATAGAAGGAAACATAATAGGAATAAATAAAAAGTGTATTTTGAAATGCAAATCAGTGCTATCCAGGCTAAAATATGCATGAGTGTTTATACTCCTCAACGGAAGAGGGGAATTCGTCGCTCTTATTCTATTTGGTACATTGGCATATAAGTGTGATAGTGCTTAGAGCGCTTGGTGTAAGCCATTTCCAAAATAACTTTGAATTTATCAAGTAGCCAAAGTCATTAACCAACATTGAATAAATTATATTTAAGAGAGGCCAGACAGAAACAATAAAGTGTTGGTAAAATGGTAATTTAGAAATTACAATGAACAACATATCATTTGACACGGTTAATGAGTTTAAATATTTATGAACTATGTTAACGAGCAATAACGATATTAGATTGGAAATAAGGATAAGAATAGTCGAGAAATGTATTCTATAACTCGGTGAGTAAGTTGTTGACATCTCACCTGCTTTATGGGAATGTAAAATTCAGAATATACAAAACAATAATTTTACCGGTCGTTCTCTGTGTGTGAAACGTGGTCTCTTAAATTTCATTAGGAAAACTAAATTTAAGATGCTCGAGAACAAAGTGCTTAGGAAGATAATTGATCCAAAAAGCGATGAGGATACTGGGGAACGGAGTACATGACATAATGATGAGTTACATATCCTGTACTCATCACAATTCACTGTTATTATAATCAAGTCTTGTAGAATACGATGGTCAGGACGTGCAGCGTGAACGGGAGAATTTAGAACCTTGTTCAGGGTACTGACTGGCAAACCCAATGAGAAGAGACAATTGGGAAGACCTGGACGCAAATGGGAGGATAACATTAGAATGGACCTGGAAAAGATAGGGTGTAATGAGAAGGGGGGGGGGGCTGGATAGAACTAGCGCAAGATAGGGACAGAGTGTAATGAGGGAGACTTGATAAAACTCGCTCAAGATAGGTATAAGGTGTAATGAGGTGGACTGGATAGAGCTGGCTAAAGATAGGGATAGGATACAATGAGATGAACAAGATATAACTAGCTCAAGATAGGTTTAGTGTGTAATGAGGGTGACTGGATAGAACTGTCTCAAGATAGGATAGAGGGTAATAAGGTGAACTGAATAGAATTATCTCAAGATAGGGGTAATGATGTGGACTGGATAGAACTAGTTCAAGATAGGATAGTGTGTAATGAGGTGGATTGGATAGAACTGATTCATGCTAGGATAGGGTATAATGAGGTGGATTGGATAGAACTAATTCATGCTAGGGATAGGGTGTAATGAGGTGGATTGGATAGAACTAATTCATGCTAGAGATAGGGTGTAATGAGGTGGATTGGATAGAACTAGTTCATGCTAGAGATGTGGTGTGATGAGGTGGATTGGATAGAACTAGTTCATGCTAGGGATTGGGTGTAATGATGTGGATTGGATAGAACTAGTTCATGCTAGGGATAGGGTATAATGAGGTGGATTGGATAGAACTAATTCATGCTAAGGATAGGGTGTAATGAGGTGGATTGGATAGAACTAATTCATGCTAGAGATAGGGTGTAATGAGGTGGATTGGATAGAACTAGTTCATGCTAGAGATGGGGTGTAATGAGGTGGATTGGATAGAACTAGTTCATGCTAGGGATAGGGTGTAATGAGGTGGATTGGATATAACTAGTTCATGCTAGGGATAGGGTATAATGAGGTGGATTGGATAGAACTATTTCATGCTAGGGATAGGGTGTAATGAGGTGGATTGGATAGAACTAATTCATGCTAGAGATAGGGTGTAATGAGGTGGATTGGATAGAACTAGTTCATGCTAGAGATGGGGTATAATGGTAGATAATGAGGTGTATTTGATAGAACTAATTCATGTTAGGGATAGGGTGTAATGAGGTGGATTGGATATAACTAGTTCATGCTAGGGATAGGGTATAATGAGGTGGATTGGATAGAACTAATTCATGCTAGGGATAGGGTGTAATGAGGTGGATTGGATAGAACTAATTCATGCTAGAGATAGGGTGTAATGAGGTGGATTGGATAGAACTAGTTCATGCTAGAGATGGGGTGTAATGAGGTGGATTGGATAGAACTAGTTCATGCTAGAGATAGGGTGTAATGAGGTGGATTGGATAGAACTAGTTCATGCTAGAGATAGGGTATAATGAGGTGGATTGGATATAACTATTTCATGCTAGAGATAGGGTATAATGAGGTGGATTGGATAGAACTAATTCATGCTAGGGATAGGGTATAATGAGGTGGATTGGATAGAACTAATTCATGCTAGAGATAGGGTGTAATGAGGTGGATTGGATAGAACTAGTTCATGCTAGGGATAGGGTATAATGAGGTGGATTGGATAGAACTAATTCATGCTAGAGATAGGGTGTAATGAGGTGGATTGGATAGAACTAGTTCATGCTAGGGATAGGGTATAATGAGGTGGATTGGATAGAAACTAATTCATGTTAGGGATAGGGTATAATGAGGTGGATTGGATAGAACTAATTCATGCTAGAGATAGGGTGTAATGAGGTGGATTGGATAGAACTAGTTCATGCTAGAGATAGGGTATAATGAGGTGGATTGGATAGAACAAATTCATGCTAGAGATAGGGTATAATGAGGTGGATTGGATAAAACTAATTCATGCTAGGGATAGGGTGTAATGAGGTGGATTGGATAGAACTAGTTCATGCTAGAGATAGGGTATAATGAGGTGGATTGGCTAGAACTATTTCATGCTAGAGATAGGTGGCTTACTTTAGTTAGTGCAGCAATGAGCTTTCGATTTCCTAATGCCATTAAATAAGTAAATGGGTAGATATATAGGTTTAGCAAATTACTTGGCTTTATTTACATTGTAGGTTAGGTTTGACACTATTTTATTAAAAGACATAATCTAGTGGTATATGTATGAGTAGGATATTAATTAACAGGAAATACACCCCGTGTTCTTTCAGCTGGGATGGATATCCACAGTTGGTAAGGATTCGAACTAGATATTAATAATAAATATAATATCTATTTTTATTGCCGCTACCTGTTCAGGTTATACGCATTGTACCAATTTCGCTATTGATTTATGTATGAATAAGGCCGAATTAAATAAAGTGTGCCCGCACTTGAATGAAGGGAGATTAGAAAACTATTTTGGGGAAAAAACCTCCGTACACCCTACTGAGACTCGAACCTCGATCTTCCTGTCATTGGTAACCTGGTCTAACACGAGAGTGATCATGATGCCACTGAAGCAGGCAAAATAACAATTGAAACATTATAAAATTTAAATTTAAGAATATTTGTTTCATATTTGTTTTAGGAAAAGATCGGTGATAGTTTCGTTACGTTAGGCCAATCAATATTGGAATGTTTTGAATCGTAAGGTCTGCCTACACTCTAATATTGATGTAATCGTTTGACTGGATCAGAATATCAACATGTAAAGAATAATACTCAGACCAGGGATAAATTATAACGATAAAAATAATGTATATCTACCAAAACTTTTTTGCACCATATCTTGCTAAATTTCCACGAAATCCGTGTATTTACACTAACGGGGTAGGAATTAGTACAATCGTATTTTAGAGGAAAGTGTAATCACATTTGCATGAAAGAAAATCCCTCAGCAGCAGATTACCCACGGGGGGGGGGGGGGGGGCTTGAGGGTGTTGAGGGTTGGGGGAGGGGGGGTTACGACCATTTAAAAATTATGAGCAAAGAAAATATCAGGTAATCGGAAACGGTCTCTATATCCTTCACTAAATGAATTTATTTTATAGTTCATAAGAGTGGGCTATCTTTCATGGAATGGAAGTTGGATATCCAGGCTCTGAAAATACACATTTACCTATCATAAATAATCGGTGATTTTTGTGACAATAGGCCTATGTGACGGCTAAGCCAACTTTAATTTAGGCCTGTTTATTTATTTTTTGTTAAATTATCACGTTTATAATAGTAAAAAATATAAATGATCAAGTTAACAATTATTGCCAACAATAACCATTTCCAAAAAAGCTTCTAGATGTATATAATGGTAAAAAAAATTGCCTCCGGTGGTTGGAGGTACCTCCCCTCTAACCCCTCTTTAGTCCCCCTTATTCTCAATCCTGTCAAATTTACTGACCCTCAGTACACCAACTTGGGATTCGAATTCTGACTACGTAATCACGATATTACGCCTTACACTTGTGTCCATAAATGTGGACTTAGAACACTAATTTTATGGTGATAAATATATTTTATATTCCAGAAACACTTACGCTAAAATAGATTAGATACTATTAAATAAAATAAGATAACCAGTTTGCTCGTTAAATAAGATAAAAATATTATCGTTTTCCTTTTTGTTTAGTTATTGATAATCCCGCCTCCTTGGATAAACATGATTTCATAATATTCATCTAACCGCCTTATAAGTGAAATAAAATGAAAATAATTATTATTTTATTGTGTTTTCATTAGCTTCTCTGAGTAAAGATGTAAATTGTTGTTAGGTAGTTAAAATTATATTTAAATCAATATGTAGAGTAAAATAAATTTGAATTAAATGATCCATCCATCGATCGTCTGCATATAAGAGTAAAACAAAAATATAAAAACAATATACCCGGTTAAGGACGAAATTCCAACCCCCATATGTGTGGTCAAACATGGCAGCCCATACCGTTTATTCCTAAAATATGTAAGATAAACCCAATTTTGCATGATCCTAAACTAACTTAACTTAAATTTACTCAACCTAAATCCCAGTTTCTTACACCCTAACTTAATGCACCCTGCCATTACTGGAACTAGAACATACAAATATTTAAAACGTGACCTGCTGCGGTGTACACATGGTCTAAGGCTTCACATGCGCAATAGAAAGGATTGTCAATGTCAGCGAGATCGTGGTTCGAATCCGGTCGGTTATATTGAAGATATTTTTTCCTTAATGGTTTTCCGCTTTATCTCCAAGAAAATTCAGCTACACTTTCTTTAAATTAAACCTTCCTCAAACCTAACACTTTAGCGTAATTGGTTTATTTGCGTATAATCCCAACGGGTAGTAAAACGGGTGCTAAATAAGTAATTAAAATGTGATTAAAAAGGGAATATAAAAGTAAAAGGTAATGTATTGTTTGTAATTAAGCCTTAAGTACTATTTAATTATGTGTAGAGCCTATTAATTATAATGTATTTTATAATTATTTACATGAAAGAAACATTTACATAAATTAAATAAAAGATTTAGAAAACTTAATTACTTTTATTTTTAGCACGGCATCTTACTATCCGTTAGGCTATACGCTTATGTACTAATTACTATAGTGTTTTAGGGATTATAAAGGTTGAATTGATAGGAAGTGTACCCGCATTTTCTCGGAGTAGAGTGGAAAACCACCCCTAGTACACCCAACCGGGATTGAGCTCCGATTTCCCCGTCTTCAGCAGTCTAGTCTATTGCGAGAGTAGCGCCTTAAACCATGCAGCCACCGAAATGGGTACTAATAATTATTACCTTGAAACCTTGATCGGTGGACGAGTGGATTAAGCTATACGCTCATCTAGTTATAATTGTCTTTGACTGAAAGGTCAGAGATCGATATCTGGATGGGTGTATTAAGGGTGTTTATTTCTTAATATTTTTCCACTCTCCCTCCACGAAAATAAGGTACAGGTCCTCTAATTTTTGGTTTGCACATCCTTGCTCAATTAGATTAGTTAAAATGTGTATTACCCGCTTCGTTGGCCGCTTGGTCTAAAGCAGGTCTGGCAAATCTATGACACGCGTGCCCCTAGTTGGGATGACCTCGACCTCGGTGGTCTTGGGGTAAAGTCCTCACCTCCAGCCGGTGTCGACAAATTTTTCATGAGTGATATAATATTTTAAAGTGATAATATTTCGATTAGTAATGGTTTCGTGGGTTATTGAAGACAAGCCATGAAGGAACATAAATCTCTTGATTAATTTAAATCAGGTAAAATATGACGCCTTTACACTGGAATTGAACCCGGGACTTTTGTCTTAGCACGCCAATGCTCTAACACTGAGTTATCAAGGACTCGTCCAGTACTCAGGGTAATTCTTTACCCATAGTTCGAGGCCGAGTTTGTGATTGACGTGTGTACTCGTCAGCTACATATGAACGACCAATAGTATCGCAAGTTATTATTAGATACAGCAGCCATCTGTGACTCGTGAGAGCTGACATTCCACACGTCCATTACAGAATTATATATCATATCAATGAATCGCTAAGCCAAAGGTCTCTGGATCGATTCCCGTGTCCAGGTGACACTTTCAACTAATTTAAATTAATTGAAATGTAGTTGCATCCATATAGACAACTCCCGTAATTGCAATAATATGTAACTGTGTGTTGATATTCATTATAACTATCTTGGCTATCAAAATACAACATTTTTCAAACTAATAAATATGTAAAAGTTTATTTAAATATTGTATTTTAACATTTATATCAATTGGTCTCTTTTCCCCCTGAAGGGTTCTGATTTCAATGTTTTGGCTTAAGTTAATGAAATTAAAATTTTTCATGACACTCACTTATACAATTAAATCATTTTTATTCTTTAGATTTAAGGTACTATTAAAATATTTTCAATTTAATTTGAGTTGTTCTTTCATTACAATATTCAAAGAGCGTTTATTCTTAAATACTCGTTTATAAACTTAAATAAGAGATGGCACACAAGACTAGTTCAAAATTCAGCTAGTCTTTAAGTGGCACAATGGTCGGAAAAGTTCTGCTTTCCCTGTTCTAGGGCGTCACTCTCATGTTGGACTAGACTGCCGATAGCAGGGAGTTCAGGGTTAGAATCCTGGTTGGGTATATCTCAGCTATCTCATGTACCACAACTATTGGCCAAACATCTTCCTTCCTAATCCTATCTCTTCTGGTGACAGCTAGCATGCTTCTCAAAAACTTCATTCCCATCGCCTCCACTTTTCTTGTTTCTCCTTTATCAAAAGTCATATATTCAAATAACATTAAAAAAATAAAACTATCGTATGTTCTTTCAACAGGTTGCTTTATTCCTGCGACATCCAAACTATCGGTCTTCAGCTTAAAAAACAAGAGACTTGAGACAGGCTTACGTGGAGAAATCTACATAGAGCAAGGAGCGGATTTCAAACTCCGATGTGACGATAACTCTATCACCGGAATGGATGAAATTACATCTACCTGCGTTCAGGACTCTCAGCTATTTATAGGTAGGTCTTTAAAAAATGCTGATCAGTTGACCTGCAAGGATTTGAACAAATTATCTTGGGCTACTATCAACTGTCCAAACATTCGCATTATCTCCAGAAATAGAACTGTCATCGATATTTGTTTCGATTACGTCAATCTAATCACCCTGTTCAGTAACCACTCGATGAACCACCTGGACTTAAATTCAACTAAAGACAACACCACGAAGCCAGTCTTCCAGTCTGCAGACTTTTACTTCGGACGCTTAGGAAATAAAGATATAGAAACTCTCTACAAACGGGAAGAGCAAAGTAAAACACTGAGTTCATTACTTGGAGAAAATAGCGTGTATCTACCAAGTAACAGCACTTACTTAACCAAAGGCCATTTGACGCCAAACGCTGATTTAGATTCAGCGGATAGAAACGCGACGTACTATTACGTCAACGCTGTGCCCCAGTGGAATGGGGTCAACAACGTTAACTGGAATAAATTAGAGACTAAAGTGAGAAGTTATGTGTCAGGTCAAAGTAACTCTATTGAAGTTTACACAGGAGCATATGGGACATTGATCTTCGGGAACACTAGCGGCTCACCAGTACAAATATTCCTGTACAGTAACGATGCAGACAAAGCCATCCCCGTGCCCAAACTGATTTGGAAAGTTGTCTATGATAGAGCGGCCAAGAAAGCGATAGCGTTTGTGGTGTCAAACAACCCATTCACGACGGAGGCTGAAATTAAGACCAACGAGATTTGCTCCCCTGAGTTAAAGGAATGCCAAAGATGGCTTGATGGGTTCGTGATGAATATGACAAATGGTTACATTTATTGTTGCAATGTGGATGAGGACTTTACTGGAAACGTCAAGTATCTACCTGGAATAAAAGTTAGTGAAATATTGAGTTTACCTGATGTGTCTAACAATTCAGGCGTTAAATTTGGGTTCGATACTATATACTTTGGGTTGTTGTTTATATCCCAATATATATACCACATTAGGGTTAAACATTTTAGTAGTTAATCGGGTCGAGGACATTAAGAACTCGAAAATAAATTAAGAATTATAGTGTTATATTAATTTACGAAACCATGTTATAATCTATACTTATAAAATAACATGTCCTGACTGACTGACTGATTCATCATCGCCGAGCGCAAACTATCAAGGCTACAAGCATGAAATTCGGACTGTATATTCATTTTGTTATGTAGGCACACACTAAGAAAGGATTTTAGAAATTTCCACCCGAAAGGGGTCAAAATAGGGGATGATAATATGTATGATAATATGTATGAAAGTCCGTCATTTTGAAAGTTACATAAACAAAATTTTGTATTTCGGTTATTGACGTAAAACAAATAAATACGTGTTTCAGGAATTTTGGAAATTTGATTTAATAAGGGATGAAAAAGGGGTGAAAGTTTGTATCGGACTTGCATTATTTTTGATCTGAGGTCAAGTTATGGTCATCAACGTAACGTAATATTTTAAATTAATCTGTAAATACATATGTATATTTTCGTATTTGTATATAATCAACTTCCCGCGAGCAAAGCCGCGAGCAACAGCTGTCTAGTTTATTATATTGGATTAGCTAATGTATATACTTATTGATTTATCTTTCGTGGCAAATACAGTATTTTACAAATATTTTCTGTGAGCTTGTTAAGTTGTTGGTTTTATGTACTAATGATGCCCGTGATTGGGCGCCAATTGATGTGTTACTGTTTATATATTGTGATATTACCCTGTGATTGAGCATTAGTTATAATGATATCGGGGTTTTATTGAGAAGGTGATGCGTGTATGCGTCACTGCGCACTTATCACACAGTTATGTGATCTGATTATATATGATTCTTATACTTATGAAATAAGTAATACCTTTAAATTTGCACACGATTTATTTAAATGATTGCACCTTTGGGGGTGAGTATTTGATATTAATAATACAGTTTTTATTAATTTAGGGACTATTTTCTACGATATTACATGTTCCGTGTTCCGTGAACTGTTATATTACTCTGTAGATTCATACGCACAAGCGGCTTATATATGACCTACTCCTTGCTTCTTGGACCCCTTGTCACCAGCGTCAAAACTAACTAATAGAAAAACTCCTGGTGACCTGATGTTGTGAAGGCTAGCTTCCTATTGGGTAGAGGGAGCCAGCGTGTCACAAGATTTTGCTAAATACAACGCAGTTGATCTTTTAAAGGAAAAAAGTGGTATAGTGCAATATATTGAAACTACTTCTGAAAAGCGCGTGATTATCAATGGATTAAGTATTAAAAGGATATTTTACATACAGTACTTTAAAGAAAAATGCACTTCATCAATTACTTTTTTAATATATGAGAGGTGTTCAAACAGTATCATTAAAAGCTACCATATTTATTTAAATTTTGTTCAGTTTTTCTCTGTGTTTTTTAAAAATAAATATATCATATTCACAATGAATTGATAATTTCCCTACCACACATTTTTATATTATATAATGAACTCATTTAATTTAACGCGAGAGAATATTTCAAATATCCAAACGAATATTCAGCTGAAACGATTAAATAGGAGGGTTTGTCTAATATAAATGTTCATTACACCAATGGTTTACTAAAACAAACAAAATGTGCTAAATGTCTTTGGCTACATCATGTTGATTGAGATTGTGTGCTTGGAGCACAAAAGTTGGGTTAGTGTGCTTCTTCGTGTGTCCGGAGAATTACGTGCTCTCAGACCTTCAGCTGGTTAGGAACGCACACCCACACTATTTGGGAGCAAGCACATGTTTTAATAAATTCGTGAATAAGTGTGGTGGCTTCCCATTGTCTTTCTCATTGAATGTTTATGAGCGAGCGAGAAAGTGCCTACAAATTCTGCCTGTAAAATATTTCACACCACATCTTTTAGGGATCTTCAAATGCTTCAATTGGCATAGGACAGGTGGCTTTACTACCTCTTCGAAGAAAGATGTGCAACCATTATTAATATCACTCAGTGAAAATATGTTGGCTTCAGTTGGGTTAGAACCCACGAGTTTCGGTTCCTAAGACAAACATTTTACCTTAAGACCACCGAGGTCCAATAATCGTATAGTTAAATCTTTAAATAGCTCTAGCAAAGACCTATAATAAATAATAATATCATCATCATCATCATGTACAGTTTCCTGCCACTAGCAGGATCTGTCTCGAACATAAACCTCTCCATCTACTTTGGTCCTCCCACCACCTTTCTTCCTTCACGCCAGCCCAAACCACTCCTCTCCTCTCTACACTCCCTTTATCCACCTGTCTCTGGGTCTTTCTCTTGGCCTCCTGCCCGCCACCTCCATTTCGAGCATCCTCCTTGGAATCTTCTCCTCTTACATCCTCTACACATGTCCATACCACCTCAATCATGTCTTCTCTATCTTATCCTGCAGGGGCTTCTCCTTCACTCTTTCTCTCTCTCTCTCACCCTGTCCATCCTTGTCACTCTTATACTACTCCTCAGAAATTTTATCTCACATTCCTGTATCCTGGTCAAATATATTTTCTTCTTCACTGAGGTTTCATTGTACATAAATATTGTCTTTAATTTTCAAAAATACAATAATTTTATTAATCACAATACAGCTAATTTTATATCACCTTAAAGAGTCAATCTATATAATGTAAAACTAAAAAAACAAGTTATGTCAATTGTACCAATGAAAATGCACAGTTAAATTAATTCTGTAAAAACATTGGTTTTGTCCTCTTAGCTGTGAAAACACAGTAAAGCCTATAACTTGAAAATGGTAAAAACAATCTCACAATTACGTTTTTACTTTTAAAAAACTTTCAATGCATACTTACCTAATGGTTGAAATTCTGAAGGTATATATTTAACATGTGAGAAAGCATCTAGTCGTGAGTATGTATAGACACCTACAATCTCACGCACTTCAATTTCGCTTTCATGTTGCTAGAACACGCACGCACGCATGCATCACGACGATTTCCTCTGAGGGCAAATCAGTTGGCACCCATGTACACTCTGTTCCCCCTGAAGGGTAGCGAGCTCACCTTGCACCTTTCTGAAATGGCAAAGCTTATATGATAAGAACAAGGAATCCTTCAAGGTAGCTTACAGAATAAGCAGAGTGTACATAAACGGTGCATTACATTCCACTGCAAAGATTTTCCCATGCCTTGTCGTTTTTCTACTATATACCTTTTAACAAACGTGGTTTTGAAGGCTTAATCTGTCGTATAGGGACAAGGAAGGTATTTTATTTATGGAATGTACCAACATTGGTACACAAATAGAATAGGAAAATTACAATAATAGAGCACATGTAGACAACCTAACCCAGTGTAAACGGTGTGTACTTTATCTCACAAGTCACCGGATTTAGTATTACATATTCCTCCTCCTCATCATCATCATTATGAACAGCTTCCAACCACTGGCTGGGTCTGTTTGGAACATGTCTCTCCACCACCTTCTTTCCCCAATCCTCCACCTTGGCCCAGTCCTCTCCTCCACACTCATCCTTACTCCCTTCAGCCATCTGTCCCTTGGTCTTTCTCTCAGCCTCCTACCCCCATCCCCATATCCAACATCCTCCTAGACCTCCTTTCCCCCTCCATTCCTCTCACATGGCCATACCACCTTAGTCGTGCCTTCTCTAACCTGTTCCTTCATTCCCCACGTTTCAACATCCTCCTAGCTATCCTTTCCCTCTCCATTCCTCTCACATGGCTATACCACCTTAGTCGAGCCTTCTCTATCTTGTTCCTTCATCCCCCACGTTTCAACATCCTCCTAGATATCCTTCCCCTCTCCATTCCTCTCACATGACCATACCACCTTAGTCGAGCCTTCTCTATCCTGTTCCTTCATTCCCCACGTTTCAACATCCTCCTAGCTATTCTTCCCCTCTCCATTCCTCTCACATGGCCATACCACCTTAGTCGTGCCTTCTCTAACCTGTTCCTTCATTCCCCACGTTTCAACATCCTCCTAGCTATCCTTTCCCTCTCCATTCCTCTCACATGGCTATACCACCTTAGTCGTGCCTTCTCTAACCTGTTCCTTCATCCCCCACGTTTCAACATCCTCCTAGCTATCCTTTCCCTCTCCATTCCTCTCACATGGCCATACCACCTTAGTCGAGCCTTCTCTATCCTGTTCCTTCATCCCTCACGTTTCAACATCCTCCTAGATATCCTTTCCCCCTCCATTCCTCTCACATGGCCATACCACCTTAGTCGAGCCTTCTCTATCCTGTTCCTTCATCCCCCACGTTTCAACATCCTCCTAGATATCCTTTCCCCCTCCATTACTCTCCCATGACCATACCACCTTAGTCGTGCCTTCTCTAATCTGTTCCTTCATCCTCCTAGATATCCTTTCCCCCTCCATTCCTCTCAGATGGCCATACTACCTTAGTCGTGCCTTCTCTATCTTGTTCCTTCATTCCCTAAGTTTCAACATCCTCCTAGATATCCTTTCCCCCTCCATTCCTCTCACATGACCATACCACCTTAGTCGTGCCTTCTCTAACCTGTTCCTTCATCCTCCTAGATATCCTTTGCCCCTCCATTCCTCTCATATGACCATACCACCTTAGTCGTGCCTTCTCTAACCTGTTCCTTCATCCTCCTAGATATCCTTTCCCCCTCCATTCCTCTCAGATGGCCATACTACCTTAGTCGTGCCTTCTCTATCTTGTTCCTTCATTCCCTAAGTTTCAACATCCTCCTAGATATCCTTTCCCCCTCCATTCCTCTCACATGACCATACCACCTTAGTCGTGCCTTCTCTAACCTGTTCCTTCATCCTCCTAGATATCCTTTGCCCCTCCATTCCTCTCACATGACCATACCACCTTAGTCGTGCCTTCTCTAACCTGTTCCTTCATCCTCCTAGATATCCTTTCCCCCTCCATTCCTCTCACATGGCCATACCACCTTAGTCGTGCCTTCTCTATCCTGTTCCTTCATTCCCCACGTTTCAACATCCTCCTAGATATCCTTTCCCCCTCCATTCCTCTCACATGACCATACCACCTTAGTCGAGCCTTCTCTATCCTGTTCCTTCATTCCCCACGTTTCAACATCCTCCTAGATATCCTTTCCCCCTCCATTCCTCTCACATGGCCATACCACCTTAGTCGTGCCTTCTCTATCCTGTTCCTTCATTCCCCACGTTTCAACATCCTCCTAGATATCCTTTCCCCCTTCCATTCCTCTCACATGACCATACCACCTTAGTCGAGCCTTCTCTATCCTGTTCCTTCATTCCCCACGTTTCAACATCCTCCTAGATATCCTTTCCCCTCCATTACTCTTACATGGCCATACCACCTTACTCGTGCCTTCTCTATTCTGTTCCTTCATCCCCCACGTTTCAACATCCTCCTAGATATCCTTTCCCCCTCCATTCCTCTCACATGACCATACCACCTTAGTCGTGCCTTCTCTAACCTGTCCCTTCATTCCCCACGTTTCAACATCCTCCTAGACATCCTTTCCCCCTCCATTTCTCTCACATGACCATACCACCTTAGTCGTGCCTTCTCTAACCTGTTCCTTCATCCTCCTAGATATCCTTTCCCCCTCCATTCCTCTCACATGGCCATACCACCTTAGTTGTGCCTTCTCTATCCTGTGCTGAGCTGGTTCTTCCTTTACTATTCCTCTTACCCTCTCATTTATCATCCTGTAAAATTACATATTATTACAACATTTAATAAAAATTGATAGCCGATCTAGATAATAAAATGAATGTGTAACAATTATATTCCTTATAAATTAAATAGCAAATAATCGGCTTATCTAATTTTCATTTTTATGTGTGTGCTTTGGTCAGTAGACCTATATTTTGCGGGACAATATTTATATTATGGGAACAAAGCTACAGTATTAACAAAAGAAAATGCTATTAGTTCAATAGTCTTGTCACTAGAATTCCAGAATTGCTGTCGCTGTATAACGTTGTTTTATAATATTGTGTGTAGTTTGAAACCTGGCTATCTTTATAACCTGTTCTGACTAATAACGGTGGCCTCATGGTCTACGTCGTCAATCTCTCATAGACTGGTTTAACGTTGACGGGGTTGTCGGAGTTGCACATGTTCATAGTTATTCTAAACCAGCCCTGTGGTGTAGTGGTCAATGCACCTGGCTACAAGCCTTAGGGTCTAAGGCTAGATTCCCGGCTGGTACTATTGGTATTTTTCCCAAAAGTGGTATTATCCCAACGGTCACCATGGTTTGGTTGATTAGGTTTAAGTTAGAATCAATATCACTCCTGGTTTCACACATTCATAATAACTGTCATCAATCCCATTATTTGATTGCGGGCACGACGTGTAGACAACCTCCCACCAGGATGTCTACACTTCTACACACGCAGGCGACAGAACTAGATAATATATAACATCTGTCCCGGTCTGAAGGTGACATACGCCTAGAAAAAAATATTACTAAACAGCATCAATTGGTATCAAAGGTAAATAAAAGATTATATTTTTAAATTGTATATTTCTTTTCAATTGAGGTTGATAAGAATATTCTAAAGCCATATATGTAAAAATCAATAAAACAGCACAAGAAAATGTGTGCTTCATTAGGAAACAATTTTTCAACAGCTAAAAATGTGTCATTGGTATTTATTTATTGTAATTATTTTATTTTATATAGTTACTATTGTCTATGATTGCTTAAGATATAAGTTCACCAACATTTATTTACATCTGATTTTCATTTGATTAGTAAATTCATAGAGACTGAGAATAGTCACAGTATTGTTTACAAATTACGTGTTAATTTAATGAGCTGTACTACAAACATAGAAGACAGAGAGCAATAAATAATCACAGTATTTATTTGCTGATCAACATAAGGAGGTCCTATTGGGGGGAAATCTATAACTGACAGAAAAGTTGATAAAACTACTCTCCTGTTTTTTGAAGTTAAGTCACGCTATCGGAAACTGTCCCTTTAGATATATATTATCAATACTTATAGATAGCACTAATATTATAGTAAAATGTTGTCATTGTTGGTTGCAAATAAATACTGTATGTTTGGATTTTATAAACCATTATACCTTTTAGAACCCTTTTGTATAGTTCATATACAAATAAGCAGCTAATAGTTATTTTAATGTAAATGTTGATAAACAAATCATTTATGTGTTAGTTTTTTCATACTTTCAAAGTAATTACATAATATACTCAGGATATGTAAATGAATCCTTCTGAACGTTAATTTAATTTATATATATATATATATATATATATATATATATATATATATATATATATATATATATATATATGTAGCAAGGCGACAATAAACAAATATCTTGATACGCGTACATAAAATTTGTTTTGTAACTTGTAGTAATTTATTGATAGGAATGATTACAGTGATTACGGTCTATTTAATTTAAAGCCAATACGATACACGGACAGTTAGAATGTCTATTGTAATACCTAGAATTGACTAATTGATGGGCATCTTTAAAGTAAATTGTAATTTAAATTTGGTAGGGAAGATAAAATAATTAATAATACATTAGAAATTAAATGAGCACTAAACCAAACACAGTTTAAATTTTTAAATTACACAATATAACCTTAAGAAGGGCGTGTAAAATATTCACTCAATCCATTGAACTTAAATTGACAATAAATTATTTATTAAAATGATAGGCAAGATATTGTACTCAACGATAGGCAAAAACGTTAACTATTACAATCTCATGTATGTAGTTGTTTGTATTTTACCAGGTTTTGAAACCTACTCATGCATAATGAGTTATTTTAACTAAATGTTTTCCCATTTTCCCTCCGAGCAAATTCGGGTTCATTTCCTCTAAATTATATCTTCATTGTCTCTAACCGATGAGTGTAGTTCAGGTAGATAGCAAGAGGCTATGGACATACAAAAAAAAATTAATGGTAAGACACCGGCTTGAGTGGCCGAATGGTCTAAGGCGTCACCCTTGTGTTAGACTAGCTTGCTGAGTACGGATGGATTGAGGTCCGAATACTGATTGGGTCTAGTCAAGGTGATTTTCCTAAATAGTGTCCCATCCTCCTCCCATGCAAATGCTGGTATATTACATCTAAAATGGTTCCTTTGTCATTCTTACCTCATTAGAATAATTTTAATATATGCATATAGACTGAATGGGTTGTGAAACGTGGTGATTAAAAAATAATAGATGAGCCCGAAGGATACAAATAAATCTTGGCTTGGTATTCTCTTCTGATTCGTTCCTTTGACCGCCGATCGCTGTCCCCGTTTGCATCGACTGCAGGTCGGTCATGCCAAGTTGACAGCGTGCCAACCACTGCAAGTTCGGAATGTTGTAACTTCAGGGGGAGGCGGATATAGTGTTGTGGTATGGAGAGATAATGCACTCGTTTGCACAGAAATAGACTTGTAGACAGCTGAGGCCTGTATCATAGAACTACAAGTCTAAAATTTACAATCTACAAGTTATTATTATTATTATTATTAGCACCGCGTCTTACTACCCGTTCGGGTTATACGCACTTACGCTAATGTGTAATGGTAGGGTGATTGTGAGATGAAATGAAGGACCTACAGTTTAACGTGGAATCCGAACCACGGTGGAGGCCTGGCATTCCCCACATTCACAAGATGTATCAATTTAATTGAAAAGTAAATATTCACTAGCTAAATAATACACTATTTAACTTTTTGAGGAATGTCACTCAGGTGAGCCCCAGACAAACCTCAGTACGTTGTCCATAATGTTCCTCAGCATAGATCGTCTAATTGTTTCCGACCCATCCTGTATTAAAGGAGATGTTTATACTAATTTCTTCTCCCACCTTCCTTGGGCACACCTTTCCCCACAAACACGCTTAATAGCTGTTAATAGGAAACAGTTTCGACGTTCTAAAGCTAGACACATACAACAAGGAACCGCTTGGTAGCCAGTAACAATAAACCTAGCCACCTAATAATTGCGCTGTCAAATAAATTACTGGGCAGTCCACCTCTAGGATTAATCTTTATTCGATACTATTGAATTGACGCTCATGGTTGTTAGATATTTATTCTCCTGCTTCACAAAGCCGGTCAGTTTATTATCATTGTTTGGGTTCATTCAATGTTTATTTTCTTACTGTTCAAAGTTTTTTTTAGTTCACTATCTGAATCTGGGTCAATTAAATGTTTATTTTTCTCCTATTAAAATCTATTTTGTTCATTATCTTATTCTGAGATAGTTAGATATTTCTTGCCCTTCCACCCAAAGCCTGTCCTAGTCTGGGTTTATTATTTGTTTCTTTTCATTCCATACAAAGCCCGTTAGTCCATTATCTTAGTCTGGGTCCATTAGATATTTCTTTCTCTCCTGCCAAAAACCTTTAAGTCTACTATCCAACTCTTAGTTTATTAGATATAGACCTCCTTTCTATACAAAGCTGGTTAGTCCATTATCTTAGTCTGAGTCCATTAGATATTTCTTTCTCTCCTGCCAAAAACCTCTAAGTTCACTATCCAACTCTTAGTTTATTAGATATAGACCTCCTTTCTATACAAAGCTGGTTAGTCCTTTATCTTAGTCTGAGTCCATTAGATATTTCTTTCTCTCCTGCCAAAAACCTCTAAGTTCACTATCCGACTCTTAGTTTATTAGATATAGACCTCCTTTCTATACAAAGCTGGTTAGTCCATTATCTTAGTCTGAGTCCATTAGATATTTCTTTCTCTCCTGCCAAAAACCTCTAAGTTCACTATCCGACTCTTAGTTTATTAGATATAGACCTCCTTTCTATACAAAGCTGGTTAGTTCATTATCTTAGTCTGAGTCCATTAGATATTTCTTTCTCTCTGGTCCAAAACCTCTAAGTTCACTATCCGACTCTTAGTTTATTAGATATAGACCTCATTTCTATACAAAGCTGGTTAGTTCATTATCTTAGTCTGAGTCCATTAGATATTTCTTTCTCTCTGGTCCAAAACCTCTAAGTTCATTATCCGACTCTTAGTTTATTAGATATAGACCTCCTTTCTATACAAAGCTGGTTAGTCCATTATCTTAGTCTGGGTCCATTAGATATTTCTTTCTTTCCTGTCCAAAACCTCTAAGTTCACTATCCGACTCTTAGTTTATTAGCTATAGGCCCACTCTATATACAAAGTTGGTTATTTCATTAACAGAGTGTGAATTTACAAGGTGTTTAATTTTCTTCTATCCAAAGATGAACAGTTCATTATCTGAATCTGAGGTTATTATATATTTATTTTTCTTATATCTAAAGCCTGTTAGTTCATTATTCGAGTCTAGGTCAAGTTAAGAGAGTTTAGTAGGATGTTAGGTAAACTCACATATTGCAAACTCAAACACCTCTTCAAACGCTGATGTTAATTATTATTAATGTCTCAAACCCATAATATAGACCTACTGAAATGACGTTGATGTGGATTTGGAAGATCAAATCCAAGCCTGATGGTTTTCTCAACCTCCCTCCACGTTTTGCGGGCGCATTTCCAATACCTTATTCATAGATTAAGCCATTTAAAAATATCTTCCGTTAAAATATATAAACTAAAAATAGGTATTGTCACTATTCAAGAAACAGTATCTTTAAAATGTTGTTATTTCTAATTTTATATTTCTGGTCAGAGTTAAAATTGACATCTTTTTTAAACACGTTGAATATATATGTATCTAAACAGGTAATTATTAATAAAATAAGATTGCCTATCATGATAATCACTGGAAACACTTGACGCCCTAATTATGATCTTATGCCCACGTCTTTGAATTTAAAATTGGTGTGAAATCATTTCTTTTTACTAATCGTTATATGATAAAAAAAAGTTCAAATGTACTCTTCGATTTATTTCAAAAGGTAAAAAGATTACCTCCCTTTTGTTTATGATGGTGTAACTAAAAAAAATAGGGGCCTAGTTTAGTTAGTCAAGGTAAGCTTGCCTTCTTTCAGAGTGAACAGAGCGTACTTAGGATTCAAACCGGGGAATACACGTGGAAAAAATATTAATAGCACAGCTTAACAGATAGAGGAAGGTGAAAATTAATTTGGTCCGAGGATTCGGATAAATCTGGGTAGGCCTACATATGTCAATTAAATGTGTATATATGTACTGTACATATATTCAAGAAAACAAAACTTATGTCGTCTTGTTTTATGTAAGTTTTACATATTTTATGTATAACTATTGTATTATAATAAAATGTGTTTCTGAATAAAAGTTTATCCTTACCTTCACAGATCAAATTTACAAACCATCCAAAATGTTGGTTGCCTGAAATCGGGGTCACCCCTTTTATTTAGGATGGATAAGTCTCTACTCTCTCTTTTTATATATATATATATATATATATATATATATATATATATATATATATATAAATATAACCCGCCTCGGGGAGTAGTTATCTAACGCGCTAGTTTCGTATTGAGCTAGACTGCTGAGGATAGGGAGATTGAGGTTAGAATCACTCTTGGGTGCAGTGGGGGTGGTTTTCCCAAAATTGTTTTCCACTTTTCCTCCACGCAAATGCGGGCTTACTTCCTCTATATTCAACTTTCCCTATTCCCAGCTCATTAGCTTAATTAGTACTTGAGCGTATAACCCGAACGGGTAGTAAGACTCCATGCTATATATATATACTATTTAGACAGAAACATTATTTTGATGTACAATAGTTTTAAGAGTCTCCTCATTACTAAGCGTTTCTCTAGATTTCAATCCGGCCGTCCAGAAATAAAGACTCTAACCCTGGAGGATGTCCCAGTGGAGTGAAGACAGGAAGCCGCCGACTGTGGCTAGCAGTCCACCTTCAAAGACCATCTCACACGCACTCGTCCTGCCTCAGGGATGAAGATTCCTAAACAGGTTCTCGCCGGGAAACTGTTCACATGTCCGGAATCTCGAGTTACCTTCGTCCTTATTATACACATCATTCTCCTTGCACAGGCAATAACAATCTCGCTGTTGAACCATATATAGAACAACCAGGAGATGAATATCTCACACATGTTAGAGTTAAAATAACTGTTTGTTAAAAGCTGAGCTCCCGCTGAATGAAATGTGATGATAACCTATTTGAAAATATATGCCCGGATAATTAGTCGAACTCTGGACCTTTACCTCTAGATTAAGATGCCACTTCTTTACCAACTGAGTTATTGTATGTAGAACGTTTGAGAAACTTTCCTTCGTACAACCCTAGACCTTTGGATTGGTAAATCACTGCGTATTTATTCAAAGGTTCGGGGTTCTAATACCTCTCCTGGTAATGTTATCCAAACAACACTCTACTGTAGCATCAAAATTAAAATATTACGGAGATGGGTGGGTTCTTCGAATCATCAGAAACTTGAATTATGGAGTGGATTTAAATTAGATTATTTGCAAATTGTTTGAATTCATTATTTACTTTATCGCGACCCCTCGGAAATAAAAATTAGAAATTTGTTATTCAAAAAATTATAGTTATCAATTTTTATAGATATCGACTCTTCATGACCCGCTGAATCCGAAAATGTGGTTTTCACAATTACATCTGTCTGTCTGTCTGTCTGTCTGTCTGTCTGTATCTTGACCTAGAGCCGAAAATCGTCTTACTGATCTTGATAAGACTTGGTATCTAACGTTTTCATAAGGTTCCCAGCATGAATTTACGAACTAATTATCCTACCCTACAATTAAGGGTAGTTTAACTTAAGAGTAAAATGGGACGAGGGAGAATTCTCCAAATCTGTTCTTATGATTTTGATTAAAATTTGCATATAGACACTGTTTAACATTACAAATAAAATGGCACGTCTTCATTTTCAGCAAAAAAAATTACTTACATAATTTGTGGATATCCAAATGTTTGGTCATATATCCGCAAATATTCGATATATTAAATAACCTTTCATAGCAACGTTGTAGTTCTATTATAGTTTAAAAAACTTTATTGAAAATATATTATTATAAAAACCATAGTTCCTGATTTATAAGAATATATATTTTGTAAATGAAGGTCAAGAAATGGGGAATGATTGTTATTCCTCTTTGGTGAGCAGAGATTTTCCATTTTTAACAACATTTGGAATGTGATGCTCTTTTTTCCATTATGTCCATGCAACCGTTTATATTATCTATTCTCATAGATCAGTGGTTCTCAATTACTTCTCAGCGTGGGACGCAGTTATATTTTTTTGTACATGGACCGGGCCAGAGGTTGTGAAAACTTAGTTTGAAAAATTAACATAATGTTATCAAAATTAAAACTAAGTACCTCATAATATTATGAACACTATTTTTATTCTAAGATTTATAAGATATAGGCCTAGATTATAAAACAAACTTTACTTTAGTTATGATTCTCCATCTAAATATAATATTCAGATATTTTAAAAATGACACCTGGACACAGGAATCGAACCCGGAACCTTTGGCTTGGTAAGCTAGTGTTTGTTTGTTTGTTTGAAAGGGTTTTATTTAATTCTTGTAACACATATAACAGATTATAACATTAATAAAACATGTGAAACATAGAGGACAGACAGTTAACACCAGCCCCGAAGGGCTCTCGGAAACGAACACGACATAGACGTACAACACAGAACTCAACGAGAAAAACAATGGCGCCCTGGCGGGCTGAATTTTGCTATCAATGGTTGGGGTGGAAAATTATATAAAAAACCCACCCCATAGCTCATGTAGGGTCGCCAGGACCGTAAAAATAAATACATTCAGTACACAAGAAAGAGAGGGAGCAGAGGCAGAAACAAAGGAGGGGGGAAAAAGAAACATGGGAATAGGAAACGAATAGCGGGGAGGAATGGCCCCGGTCGGAGTAAGCTAGTGCTCTCACCACTGAGCTATCTATGAATCGTCCCGTGCCCAGGGTTATTCTTCACTCATATTATAAGGCAGAGTCTATGATGGACGTGCGGAAATCGTCGGCTACAAATGTGTGATTTTATTAAGATCACGAGCTATCAGATAAAGCCGCCACCTTCAACTCGGTAGTTGGCTTAATGCTGCCACTTGTACTTTGAAGTGGGTTGCGTTATCTGATAGCTCGTGATCTTAATAAATAACACATTTGTAGCCGACGATTTCCGTACGTCCATCACAGACTCTGCCTTAAATATGAGTGAAGAATAGCCCTGGGCACGGGATGATTCCTGGATAGCTCAGTGGTTAGAACATTGGCGTACTAAGCCAAAGGGCCCGGGTTTGATTCCTGTGTTCAGGTTTCAGATTTTAGAAAACCCAAACATAGTTAAAATTGTAATGGCAAGTTTCTTACAATTTGGATAACTAGTCATAAATATAGCTCCAAAATTACACATTGACTTGCCCGTAAAGTTTCTTTTCAGATCTTCTGAACTTTGAACATAAATGAATTCAAACTGGAAGTCTATATGGTCCATATTAGGTAAATGAACCTCGCCTTCCCGTAATAAACTTCACCCTCTCTTCTCTCGTCACGCCTAGCACAGGGTTGTCAGACGTGCGGCGTAAAACAGTGTTGTTGGGTTAACTGACATCCTTTGTGGGCCACATCTGGCCCGTGGGCCGCCTATTAACAACCCCTGTCATAGATCTGACGGATTTTAAGTAAATGACTTCATTTATAGATAAAGGAAAGATAAAGTCTGCTCGGTGAGACGTACCATTTATTTTACTTGTGATTGGTGTTTGCCCGCATCCTTCACCCTGTAAAAAGGACATGCACAAGTCGTATCTTTGCCTCAAGTTATACGCCACTTTACTCTTGGGAATCTCATAGTCATCCTCTTTCTATCATGTGGCCAGGTCAGTTAAATAAAATGCCTACATCTTCTTCGATCCTTCCACCATTCTTCCTCCTTTAATTACTTCCACTTTTCTCGTCTCATTTGCACACTTTCTGCTATCTACTACTCCAATCTCTTTCTTGATCTTCCTTGCATTATTTTCCCATATCTCCTTCATCTTCTTTGGCATCCTTTATTTTTCCATCCTCATTACATGCCCAAACCATCACAGTGTTGCTTCCTCTACTATCTCATGTACTCCCTGTAACCTCACTCTTTCTCGAATGGATTTATTCCTAATCCTGTTCCTCCTTGTGACAGCTAACATGCTCCTCACAAACTTCATTTCCATGTCCTCCACCTTCTTAGTCTCTCTTACATTCAATGTCCATGTTCATGCTGCATATGTGACAATGAGTACAAAGTACGACCTGTACAACAATTCCTTACACTCCAACCTGGACATCCACCACCATAACAGGTACAGATGACCATCCATACTTCCTGAAGCGAACCGTATCCGGCTCTCCTTGAGAAATATTGCAGACTCCGTAGGAGGCCTGTTAAGATAGATTACTTGCAGCCGCTCGTTATTAGCCTTTAACCTCCGCAATAATCCCGCAGGTAGACAATCTCTCATTGCCCTTGCACCTGGACTTTAACTCTATAAATGAATCAGATCCCAGTATCCAGAACAGTTATCGATTCATAGGAAGCTATACAGGGTGTGCGACACTAACGACAGACACAACTGTTAGGTTTGCCTCTCCCAGGTACTCTGACATGTGAGACCGGGATCCACGAACAGGTGCAGTGGGGAATATTTGATTTTCTCAGTTATGATAATTATTTAATATATTTAATAGGTTTGGCTTGTTTATTTTAAAACTAACTCTGCACTTAATAATCAATCTCTTGATACAAATTAAACCACTGATACACATCAGTGTGTAAGTCCGCATTATTTGTGATTTATATAATATTCCGATCAATCTAAGGTTACCTACTAGAGCCATGTTATGTGCTTCAAGGGAAAGTTCTCTTCAATATAGAATTTAGTTGACTGAATTGTTTGAATAATTTACTTAATTGCAATATTTCAGTTATCTCATACATGCATTGTATACCCTTATAAAATAGATTGACCTTGATTAATTTATGTGAACATTAGCGTTTCAAAAGCAAGCTCATACTGCAAGAGGATGGTAGGTAGCATGTCGGTCCACTTAGTTAAAAGTCTCGGGTTTGATTCCCAACATGCCGAAAAACCTATCATTTCACAGTGATGAATTAACGGCCTGAGGTTGGATGTTGTGCCTGTTCTAGATTTATTAGTTTTTAAGTTGTGTGCTGATAAAATCAGTTGGTTCAGAAAATGCACTAAAACATCTAAAAAAAAGTTATCTATGTCACCTACATATACTTGAGAAATATTAAATCTAAGATACGATTAATCACATGGCTGTGTAATGCACACAGATAAGTTTTGGACAAGATCAGAATTTTATGATATTATTTGAACAAGTATACCTATGTAATTAATGAAAGAAGATTATTTAAATTAAGTATTAATTAATTAACAAAGAACTAATAGCATACACTTCGGTAGCCCCATGATATAAGGAGCTGTTCTTGTAGTAGTCTAGACTACCAAGGCTTTAATCTCGCTCGGGTGTAATGAGGGCGGTTTTTCCAAAGTAGTTTTCCATTATTCCTCCATACAAATGCCGATACATTTCCTATAAATATATTCTTCATAATTACTAATACAATTAGTGTAATTAGTACATAAGCGTATATCTCAAGCGGGTAGTAAGACATTGTGTTGAAAAAAAATTAATTGGGCCTATGACTAAACCTTTTCAAATATTGAAACCATTATTGAGAAAAGCGTTGTACCTATAAGAATTTGGAGTACAATAAAACATAGTATTTTGAATACTAAACTAGTATTTAATGGATAATGTTAGAGGCTTAGTTTATGTTACATAAGTGGTGTTTGGTGAGAGTAAAATTAACATTAAGTTGGGGCCGGGGTTCAATCCTCGGTCCCGGCACAAATTTATCTGATTACCAAACCCTTCCTTCACCTCTGACAAGACGTGTATTAATCACAACTTGGGAATGTGTGGAATGCCAGGCCTCCACCGTGGTTCGGATTGCACGTTAAACTGTAGGTCCTCCATTTCATCTCACAATCACCCTACCATTTCACATTAGCGTAAGAGCGTATAACCCGAACGGGTAGTAATACGCGGTGCTAATAATAATAATAACATTAAGTTAATATGTTTGTGTTTCTGTGTCCCCAAGTAGTCCATAAATCAAATGATTTGGAAATTTCTTCGAAACATAACAAATATATAGTATGGTACACCGCACAGACTTTCTAACGCTTTTATCTTAAAATAAACATTTACTAAAAACTCGTAGGATTTGTGAAACGAGATAATAGGTCTATACATTGTTGTAGAAATTAGAAGCACTCCATCAAAAATCGTAAATGAAGTAATATACACTGTTACTTACTTGCTCTATGGGATTAGCAACTAGGAACATTGTTACAAAAAGATTGAGAAAAGAGAAACATCCTTGTCCACCAAAGAGAATAAGAATCAAATTGTTTTCAAAAACTTTAATTAAAAAGTAAATATTTTTTCCTACGGCTCAGAAATTATTAGTTTTACAAAAATGTATTTCAAATAAAAGATTTTTATCTTTAATAGTACTACAGCTTTACAATGATAAATTATTGAGTATCTCAAATAGGGATTGGGAAATTATATAAAAAAAAAAATTCCCCCATATAAAGTACCCTTAAAGTCATTTTAATGGGAAAATTAGAGTTTCCATCTTGTTTATAAAAATAAAGAATTGTGTCTAGATGATATATATATATATATATATATATATATATAATATATATATATATTTCTGTTAATATGGTTGTAAATACATCTTCAAGCTATTAGTCATGGTGTTTAAAACCGCTTTGATGGCGCGTGTATGAGGAGTTAGACTCACGTTGCATAATATATATATATAAATATAATGCAACGTGAGTCTAACTCCTCATACCACGCGGCCATCAAAGCGGGTTTTAAACACCATGACTAATAGCTTGAAGATGTATTTACAACCATATTAACAGAATAATAACTTTAAAGAGATGAAATGTTAAATTTATCTTTTGAGGAGATGATAATTATTACATCAAGTTTGTTTTAGAAAGTATTTCTTCAGGCGGCTGGCTGTCTCCTAACCCTGATTTGTCGTTGTTAGTAGATAGGACCAGCGCATTTATTCAGTTGGCGGCCGGGCGAAGTCTTGAGTTGACTATTTTCTTAAGTAAAAATAATAATGTGTGCTAAAAAAAAGTTGTGTTTCTCATATAGTTTTATGTGTTCTCGAGCTCAAAAATGCTAGTTTTACAAGTCTTTCTGTTTATTTGTCTATATCCAGACTTCAGTCGAAACGTTTTGATAAATTTCATTCAAACTTCAGATTTAGATATTATATGGTTATTGGCTGGGTAAACTAAAAGGTCCATTCTTGATTTGATTAAAATCCTAAAATTTAAATAAGTAGTATAGCTAAAACAAATCATGACTTCAATAGGCAGTATTGGCCTAATCAGACGTAACCTTTATAGGTAATACATTGAGAACCAGATGTTACTTAGGTAGGTAATATAGCGCCAACCAGACGTAACCTAGCTAGGTAATACAGTGAGAACCAGATGTTACTTAGACAGGTAATATAGCTCCAAACAGACATAACCTATCTAGGTAATAAAGTGAGAACCAGATGTTACTTAGACAGGTACTATAGCTCCAAACAGACGTAACCTATCTAGGTAATACAGTGAGAACCAGGTGTTACTTAGATATGTAAAATAGCTCGAACCAGAGGTAATTTCACTAGAAAGTACAAATCCAACAAAGTGTAGTTTAACTAGTGAATACAGTACGAAACAAGTACATGTAAACCTAGTTGTAAACCAATATCAAATGTCTGGTAAAAAATTTGAAGTAGACCTAATAGAAAAGAATCTTAGCCCCCCCTTGAAAAATTAATCCCATAAAACGTGAGTATAATTTATATCTTTATTCGCTTTAGCCTTCGAATAGCCTTTCGCAATTATTTAAAATATCTAACAAGAAAACAAGAAGGGATTTTAATCATTTTGTATTCTATAAAAATAAATCAAGTGAATAACCTTGACAAAATCGTGATTTCAATGAGACCATGATATGTTTGACGTTATTATTTTTGTTCAAAATACACAGTGATTCGTTTTATTTATTGGAAGGCTTATAGCTACAATTTTTGTTATTTTATATACATATTTTTTTTGCAAAGTCGCTGGCCTTCACCTGCCTTAGCTATAAAAACAGGTACCACACCACTACAGCGACAAGAAGATGAGACAAACCTAGTGTTGGGTTGTAGCATAAATTTTCCTATACTCTCCCAGGTAAGATAAAGCAGTTTTTTTAGTAACCATGGTTTCGAACAAGGGCAAGACACTAAGCGCTTATAATATGGCGGAGTCTAAACTTCTATGTGAATCTCCAATGCTAGTTTATTTAACATCCACACATGTTGTAGGTAGGTCCACAGGACAAAATGAATAGGTGTTGTTTTATTTACGTTTTTATTTAAATACTTATTTCCGATCTTTAAAACATAATATATCGTCTGCAGCAATGCAAACGACATCTCAAGGTAAAATGATTATTTTCTACAAAAGTTTAAGGAATAAATATTGGTTTAAGTAGCAATTTATATAATTTTTAAGAAGCATAAAGCAAGCATTGATATTTATTTTACCACCACGTCTTACAATCTAATTTGGATGTACGCATATATTATAATCAATCTAATGGAGTAGGTATGAGTAAGAAAGCATTTTAGAAGTAATATACCAGCATTTGTGAGGAAGTAGAGTGGGAAACTATTTATGATAAACCACAACCAGTATACCAGACCGGGATCGAGTCCCGTTCTTTCCGTATTCAGCATTCTAAACTATTGTGAAAGTGGTGCCTTAAACCATGCATACACTGAAGTGGGTAAATACTTATTCTTATGGAGTTATATCTTATAGTAAATGCACCCGCATTATTATAGAAAGAGGCTGAAAAAGCACATTGATAAAACTTGGCAATGGCAACCTCCCCTCACTACCAGTAATTAATACTATTTTGAGCTTGACGCCCGAGACTTTTTAACCATTGGTACGATGATATTCATAGATCATCATCTAAAAACTTGTAACTATAAGTCGAACACACATATATATTTAAAAAAACAATCTTATTCATTTGAATCAATAATGATTTTAAATACATTAAAATACTAAACTTTTTACGCACCTCAAGGGGACATACACTAGTACAGCCCAATTTTTATATAAAGGGTCTTATACGGTGGGCAGGACATGCACCACGAATGGGAGAATCTATAACCGTATTAAGGGTATTGACTGGTAAACCCAATGGGAAGACCTAGACGCAGATGGTAGGATAACATTAGAATGGACCTGAAAGAGATAAGGTGTAATGAGTTGGACTGGATAGAAGTAGTTCAAGATAGGTATAGGGTGTAATGAGGTGGAATGGATAGAACTAGCGCGGGATAGGGTGTAATGAGGTGGAATGGATAGAACTAGCGCAGGATAGGGATAGGGTGTAATAAGGAAGACTGGATAGAACTAGTTTAAGATATGGATAGGGTGTAATGAGGTGGACTGGATAGAACTAACTTAAGATAAGTATAGAGTGTAATGAGTCGGACTAGATAGAACTAGCTAATTCAATTTAATCCTCTTTTTTATTTTTATCTATAGGAAAATTATCGAGATGTGAATTAAATCGATACATTTAAATCGAACTAAATGTATAGTTGGTATTTTAGGATAAAGAATCGATTAAAGAGGAAGCATCCATACAGAGTCCATCCAGTGATAAAAGAACCTTATCTTGCTGATTCTTTGAAAGACGGTATGGTACGATTGTGGAGCCGGAACTTAAGCCACTGGGGGGCCCATCAGTGGGTACTGGCTAGCTGGGTCACCTTGAGACAGAAAAGAGGAAGATGGACGAGGGATCTTGTCTGCTATGTATTATACATTAGCGATCCCCCCTCCCCCTCTACCCCCCCCTCCTCCATTCCTTACCACTAATATTGTGTGGCCGACCTCGAGGATCTTGGGGCAAAGTGCTCACTTCAAGACTCGATGTCCGTGGATTCAAACTCAACCGAGGGTCAAGGGAATTTTCTTACGCATAAAGAATCCGTAGCACAACCTCCTTTGGAAGGGAAGAAAGATTCTCGGTCCATGTCGATTGTGGCGTGTAAAAGAACCCTGGATTGTATGGGAAAATACCTTTCCGGCAAATGGGTACCCCCTTTAACAATCGCTCATAGAAATTCAGTGTGGAAGCCAACGGGTAACTACCACACTTTATATGAAATCCCTTAATACATGGGGTTTCTACCTGATGGTGCAGGCATCACTAACCAATCAAAGGGTGAGTGTATACCCAGCTAAGGATTGATAGAAATCACATCAAACCAATCTTCAGGTTGTTGGTTTAAGAAGAAGAAATGTTGTGGAAACCATGGGACGATTCCTAGATATCTCAGAAGTTAGAGCATCGTCACACTAAGCCAAAGGTCCCGGGTTCAATTCTCGTGTGCAGGTGTCATTTTTCAATTTAAATAATATTATTTACTAGATATCTTAAAACTTGTATTCTTTTTTACTAATTTGTTTTACGTTTACTATCTATCCGAGATTTCCACATATTTACATTAATGGAATAGGGATGGGGAAGCTATTATTTATATAAAATGCACATTCATTTTCACTGTACGAAATAGTGGAAAACGATTAAGAACAAAGCACAAAAGTATATCCATCTAGGATTCAATCCCTGACCTCCCATCATCAGAACACCCATACAGTCGAGAATGACGACTTAGTCCCTGTGCCCACCCATGCGGGACTTAATAATTATTTTCACCCCTATGTATTTTACCCTTTCGGCTTATACGCCTATGTACTAATTATTACGATAATGCGTTAGGGACAAGGAAGGTTGACCTTAGAGGATGTGTACCCGCATTTGCACGGAGATAAAGTTAAAAATAATTTAGGAAAAACCATATCAAACTCCCATCTCCCCGTCATCGTTATTCCAATTATTGCGATAGTGACGCCTTGGACTATTCAACCAGCGTAGCGGCTCTTTAATTAATTGATAAGGTTATTTATTTATGAAGAATTTTCTCTATCAAATCTTAATATTATTTGTTGATGGTTTGAATTTTTTAAATTTAATTTAAACTAGCACCGCGTCTTACTACCCGTTTGGGCTATACGGTTAAGTACTAATTACGATAATGGGCTATGAATTGGGAAGGTTGAATTTAGAGGAAGTGAACCCACATTTGCGTGGAGTGAAAGTGGAGAACCATTTAGGAAATCCCTTCCCCTCAGTTAACATTACCGAGATTCGAACCTCGATCTCCTCGTCCTCAGCAGTTTATCTCAACACGAAACTAGCGCGTTAGCCAACTACACCACCGAGGCGGGTCATGATTTTAATTATTTATTTGGCTGACTCGATTTAATTTGTACCTATCACTTTTGATAAATATAATCAATACCTGTGTTGTATCCTGTGTGGTAAGAGTGTTTGTTATCGCCGTTATAAGATGGATTGTTGTATCAGTAGTCTGAAATATTAGTACATTGTTCGAGCAGTAAACCAGACTTGCCTAAAACGCTTTGTCATAAAAGTAACATATAAGTTAATGATGGTGACCCGCATTGGTGGCCGCATGGTTTAAGACAGCGGTCAGCAACTTAGGTCCAACCGTTGGGATTCATCCCTCCTGCTGATTTTATCTGTCTCCCACCGTAAGCTTCCCCTAAAAAAAGATTTAGCAAACAAACATTGAATGTGTTCACATAAAAACAACAACTAATAATTAGTTACTAATATGAAAAATATAAAGTCGAAATTCTTTGCCCACGATTTCTCTTAAGGCCCTTGACCCGGTCAAATGCAAGTCTCAAACCTATTTTGTGGGATGGTGGGAGGGAGGGTGAAAGGCGTGGCGTGGCTTCACAACCGTCCAAAGTATCCTTCCGCGACAACAAGAACAGATGGATCACGGAAACCGTAGACGGCGCTAGCTACCGGACAGGTCTTGCGGAAAAATCTTACGTTTGGAAATATCAGTTTTCTCGAGAACGAGTGAAACTTTTATGTTAATATTTTCAAACACATTCTAAGCTAATATAACGATGTTTATTAAGTGTTACATTTTTTATTTTTTGTTATGAAGCCGCCAGTTTTTTTATTGAAAAATGTCAAAATTATTGATATTTGATCACTGTTATAATTATAGAGGAGGTGTGTATATTAAAAGTATAACTTAATCAAGTCAACATGTTTCTATTCTTTAACAAACAGTTTCCAAAAAGAAAATTGCAAAACAAAATAAATTCTTAAAATAACGGTTTATTCCCATGGCTCTGCATTTCCACGACAAATGAAAAGGGCCAATCGGCTTAAGCCTGTTTGTCAACTCATTTTTTTTATCTCATAAATGACCGTGATGTCAAAAATGTTACCGGCCCTCGGTCTAAGGCGTCACTCTCGCGATAGACTATACTGCTTATGACTGGGATATTTGGGTTTGAATCCTGGTTGGGTGTACTTATTGTGGATTTTCCGCTCAAATTCGGGCACATTTTTTCTAAATTAACCTTGGTCATCCTTTACACACTAGCGTAATCAGTACATAAACGTATAGCCTGAACGGGTAGTGAGTCACGGTGCTGAAAAAAATTGCCGTTCATAAATCAACCAAAATAACTTATAAAATAACGGGGGGGGAATTTTATGTTTTCCATTTTTACCACAAAAAACATGTTTGTATTTTCTTAAAGGTTCTCCAATTATTTTTTGTTGTTGTTGCATTTCTTTGAGATGTTTAACGTGCACTTCCTGAACCAACTAATTATATCAGCACACGATTTATAAACTAACTTAAATCTACAACAGACACAACATCCAACCCCCGTCCGTTAATTCATCACTGTAAATGGGAAACCCATATTTCAACAGTGATAACTTTTTGCCTTACCGGGAATAGAACCTTAGGCCAATTGACAAATACGCTACCGACTGAGCTAAGGTTTAAGACTTACGAACCGCCTCGGTGGCGTAGTTGGCTAACGCGCTAGTCGTGTTGAGCTCGACCGCTGAGGACGGGGAGATCGAGGTTCGAATCTCGTTGGGTGAACTGGGGGTGGTTTTTCCTAAATGGTTTTCCACTCTCCATCCACGCAAATGCGAGTTCACTTCCTCTAATCCAACCTTCCCAATTCCCAAGCCATTAGCGTAATTAGTACTTAAACAGTATAACCCGAATGGGTAGTAAGACGCGGTGCTAAATAATAATAAAAAAAAAATTAAGACTTACGAAGGTTAAGTTGTAATAAAATCAAAGTATAATAGAACACATTCATCACCAAAAAAAAAAAGTCCAAGTAGCGTACATAAAATTTGCTGATTGCAAGACTATGTTTCAAATTTTAATATCTTAAAGAAACAAGTATTGTAATGTTTAAAATAGATATGAGAAATCGGGTCTTAGCTAAGGAGTCAGAACGATGGTTTTGCGTCAGTAAAAATAAACCTATAAAATGAAATTACCTCTTGTTTTCTAAGAACACACCTAGGACCACAACATAATCGTGAGTAATATCAAAATAAATCGCCCTGCAGTATCGGATTCACGCCAAACCATGGTAGGTTGCTCAACATGCCTTCCTTAGCCCAGGTCAAGATAAGAGTGGGTTCTTACCAGCAAAGAAATATATATATATATATATATATATATATATATATATATATATATATATATTATTATATAAATGTGAGAAATAAACATAACAATAAGGATGTTAAAATATGTTTTCCCTGAGTCTTAGTACCGGTTTTTTCAGAACAGAGTTTTTCAGCGATCAGGAGAAAAACACTTGGGCAAGATATTATGAAACAAACAAACAAACGAACTTTTCGAGAGAATAAATGTTTTGGTGGTTTTCTATAACATCTCGCGAGTATCTTATTTGTTCTGAACGAGCCTTTGACCATCAGTATAGGCTGAGTGGGAACTAAAACAATATAAAGTAACTTTAATAAATTTTGAAGATGCTACTAGAGATAGATACGCTGGGTGTAATAGTGGCGCACCCAAGGGTGGGGCAAGTGGTACATTTGACCCACAAAAACCATAAATAATTGTAAGAAAGACTTAAATATGAATCACCGAAGACATTTGTTTAGCACCATGCTTACTGCCCATTCGGGTTATAACATTATGTGCTAATTATGCTAGTGATTTTAGGGATTTAGAGGGTTATATTTAAATTAAGTGTACTCACATTTACGTGGAGGGAGAGTGAAAACCCAATTTGAAAAAATACCCTCAGTACATCCGTCTGATATTCAAATCTCAATCTTCCCGTCATCAGTAGTCTGATATATTGCGAGAGTAACGCGCTATACCATGCGGCCACCGAAGAAGGTCACTGAAGATGTATTGAATCTATAGGATAGGGTTAAATTTTATGACAACGTTTACGACTTGAATATTCAAATGTAAGCCTTTAAACACAGTAAAACTACCTCTGAATATTCATCGGAAAAAAAATACACCAATAATAGTTTCGATACTTTGTATACAAGGCCACATGAATTTATCAAATCGCTGCCCTTAGCTATCATAGAAAAAAAAACTTAAAATAGCTTCTAAATCCTCTTAATATTTAGATTATCTTGGTAAGGAAGACGCGCCACTAAGCCCTATCTCTTTCTATCTATTTTTGTTTATAGTATAGCACATTTGACCGGTAGGGACATGGCATCCACGTTCGGTTGCCTTATGTGTAGATTATTAGCCCTCTGTTGTCACAGAACGTTGTCCAGGGTACACCAGAGTGTGTTGTCTACACGTTGTACCCACAATGAGATGATGTGACGATAGTGATTATGATATTGTGGAACTGGTGTGAATCTTAACCTAACTTGAGCCTAATTAGCCAAAACTCTGATGACTATTGGGAGTATTACCCTAAAGGGAAAAATATCAAAGGTACAAGCCTTGGATCGAATCCGAGACCCTTAGGTCGTATCCAGGTGCACTGACCACTACACTACGGGGCTTGTTCCTTCTAAGTTAAATTTCGGTTACATCTCTGATTAAATACTTCCCTCAAATCAAAGTTCTGGGTTCACCACTGGAATAGAGTAACTATTGTATTTTATACTATGAAAATAATGGTTAAATAAATCATCTCAGCTGGGAATAATATTACGGTATACTAAAGATTAATGTAATGTGTTCTAAAGCATTCGGTTACAGTAGGCTTTTTTATATATGGCCATCCGGTTGACTGACGACGCTATGCTCTGTCATACCAATCACATTCTTTGATCTAAGAAATGCGAGGGCAGAGTAATTTGTCTCAAGTTACTATTCATGAATAATAAAATACCTCGCCATTTATTCTCATTGTTATTAATTGTATTTTTCAGTGTTCACGACTTCAACCATTTGTTACAGTGGTTTATTATGAATGAACAAAGTGACACTCTTTTTAAGATAGATTTGAATACAGAATATAATGTATGAACTCACTTTAAGTTATTAAGTTAGATAAATCATATTAGGCCCAATTTTATAGTTGAAAAACGCCACGTTTTTAACAGCAAAACATGCATTTGGGTGGTGCGAATCGAATTATATAATAACCTAATTATGGTATTTAAAACAAATTGTGACATATACCAATTAGTTAATTTTCTCGATTAATGTAGCTTTGTAGCAATCCAATATTAGCTTAATAATTACAAGGATAATTAAGAAATTACACACATATTTTTCGGTGCACACGAATTGTGGAACAACACATCAGAGGTTGGTTGATAATACCCTTGCATAAACTGTAGGGTACAAATTAAATCCATAATAAAAATTGAGGTTGGGCTAGGTTAGGTTAGGTTAGGTTAGTTTAGGGGCTAAGAGTCGAATGGTATTACAGGTTGATCCTAAATTCTTGTGCACCGGTGACAGGTATAATTTATTCCACAATTATAGTACACCCATATTTTTATGGTAATCATATAAAACATGTTTCTAACTATTATTAGTATTATTTAACAAACATCGGTCGACAGATAGTGTGAATATGAATCTTATCTACTTTCACTAGCCAGTGATGGAGAGGTCTGTGTTAGAATCTCGATCAGGAGTACTGAAGGGGTTTTAATTTTCTTAAATATTCTACCACCTTCTTCCAATCAGTTAAAGACACATGATCCAAGCATTATGCTATCACTTCTAGAAAGTTTCAATCGTTGTTCAATCACTTCTAGAAAGTTTCAAGCGTTGTTCAATCACCTTTAGAACGTTTCATGCTTTGTGCTATCACTTACATTACGTTTAATGTATTGTTCCATCACTTCTAGTATTTTTAATGTATTGTTCCATATCTTAAATTATGCTTAATGGGTTGTTCCATCACTTCTGATATGATTCAAGCTTTGTGCTATCACTTATAGTATGTTTAATTTATGATTCTGTAACTTCTAGTATGTTTAATGTATTGTTCCATCATTTCTGATATGTTTCAAGCGTTGTGCCATCACTTCTAGTATGTTTAATGTAATATTCCATCACTTCCGATATGTTTCAAGTATTGTACTATCACTTCTAGTATGTTTAATTTATTGTTCCATCACTTCTAATATGTTTCAAACATAGTGCCATCACTTCTAGTATGTTTAATGTATGATTCCATCACTTTTAATACGTTTCTAACGTTGTTCCATCAGTTCTAGAACGTTCCAAGCATTGTCCTATCACTTCTAGTATGCTTAATGTGTTTTTCACTCACTTATAGTATGCTTAATGTCTTGTTCCATCACTTTTGATATGTTTCAAGTGTTGTTCTATCATTTTTAGTATGTTTCTAACGTTGTGCCATCACTTCTAGAACGTTTCAACCATTATGCAATCACTTCTAGTACGACGTTTCATGCGTTTTTCTATCACTTTTAGTATATTTCAAGCGTTGAACCATCACTTTTAGTATGTCGCATATGTAATTGCTCTTCACTGGTGTATTGACATCACTTCCTGAACAGGCTCTACACAGTCAGCAGCCATAACATAAGACCGACAAGAAACGTGCATCCGTTCATTCAAGCCATCATCATCATCATCATCATCATCATCATTATAACTACCACCGTATTCTTCATCGCGTGTGGTATAAATACAGTACCGTAACAGCACAAATTTGCAATGGAACCAATTCTTATTCCAAATTAAACTAAGAGTCCAAATTACTCTCCACGGATACTTTTCCAACTCCGACTTTCCTTCTGGTCGAGTTGTAATGACGGAGTGGTAAGATGAGAGATCGTGATCGTGATTTGATCGGGCTCATATATCTCCTCCTAGTGGGTCAATCTAGGGGTCACACATGTATGGGGAAGATTTCATCGACCGGTTTGATTATTTACAGCCAAACCTGTGTAGGGTGAGATAAATATGTAATTTTTTTTTTTTTAGAACACATCACGTATAATATGGTAGAAAAGAAATACGAGTATGTAGTTCGATATCATGAGTAACACCCATATTTGTCCTTTTTGATTACTTATATTATTTTTATATATATATATATATAGTCTTGCTGCCTGTCCAGGGATACAGGCATTTTAATTGAAGGGCTTCGTGCAAGAATCGGCCATATGCAAAATACATTTTTCATAAGACAAAAAAAAATTAATAATCATGAGGAAGACCCATATCAATCTCACAATATAAAATGTTTAGTTAAAATATTTATTAAAATTATGAAAGTTATTACATTATAGCCCCCTAGTCTTAATTTCATTATAAAATCATACATGACTTGTTCTTTCGCACATTAATGTACCGTAATAGAAACTTTATTGTTTGTTATTAAAAATGTTATTTATAATTTATTGTTATTTAAGTTACGAGTATATCTATATCACTAAAATGAAGATGGCATTTGTCAGTCATGAGTGTCGCGGGATATCTACCGCACGCAGAGGTCTGAAATTTAAAAATAAGTATCCCCTGTGAACAATTATGTGCATCTCGAAACCAGAATTTTAAAATTTTGACTAAAGCTACATTTCACCCTTTTCATCTTTTTTGGTCCTTTTTACCATTGTTGTTATTTTTTTCCTTTTTTGAACTTTTTGAAAGTTTGAGCAATTTTTCCCTTCAAGGTTCTTTTTTCGCTTATTGCCCTCTTTTCCCTTAATACCCTTTAACACTTTTTAATCTTCTTACCTAAAATACCCTTTTTACCCCTTTAAAAATGTCGATAAGATTTTTTTTGCACTTTTTACAGCTCTATACTTTTCTAATACCCTAAAATATTTTTCCAGGACTAAGCTGGGTACTTAATATAAAAAGGTTTAAAACGAGAAAAAAGGAGAAAAGGGTTAGAAGACAATTTAATGAAAATAAAAAGGATATAAATGTTAAAAGGAGTAAACAAGATAAATGGGGTATAAAGAGTAAAAGCTACAAACGGGCAAAAATTGGTAAAAGAGTGCATAAATGACTAAAAAAATTGTAATCGGAGTAAAAAGGGTAAACGGGTTTAAAGGGTAAAACGGGGGTAAAGGGTAAAAGGGGTGAATGGAGTTAAAAATGCTCAAATAAGTTTGATTGGATCTCATTTTTGAGAAACCTGTTCCCTTAGCCGCAGCACTGCCTGTGTATCAGCAGTGATTCGTCACCTACAAGAGGTGCAACAGGGGTGTACCAAGTAGGGCTGTCAACAATTCCATTCGAAACTTGGAAGGCCTTATCTAGGGAAGCATCGAATGTAGGACATAAGTTTGTGTTGTTTGGATGTATACTATTCACACCCAAGCTACTTCCCAAATAAATCGATCAGTTACTTGCCAAATAAATCAATACACCCTGTATATAATATAAAAATAAAATACACCAGAAGGGAGTAAGCCCTTAGGTTTCTCTGTGTACGCAATCCTAATCCAAGTTTCAGCTTGCTATTTTTCTTTGTTATCAAGATACCCGTGGTAGTGGTCACGCAGTCATAGGTGTAATAACAGATATATATATATAAGTTTGAAAAATACATGTGTGCACGTTCTCAAGTTCCTTATATCTATTTTGTTTTGGAATCATCCACATAGCTTATCACTTGGTTTAAGTAATCATACGTTTAATATAATGTTTGAGTGAAGATAATACGACTCTATTGTATACCCTAAGATTTCCTTAAGCAGATAAGTCTAGGCCAAATCCAAATTGTTTTTAAGTTGGTTTTGAGTTAGCTAAACTTGTAGTATAGTGGTGGAAAGTGTCATGTTCAAAATGTAGCCCCTGCTAATGCTTCTTCTTCTGCTGTGAGTCTGTCGTGAGACAGGTATCAACTGGACATCTTCCATTTTCTATGGTGCTGAGCTTCTTCATCTTTTTCTCTTCGGATCTTCCCCTCCATGAACCTCTTTATTACAAAATCCCTACGAAGTGTGGGGCCCAACCAAGACTTTTTCTTTTTGTTATTATCCTTATCAGGCTCCTTTACTCTCCTAGCCTCCTTAACACTTCCTCATTCCTTACCCTGTACATCCAATTCACCTCTTCCACTATTCACCCCAACCCCATTTCCAAACCCTCCAAATAACTTTGTTCACTCTTTCTCCTTGTCCACGTCTCATTTCCATACGTCACCACACTCCACACAAAACACTTTGCACACCTCTTTCTTAAGTCAATCTGGATTCTTTCCGCTCTCAGTAATCCTTTCACCCTTTCATATGCGCCCTTTCCCATAGCTATCCTGCTTTTAACTTCACTCATACAGTAGCCATTCCAAGCCTAGCAAGCTAAAATAAATGACCCACCTGAATGCTAAATGCTAACTGACATTTTGTATTTAATCACTCATACTTACATGCATACCCACACCGATTACACACTGACTTTCTACTCATTATATTCTCATATTATTTTTTTTTTCTTTCTATCCTGAATAATGGTCGAAGCGGGCACGAAAAATGGTTTGGCCACACCCTTTCTGCATGACTTCGCCAGATACACTGAACTATCTCCAAGATGGCGCTAGCTTCCGCGTTGCCACATTCACCGACTACGTTGGAAAACGTCTCTATTGGTATTTAGTGGTCAGAAATTATCCGTGTGGTGCTGGTTTCTAGGGACGCTGGCGTAGAAGATGATGATGCGCTATGGACATCCTCGGAACTTTATCTTTCCAGAAGAAGTTATAGGTCTCTCGGTCTTTCTACGCTGTTCTCAGAGCTTTGTGTCGACACCTCATCCCCCAGCCCCATCCTTCTATTCCTGATCACCTCTGACCACTTATCTTATACTAGAGAGGTACAACCAGAAGAAAGGACATTCCACTTACACTGCTATTAATAGACACGTCGCTTGAAGAAGCGGGTCAGAGAAAAGAGCAAGGGTTGTTTTTGGTTGCTCAGAACGTTTCCCAGGATACACTCATGAAGATTGTCTACACGTCCCCGCAATGAGATGATGTGTTGATTGTGAATAGGTGTAGGCCAGTGGGAGTCTTAAATATAACTTTAGAATAATTAACCAAACCCTGGCGACTGTTGGTATAATTCCCCTCAAGAGAAAAATTACCAAGATACCAGCCGAGAATCAAACCCGGGACCACTGATTATGATTTAACAGCATTAACTATTTAGACCTCAATATCACTAAAAATTGTCATAACAAACTTGTATACAAAATTTTCAGAAAACCTACTCACACTGATGCAATAATACCTCACAACTCAAACTATCCCATCTCTCACAAACTTGCCGCTTTCAATAGCCTAATTCATCGATTACTTCACATCCCTCTCGACAAAAACAATTATAAAATAGAACTCAACATCATTAAACAAATCGCAACCAACAATGGGTATTCCCATTCCACCATCTACAAGATTTTATAAAACCAAAAAAAGAAACTTCAATCGGATAACTTCTCCACTACCCTTACTAATAATAACATAAACACCACTGAACGGAAGAAATGGCTCAAATTCAACTACATCGGTCTTGAAACACATCGTATCACCAACATCATCAAAAATCACAATATTAATATCGCTTTTACAACCAATAATAATATCAAGAAGAACCTCAACAATAGTAACCTAAAAAAAACGACATTTATAAGAATGGAATTTATCAACTCACATGTGAATGTAACAGCATTTACATTGGCGAAATTGGACTAACTTTAGAACACGTTATAAAGAACACATTTCAGATTTCAAATTCAACAGAACCAAATCGAAGTTTGCCGAACATCTAAAATATTCCAACCACCAACCAAAACCTATTGAACAGTGTCTTAAACCCCTATATTTCGCTCACAAAGGACCTAAGTTAAACATAGCCGAAAACTTTTTCATTCATGAAGCTACTCTTCAGAAAAAGCCCATCCTCAATGAACAACTCCAATCGTCCAATCAAATTTTAGTCAATACTATAAAACGTTTACCTAAATACACTAAAATTATCTAACCCACTTTCCTGCTCTACCTTCCATCATAGCTTAATGGCCCGTCCGAGCCGGAGCCGAGAAGACTTATACCATTTTTCCTCCTTAATCCTATCCAATTTTTTCTCCATTCTCCGTTCATCCCATACACACTTTTTTTTTGTCTAATATTTACACTCACTCATCTATTTACATTTCCAATTAGGTTGGCTGCATTGCTCTCTCCCCTTTATATTACATCTGCAATACTCCACACATTTCAGTCTGCAACCATTGTTAGTTCTCATCGTGTCTAAACACCTATTCGGAGTAAGTCTGCTCGTTTTCACTTTATGTCTTTTTACATAGTTCTTTCCTTTCTCAATTTAACATTACATTTATTTTTTCCATTACTTTATAGCAAGTCTCTTAATTTTAATTTCAGCTCCATGATTATGGTGCGTCTACTTTAGTACCGAAACATGTCGGGATAATAGGACTTAGATAATTGGTTCTACGATGCTCCCTTGATTTTCATGTAATCTTAATTAATTAATAAGTGCTTAATATTTTTCTCATTTAACTCTTACACTTTTGTTTATTTTATAACTAGGCTTCCCCTCTCTAACTTCTCCATTAATGTTGTTATGTAACCTGCCTGGTTTACCTCACTTGTATCAATCAACATCATTTGACTCTCTTCCAACTAACTTTTTTCAATTATGTTTACAATTCATGTTAATTTGTTTTTTCAAGTTTCAATTCATATTAATTCTTTTTAGACTGTTTACATTCAGCAATTTGTTATTCCTTTTTATTTGTGTTATACCTTATTCAATTTAATTCTATTTTTAGATTTATAATTGGCTTACACTTTCATTCGAACCTGTAATTTACTTTAACAGTGAGTTAATCCATTTTTATTCATATACATCTTGTATTTTATTAAATTTTAATCCTAAGGTTGTTTTTGGTTAGTAACGTCTATTATTTTAATTTACTACTGTGTACATCAATTTTATCATCCTCCTGACTTACGTTTTACTGTCAAATATGCCAACCGTTTATATAAACACACTCTATTTGCTTAACTTTTATACTCATATCATTGTATGTTTTATCTAATGCTTTGACTTTAATTAAATATGGTGTGACCCATTAACCATCACTTTCATTATATTCAATTGTTGCATTTCATTTATCTGTAGTATTAAGCATTATCTAAGTCTATATTATTTTTAACATTTATTTTTTGTTTAAACACTCCGCAACCTTGAGGCTTGTAGTCCTTAAGATGAAATCGGTTGCACAGTAACAGATTTTTCTGTCCACAGAATTACGATCCGTAACTATTCCGTAGTGAATATCACTAAGTATAAGTTAAATCAACTTTAACTTTCTTAAGTATTTTTATTTTTATTTAGCACCGCGTCTTACTATCTGTTCGGTCCATACGCTTAAGTACTAATTACGCTAATGGATTAGGAATTGGAAAGGTTGAATTTAGAGGAAGTGAGCCCAAATTTGCGTGGAGGGAGAGTGGAAAACCATTTATGAAAAACCATCCCCAGTTCACCCGACCAAGATTAGAACCTCGATCTCCTCGTCCTTGGCAGTCGAGCTCAACACGAAGAGCGCGTTAGCTAACTACGCCACAGAGGCGGGTCTCTTAAGTATTGTCGTTATGGATGGCAACAGAGGGCTAATCAAATGTAGACAAACAAATAAGCATAGAAATTAAAACAGAAATTAAACTACAATAATAGTATGTTAAGTGAAATAGTCGTAATTTTATAAGCGTATTATATTTTAATTTATCCACCTTTAATAGCAATTCACAGAAAAATATACTATAATATTAAAGATACCATCTTTTGACTAAAAACACTAAACTAAAATCTATATTATAAATATGTTGCTTGTACAGTAGTTATAGATTTAACTGAAATTATTTTTCACATGATCAAAGATACGAGGAGTGTCTGCACAAAATTAATAACCAATATAGACTTAACAGATATGGGAACTTACGGAGTCTGTGGTCGAGGATCAAGCCGTTGCCTTCCCTTGTCCCAAACATAAGTTACTAATAAAATATAATGTTTAAAAATTCGCTTTATATCCATTGTTAGTTCAATCACTTAGCAACAACAATGTATCTAGTCACTATTTATATTATTTTCTTGTAATACTCTACAAATCAATTTACAAAATTACTGTCAATCTCACGCCATATTGCGTAAATAAAGACATCAAATAATGTTTACAGACATTTTTACTAAAAGTATTTTTCAAAAATCTTTCACATCCTTCCGGTTAAGGAACCATGTCAAAAAAAACTAAACTCAACCAGACCTCCATAATTGTGGAAGAAGATGACGAACGAGAACTAATATGCGTGGACTACGACCTATGGACCGGCAACAAAAGCAGCGGGTCGTGGCCCCTGGGCTGGGTCTCAACGATACAATCAACTTCCTAGCCAGCAAAGGGGACACGACCATTGACGACAACGTGGAGCTCCTCTTGGAGGTTGAGGTAACGGAGAGCGTGTGTAAAGCGATCACGTCGGACGAACTTCAGCCTAACGACTCGTTAGTTGAGGTGACTATAATCCGCCCGAAGAACTCCTCGCCGTTATATTTCTCTCGCGCTCGATCCTCTTTCTCGTCCGTGGGGGGGCAACACAGCGCGGGCGATGTCAAGGAGAAGACGAAGGAATATTATGTACGAAGATTTGAAAAAAAGCTGAGGGAGTTTGAAGAAAAGATAACTAAAATGTATTTAAGACGGCAAGGAGTTTACCAACAGTTTGAAAGTAAAAGAATAGTTGGCGAGAGACTGTTCAAAAGTGAGCCTGACTCGAAACCTAGAAATGAGGGAGAAGCTCCTAAATCAATCAAAGCGAAAAGTTTGCCGATGAGTATGACCAATCAACCATCCATAAAGGGGTTTGATAAAACAGTTTTAAAACACCTTAAACGAGATAAAAGTCATGAAAAACTAAAGAAATTCGATACAAATAATTTTATACCTAACGCATTAGATATCCAAGTTAACTATTTACACAATAAAAACTTCAACTACAGCAAACCTATCTGGGTTGCCATCAGAGAGTTGCAAAAATATCTCATAGACCTTAATGAAAGAAATGAAAAGAGACGACGTAGAGCTATCTCAGATTTGAAAAGTAAGTCTAAGCTTAAGTTGAGAAATATAAAGAGAATGGTTGAAACGAGAGATTCGGGAAAATAAAATATTCTGTGAGTAAAGGATGTGTTAGCAAACCACGAAAAATTAACTCGCCTTTTTCTTGCCAAAAGCATGGCCTCTTGCCATCATCAACTCTTCAAAGTTTGAGTAAAAACCAAACAAATGTTTTAATATGCAATATAGATAAAGAATATCCTGTCATCATACAGCCCCCCACAAAAACAAACAATATAAATAAACATATAAAGGTTCCAGATACGTCTAGCAGAGACCTAATAGCCTGTGAATGTTTAACAAGTATACAGAAAGCTATAGAGTATCACTTGGAATCAATGACATCCACGGAAAAGTTAAATCGACCTGAACTTTCTAACGTGGGAAGTCTCTCTCCCTATGACTTGGGTATAAAAAACACCACAGGTCGTTCTGTGTTAGTAAATAGCTGTAGATCTCGTAGTCATGAGAAACTTAATGACGAGCTTTTGACAACACCCACAACAATGAAAAACAAGACTCGGTTAAACTCCAAAGAATTGAATTCGACCGTCACTTCTTCTCACTCAATTAGTTGTACAAATCTTCAATCACCAAATTTATGTGTCAGAAATATTGAAAATAATAATGATGAACTATTAAAGGAAGAGTACACCAATTTTAACTTCAAACATAATCATTTAAATGCAATAAATAAAATAAACAAAGCACACAAGGAAAATGGCGTTTCATCATGTGAAGTAAGTTGGGAAGTTTCACCGGGTAATCGTGGGTTTCCTACAACCACAACCTCTAATAATATTTGTGGAAATGAATTGAAATATTTTATAGAAAATAAAAGTAGCACTGCAAAAAATGAAATGAAGCTTTGTGCAGCTATAAACCTAACTTGTAAGAAAGCTAAAGACGAATCAGAATCAACTGTTAAAGAATCAAAAAGGGATTCAATGACATCCACACAGGATACACCCAATATAATAATTATTAAAAACTATAGACGACCAGAGCAATGCGAAAATTTAAACAATAATAAAAATGTTCATTTCCCCTTAAAAGATAAAAAAAATACAAATATTTCCGAAAATTTAAATAATAGCACGCTAGCTGATGTTATCATTAATAAAGGAGTAAACACATATTGTGAGGGAATATCTGAGCTAGAGGAATGTAATATGAAGAAGTTGACACTACTCAAACACTTTAAAAACGATCCTAGCTTTAGTTCCAGAAGTGTATCTCATCAAGATCATTTAGAAGAAGAAAAAGTTGTTTTGGAAAAGGATAGTGATTTTTTTCTGCAAACGAAAAATGAAGAATTTCTGTCAAGTAAAAACACACAGCATTATTTATCAGGTAAGTGTCCACAGTCGAATAACAGTAGAGGACAGGAAATAGTAACTGAAAGCATTGCCTTAAAACACCTTATCAAAGAAATTAATAAAAAACTTTCTCCCAGCAAAGATAGCAACATATCTAGTAAAAATCAAATTGACACCACATCAACAAATTACGTGATCACAGATGGCAAAGTTATTCCAACCTTTATATTGCATCAATTCACTGGTTCAAACAATAAGTTAGATTTCAGTCGAGACAGTGTTTGTCAAACTGTTATTTCTAAACAATCTGAAGAAACCTCAAGCCTCAATACATGCAACCCGATAAGAAAGAATACAAGTACAAAATGTGTTCACGAAGAAGAAGATGAAAATTGTTTCATATACTACACGCAAGACTATAAAGGAGAGCCCCAGCAAAATAAATCAGTAAACAATAAAGTGATAAATAAAGGACAACATATAACTAACCCTAAGAAGCAATTTCCAAACTGTGGTTATCCTTGTGAAGATAAAATTCAAGTAAATGTCAACCCTAACCTCAAAAATCCCCATTCTATATCAGCAGATAGCACAAATAAAAAACCAAAAGTAACAATTTACAAAATAAAAAAAGTTGAACTTGCACCATCAATGTCTGATAATGCTCAAGATAACGAACTTCACGACATAAAAAAATATATCTACGTTGAGAGTGATAAATGCGTTACGGAAAAAGTTAATACCAATAAAATTGAATTGAAACCGAATGTAATAGTCGAATCATTTACAAACCACTATCAAGATAAAGCGCAGGCAGAAAAAGAAAAAAGAAAAATCAAACAACGAATTCACCCAGAAACTGGCACAAAGGAGAGTTATTTTGGAGAAGGCTGCTTCGCAGAAGTAGATAATTTGTGGGAAGAAGAGCAGAAGCAAGGGTTTCAAAATGAAGATTTCAATGAAGTAGAATATAACAAAGTAATCAATGACTCCCGTATTGAGAACAATAAAATATATCTGAGGAAAAATATTAATGGAAAAGCTTCGCCAAGTATCAATGAAAATAACTCCAAGTTAAAAATGTTTGAAATAGGTTCGAATAATGAGACACGTCTAGTACAAATGAAGAATCTGACTATGATCCTAGTCAACATTGTTTCGAGTCCCCTTCATCTATAAGCTTATACGAAAATAATGAAACCTTTCAGGAAAAGCTAACTAAATCAAACGAGAAAAATAATAAAAGCTCAAATCTAGAGCAATACATTTGTAATGAAATTCAAAATTGTTCAAGTAACAAATTATACAACAACTCCCAAATATACCTACACAAAATCCCGTCGTTGGGAAAGTATATAAACCTCGCCTTTCACATCAAGTCTTAGATGATCAAAGTTCCATTAATAAAATCATCGAGAAAGAAACATGGAGAGATACAATAAAATGTAAAAATGACCATATAAACCCAAATGAGAGTTGTGCTAAATCAGAACCATGTTATATATCTTCTCATTTTCAGAACTCAACTTGCTATCAGATGAATGACAGAGCATACACCCACTCTGCAAATAATCAAAACAATTTACAAGATTTTGAGTGGGACGTATCAAGAAAATCCGTTTTGCATAATACTTTTCTAAGAACCAAGAATACTCAAATAAAACCCAATATCAATGATGATACTAATTTTTGTTCAGAAAATATAACTCAATCTGACTTACCTAGTGAAGAGCGTCATGCTCTTGTTGATGATTCGCAAAAATTGTTCCAATGTTCAACACATTTTTCTCCTGAAAAAAGTCAACCAGTTTTTAAAACGCCTCAATCTTTAAACGAAAGCAAGCAGGAATCGTCCAAAAAAGATAATGTTTTCTTCTGGGATGGGAATAAGTGCGCCACTAAAAGTGATGCCATTAAACGAGTTGGAAAGATATTCTTCGATAAATTAAAACAAGATCACTCTCAACGAACTGGGGCATGCGTTTCAATACCATCCCCGACAGTCATAACTACGATCCCTTACGATGGGGTAGAGGAGAAAATATCTGCAAGTCTATCCAACGCAACAAAAGGATTCATGGACAATGAGAAGTTGGTTAGAATAATAAACCTTAAAAAGTATTTGCAGCGCCCAGTACTACCTGATCACACGCCTTTATCATCAACCATATCTGAGAAGTGCTCACCAATTAACATTCCATACAGTGCTCTTAATAATTTTAACAATCTTAAAGAAGAGAAAAATACATCAAAACAAGGAAAAAGGCTGTGTCACCAAGAGATCGTAGCAATATCCACACCGGTTGCTCTTCCACAAGTAGAGGAAACGCTTTCTAATGTTCCTATCAGGAGCACCAATTCTGTTGAGATCACTTACCTCAGTCCATGGGCACATTGTTGGGGGACCGCTTCAGAATTTGAGATACCTGATAAAGCTACAAATACGAAAATCCCAATAACAGAAACCAAACAATCGCCAATTGACGTTGAAACCAAGCACAACTATGGTTCTAAAAAATTGGATGAACAAAATTATTCAAATAAATCTTGTGACGTTGTCTGCGATGAAAAATTATCAACCGAAGAGAGTAGTTTGGATGCTAATGATCGCTACCAAACATATATTAATAATAACAACATTTCCCAAGAATATCGCTTGGAGATAATCCCGACAAATCTAAAAATATTAGTTTGGATATGACTAAGAAAGGATCGGACAGTTTTGGAAAAAAGAAACAGTCGCATAATCAATCTGAATTAGAGCTGACTATAGAAGATTTTTTAACTATTATCCAAGGAGATAAAGTTCGCCTGAACAGTACCAGCTCTACAAATATAGCAGTGAGTAACAGTACTAGAAAGTGGATGTTGAATGAAGATATACTGATTAAAATCAAGGAGATTCTAGAAATAAAAGCCAAAGACACACCACGTTCAAATACTTTACATAATAAATAGCCAGATTTCTTGTAATTCCACAAGTGAGTGAAGGAGATTTGAATATCGGTGAGATTAAAATACCTTGTGTTTTAGTTTGTTAAAATGTGTAAATCTATCTAATGACATGTTCGTTTATTTTCTCCTCCAATATTTTTATTCTGAATGTCTTAGGTCATTTCTCAAGGACAAATAAAACCTTTCTTCTAAAAAATCAATAATAATTCTTGCTAAATTTTATTTCAGATGGAATAAAATGAGCCACATAATTTAAAAAGCTTGAATGTATTGTAGTCTTTATTTACTTTGGTTTAAAGGCTATTCCATGAGCGAGTTTAAAAATATACATACTTTATGGACATTAAATTAGCTTATAGACATTTATATTATGTTTAGTTTATATTAGTATAGTTGGGGTGTGTTATTATACTCTCTTGGCCAGACAAGTATGCCAAATTATAAAATATGTTTTAACCCAGAAATATATGCCAAATTATAAAATATATTTGAAAGTAATATTTTGGTCAATAATTATTGGGTAGTAATGTTATATTAGTCCCTCATGGGTTTTTTTCCCACAAAACTGGGTGAACCCGGCTTAACTCTACTCTGCCTACACACGTTGGAGAAGATTCCTACGAGTCATGTGTGTTGTATTTAGTGGCGAGGACAGTAATTGTGTTTCTCCTGGGCTCACAGCTTCATAAACCTTTCTTTCATTCTTCTTTTTTAACACCACGTCTTACTCGTATGAATTTCAGTTGCGTATTGTGGGGTAAACATCCAGAACTTTATTTAGGAGATAGGGGAGCAACTAGAGCTTTAATTTGGGGAAGTAGGGAAGTGAGGACTGTGGGGGAAACAGCCGGAACTTTTCTTTAGGGTAGCGGGGAGTACCCAGAGCTTTACTTTGGTGGATGGAAGAGGGGAATAGTGTGGATAAGCATTTAGAATTTTGCTTTAGGGGAGAGGGGAATATCCAAAGCTTTACCTTGGGAGAGGGAGGAGATTATTGTGGGTGAGCACCCAGAGATTTATTTTGTGGAAAGGATGGGAGCTCGGCTCTTCCCACGAACCACGGAGTTTTGTTTGAGTCTGGCTCATACGAGCCATTTTGGCTGTCTCCACGGGATCAAACTTGAGCGTGTTTGGCTAGCTATGTTACTATTTGAGCCACTCAAATTAATAAAATCGTAGTATTATTTTGTTTCAATGCGTATGATGCCTTGAACATAGGCAACAAGAACTACAACGGAATATAGTTGTGCATTTTCAACATCGTTGCATTATGTATATGTGTATACAAAATGTCGTTGAAATCCGTTTAATTATTCGGTACAGCCAAGATTTGTATATACTTTTGATAAAACACAAAATATTTTACTCTGATCTAATCTCTTAATTATTTGGTGGGGGCCATTCTAAAATACCCCAAAATCCATTAGGCTAGTTTCGGAACGTGATACAACTTGAAAAATCAGAAAATTGGTACCCGAATTTTTTTTTTTTTTAAATTCATTGCCGTTATTTTTGAAAATGTTTTGTTAACAGGGATACAATGTTTAGGATTTTCAAATTAGCCCATCACTTGTATACTGACTACACAGTTAACGTTTAAATTAGTATCAACCACATTTTCCCCCATTAATTATTTTTCCATTACTAAATAGGATTTTGTACAAATTTCAAAACCGTTTCTCCTAATTAATGTCATCATCCTTTTCTCCTTGGTTTAAGTTTTTCATCAACGCATCATACTACCCGTTTAGGCAGTAATGCAGTAATTATGCTAATGGTTTTAATGATTAGGAAGCTTAAATTATCGGAAGTGTGTCACATTGGCGTGGAGGAAGGGTGGAAAACCATTTTAGAAAAAGCTTAGTACACCTGACTAAAATTCGAACCTTGATATCTCCGTCATCGGCAGTCAAGTTTACTGTTAGACCATGCGGCCAACAAAGCGAGCTTTGGATTGGTTCAATGATAAATAACCTTGTCGAGAACATACCAGTAAAAAAAAGATAGAGATATTTTTAGAATAAAAAAAAAAAGACCCACCTCGCCAAAAGAGCTACTTTCATCTTGGATCATTTCTGACAAGTCAGACAACCCAACATTATCAGTCTCTTACCCCCGTTATGAGTCATCTTACGAGATTACAGTCACATTATCTGTCGTCTGACATCTGAAGACCGGTCTCAGGTCATTCCCTCCACCCTTACCCGCGGGACTATCTGCGTTACTGTGCCTACAATCGAGTGCAACAGACATGGAGGAACTGTCTTCGTGACCGAGATAGACTCGCGCACGCGTCTCTATAATTTATGGGGCGGCCGGGGTAAGAAAGAGTCCCGAGCACCGTACCGTGGTAGGGACGACTGTGGAGATTGGGAATCTCGAGTGTTGCATAGAACAAGCGCTTAAGTGCTTCTTTATTCGACCACCAAAAGGTATTGCATAATTTTAATAAGCATATAATTTAAGTTATAAAATAATTATTCAATTATTTAAACTCATTACAGTTATAAGTAGTCTAACTTGCTATTTTATGTTTTTTACGTACCATTGTTAAGGTAAAATAATTAATTTATGTGGCTAAAATTTAGTACAACAAAACATTCCTATGAGGTGTACACAATATACTATTTTTAATATTAATATCAATATTTATACTATCAATATATAATTTAATATATATTAATACTAATAATATTAAGGGGGATTTAAATATTAGATGAATTGAAGGAAAGAAGAAAATTCTGGGAGCTGAAGAAGAGTGCAGAAGAAGAATTGGGGGATCTAATTTCATTAACAAACGAAATGTACCGGTCGCAAGACAGAACATCTAATAATAAAATAATCTTATATTATGTTTCCAACTCTATAAATGTATATTGTCATAGAAAATAGTTTTGTGTTCACTCTAGTAAACAACAAACTCATGTGTTTTTGTCACTATTTAACCTAAGCACAACATACCATTGGCAGTATCTCAGCTACTTAAACAGCCCCCCCTTAAAATTCAATCGACTCTTACGCGATACGTCTCATCACGCTACTATTCATCCGGGTAATCCGCATATTTGCTTTAATGGGTTTGGATAAAGAAGGTAGAAATTAGATAAAGTTCAGCGTTATTCGCGTGGGTGGAGAGTGCTAAAACATAAAGGGGGAGCACCTTAGTATAGCTAGCCGAAAATAATAATAATTAATAATATCAGCACCGCGTCTTACTACCCGTTCGGGTTATACGCTTTAAGTACTAATTACGCTAATGGATTAGGAATTGGGAAGGTTGAATTAAAGGAAGTGAACCCGCATTTTCGTAGAGGGAGAGTGGATAACCATTTAGAAAAAAACCTCCCAGTTCACCCGACTGAGATTCGAACCTCAATCTCCCCGTCCTCAGCATTCGAGCGCAACACGACTAGAGCGTTAGCCAACTATGCCACTGAGGCGGGTCCGATATTATAAACCTGACCTCCCGACACTGTCAAATCAAACTAAACGAATTTGACGCCTTTGTCCGCGTGCCCAACGGTGCAGGTTTGCGTATTTTAACTAT